>JAPWDM010000001.1:118281815-118881815 GCA_035578155.1 Brachynemurus nebulosus | reverse complement strand
AACTAACTAAACTAACCTCACCACCTAGTTTTTATACCAAAGTCCAAGTATATTGTCAAAACTAACTAAACTAACCTAACCTTAACTAACCTCACCACCTAGTTTTTATATCAAAGTCGAAGTATATTGTCAAGACCAACTAAACTAACCTAATCTTAACTTACCTTACCACCTAGTTTTGCGTTAAAAATTATATTTCCGGTTTGAGTTGCCGAAAATTCATTCAGAGAATACTTTTTAATTTATGGAAAAAACATTTAAAAAAATTTTGTTCAATTGGAGATATCCAATAGTATATTTATTTACATCAACTATACTATTTTTTGCTATTTTAGACCCTTAAAAACCACAAAGTCAGGGAAATTGAAATTAAATTTTTGTGGGAACCCCGATATTATTCAACGAGCTGGTAATGATAGCTATTACTCACGAAGATGAAATTGCGACACGAGCCGAGCTTGCGGAGCGAGTGTCGTAATGCATCTGAGTGAGTAAAAACCATTGCAAACGAGTAGAATATTGTAATTTTCCAACGCGTTTCTTCCTTTTTGATGTAAATAAAATTGAATATAAATTTTAATAAACTATAAAAAAGAATAAAATTTTAATCTATCTCCAATTTCATTAAATATTCGTTTATGTATCTATGGAAATTATCAAATTAAATAATAAATTGTTTTATTTACTTGCACGCTATTACGCAACATATTAAAACTTGATACATACATTATTCACAAAGCAATCGCAAAGCCATTGAATAATGACTAATACTGTGATTTCATTGGTCAAAAAGGTATTGAGTAATGATCATTCCTCCACACCTTTGAATAATGCCTAACTTTCTATATATAATGAGTGTGTTCTTCAACAGAAGTAGAAAAAATTATTTTTTTCATGGATGACTATGATAACTATAGTTTATACATTGTATCGTTATTATAGAAATGAATTTTTTTACTTAATTTTTTTTACGCGTAATAAAAGTGGATACTTTTTTTCATAGGTAGTGAAAAAAGTAAGTCGTTTGACACTATCACAGGCAACTATATAGTTAACTTTTTAATTCAGAATTACAAAAACATAATATAATCCTTAGTTTTTATTAATTAATCATACACCATGTATATGATACAGAATGAATGACATCTCGCGGACCCCTCACTAATCGTCCACCTTTTGGAAACCACTGTTCTAGAGTTATCCTAATCATTAAGATACTTAGTTTTGTATGTAGAATTTCATAATAAACTCTATTACGTGAAGAAAATTATTTATTTTAAATTTTAATGGAAATTTTTCATTTTGTATTAGTTGATTGTTTTATGCTTCAAATTAGGCAATTCCTCAAAAACACGAGAAAGGATGAAAAAATACTTACTATGTTATTAGCAACAGGTTCATCTTCCATTAGAAATTCTAGTACAGGGTGTCGTGCTGATACAACTTCTAAAAAGTTTAAAGAAAATGTAGGTCTCACATAGTTTGGAATTTTCGCAATTTCTGCTAATGATTGTATTAAATCAAGTTCTGCTATACATTCGCAGAGACGATACAAACTTCCGATTTCTTCACGAATTTCAGATAATACATAATTAATTTCTCTAATAAAAAAAAATAAATATTAAGGAGAAATAATATAAAAGTACATGAATAGCAGAGCTCCATTACTAGAGTCGAATTTTTCCCCATCTTCGTAGTGAGATTGAAATTTACTTTTTATTTTATGTTAAAGCAAAAAAAAAAAACAAAAACTGTGCGCAACAGAGCTCTATCACCAGAAATGAAATTTTGATGTAAAAACAGTGAAGGTAAAAAGCTGAAACGCCAACAAGGCACACCCTGGATACTAACTCAATAAATATGCACAATTTCAACCCCCTCTAAAAAACATGAAAAAATCAAACTTTTTCTTTTCTCTCTCTCTTAAAATCTTTATCGTTTTAGCTCTCCTGAAAATTGAGACAGATTCCAATTTTTATCAAAATTTACCGTCACTTGAAAAACTATGAAAATTTTCAAACCAGTTGGATATAATTTCAATTGTCTATGTAACATATCCAAAATTCAACTTCCTAGAGCAGTTTAGAGGAGGTAGAGACAAGAAAAAATGTTTTTTTTTTGGATACTGGATTTTTCCATGTTTTTTGGAAGATCTGGAACACTTACAGCTCTCCAAAAAATAAAAGTAAAATCGAACTTTTTAATATTTAATGTGGATGTACTTGGGGTTGCAAAACAGATTTTAAATTCACTCCCACCTAGTTCGATACAGTGTAATAGTCTATTTTCGGTTAAAATTTTACTAAAATGAGTTTACAGTTTACAGAGACCTTTTCAACAATATTTTTCCAAAGAACTGAGAAATTTGTGTAATTATACAGGCTGATTCACGTAGACGGTTCATTAATAATTTATGGATTTCTAAAAATAGGATATCTTCAGTCCCCTATCAGTTCTGTGGGGGAAAATGATTATTTTTTTTTTTTTAAATATTAACACCTGTATTTTAGTATAATGAAGAAATCTACCTTTTTTATTTATTTATTTTTTTTTTTTTTTGTTATGGGTGAAAATAAAACTTAAAACAAAATCAAACAAAAGTGTAAAAGAAAAATTAACACTTTACACAGATAGTTCTATTTCATCAGATACACATGTGTGACGTCATCTTTGCTACGGAATTGCAAATAGAGCGAGAAGTCTTTTGTAAAGTTTTATCATTGAGGAGAGAATCGACTAGAGAGATGCTTTGTATTACAAATACATTAAGAAATTGAAGCAAAAAAATTAAATGATATGATTACTTTAACGGCGGTCAAACCATTAATATTTAATGGTTTATCTAATATTTATAAACAAGTCTCCGTGGTTACAAACTGGGTTTAATAAAATGGAATCATACTTCACAATTTAATGTCTGTGGTATCTCTAGGAAACATGTTAAGATGTTCGACTTTTATAATGCAGGTAAATACGTTATTTACTACGGATACGACAATTTTGAAATTTTTATCTCTTGCAAATTCAATATTTTGAGGTTTTTAAACGTCATTTTTGAACTCTTAAAAATTCATAAATATATAAAACAAAAATATTTAAAAAAAAATTAAATTCATGGTAATTTAACATAATTTAATTCACTGAGTAATGAATCGAACATACTAACATATTATGTTTCCTAGAGATACCACAGGCATTAAATTTTGAAGCATGACTCCATTTTAGTAAATCCAACTTGCAACCACGGAGACTTATTTATAAATATTAGATAAACCATTAAATTCACATTAAATTAATGGTTTCACCGCCATTAAAATAATCATACCAGTCAATTTTTTTGCTTCAATTTCTTAATATATTTGTAATACACAGTATTCTCTCTAGTCGGTTGACTATTTGGTGATTTAATTAAAACGCCGTGAGCAGCGCGGCCCCCTCAAGGGAGTCGAATTTTTCGCTACATTTTCAAGTTATCTAAATGTGGCTGAAAGGGTATAGGCGGATTGCCATTTTGGTGTTTTCAAAGCTGATGATAAGTGTCCGGCTGATCGGGGCTTTAAAAAAAGGTTTAAGTTTTTAAAGGCTGAATCTCATTGTCAATAAATTTCAATTTTATGTGGATAGCAGTTAGCAGGAAAAAAGCCAACTCGTACGAAGGCATTCCTACCCGATTACGTACTTGTAGGATACGTGCTTGAATCGTACAAAATTCGTGTTTGAAGCGTATATAAATTTAAATCGCGTGTTCTAAGCGTGCACATTCCAAATAAATGACATCATTTCAAATGGAGATTTTATATTAAAAAATCAAACAATAGAAATATAAATAAATATTTTACATTTTATTATTATGTAATACTATTAACAGTAATGCCTACCTATTTATCAGGGGGACATCATATTTATTTAAAACAAAGAGATGACAGTTTTGAGTTTAGTTGGAAAAATCTAAATCTTATTAAAACTGTACCTGATGATATTTTACAAAAGATGGACAATACGTCCCCAGGATGCTTCTTTATTGAAGTTAGCATGCCTACAATTAAAATGGGAAAAACCTGCAATATTTAAATTGATAATATAAAAACTGGTTTTATTTTGATTTAATTGATAATAGATAACCAGTTAATGACATATGTATATAAAATTCCGTAAAAATAGATTTTTCAAGACAATATAATAAACGGCCCAAAAACAAAGAGTATACTTTATTTTGAAATATTTCATTAGTTTAATATTACACTTCCCCTCACTCTTTTATCCCAGGCTTGAGACTGGGCAAAGTCATAAGGATTATATTAACATATATTACATAATTAACGTATGACTCTGGTGGTTTAAAAAAGACGGTTTTCAATAAATATGATGATTTAAAAAAGTTTGTTTTCAATAAATATGATGTCCCCCTGATTAATAGATAGGCATTACTGTTAATAGTATTACATAATAATAAAATGTAAAATACTTATTTATATTTCTATTGTTTGATTATTCAATAAAATATCTCCAGCTGAAATGATGTCATTAAATTGGAATGTGTCGGCTTGGAGCACGCGATTTAAATTTATGTACGGTTCAAACATGAATTTTAGTTGTACGCTTCAAGCACGACACCAAAAAAACCAAAATTCATATTTTATAAATAAAAACTAACTTTAAAAATATTTTTTTTTTTAATTACAGTATTTACCACAGTTAGTTCTCTATTACGATGCCTACTTGTATTAGTATGAAAATATATAATTTTACACACATATAGCAATATCATTGAATTCCGATGTAAAAATGGAAGTGGAGGGCAAGGTAATGTGGAATCCCTAAAATGGATGCTAACTCAATACATGAATAAAATTTCAGCCCTCTAAGTTTACTTAGAGAGTTTTTAGGCGTGTTAGAAAAAAAAGCAAAAAAAAATCAAGAAAATATTGGCGTAAAAATCGTGGGGGTAAGGGTTAAAAGTCGAAATCTCCAAAAAACAATGGCTGGCTATTAACTTAACCTATACACAAAATTTCAGCCCTCTAGGTTTATTTGGGGAAATTCTGACCTTGACAAAACTGCTAAAAAACAAGAAACTCCATGTTTTTTTTGGTATAAGAATGGTTGGGGTAAAGGTTAAAAGTTACACCCCTGATACTAACTAAATCCGAATACAAAATTTCAGCCCTCTGTTTCAGTTTATTTAGGTGACCCGTATGTGTAGCACAAACTTCGAAAATGTTGAAAAAGCATAAAATTGTAGCTTAAAAATGGTGGGGTGAGGGTAAAATATTAAAACGTTCAGAAGGCACATCATAGGTACAGACTCTATCAGCATACAAAATTTCAATCCCCTACGTTAATTTTGGGAGCCTATGGGCGTGTTAGATTCAGCCAAAACACTTTTTTCTCCGTCTACTCCCTTCAAATCACCCAAAGAAGCTGAATTTTGGATATGTTATAGATAATATTGACCGAAACATTATTTTCAACCAGTTTAGAAAAATTTTATTGTTTTGTTGGCCCCCACCATCCCCTTAAAGGTTGGGTAGGATTCAAAATTTGACCTCACTTTTATAGTATCGTTGTACATCGGAATGAGCCCCACTTACCACATTTCAGCTATTTCTGTCAAAAGGTAGAGGGAATTATATACAGTAGACTCTCGTTAATTTAAACTGCGATAATTCGAAACTCTCTATAATTCCAAGGTATCACGAGTTCCCTACAAAATCTCTTTATATTTCGAACTAACACAATACATTTTATACACTTGGTAATTCGGACGAAAAAATCATTGCTACGTAACAAAACGACGCGTTAATTCGAACTCATTGGCGTCAAACACTCGACAATTCAAAGTTGCAGAAAGAAAGAGACAGAAAGATTGTAAGCACATTTTGAGACAAGTTCAAGTTCATTCATCGCAAATGCTTAAAAAATTAAAATTGTTATCTGCGATAATTCGAACCTCTCTATAATTCGTAATATTTTAAGAGTCCCTCGAGTTTCGAATTAACGAGAGTCGACTGTATATATATATATATATATATATATATATATATATATATATATATATATATATATATATATATATATATGTATATAATTATATATTATATATACGGATGCGGATATTTAAAAACATTTTTTTTTGGTTACGGGAATGTAATAATATCGGATAATGTTTCGGATACGGTTATGGCTATGGATAATTGCTTTCAGTGAAATTTTTTGTTTTTTAGAAAACGGGGAAATTTTTACCTTAAAAGGTGAACGCCCAACACAAATCACCAGAAATGTATAAAAAAAAAATATACAACAAAAATTTGCTTCGATTTAACCTTAGTTTTCCAACGGCAGTTGTCTGCTATTATCCGAAACTTTTACTTTCCGATACGTAATTATTTAGGATATCCGGTAGTTTCGGTTACGGATATCCATAACATCCCTAGTATATACATATAATGGTTTGTTTACATTAAAAATATTAACTTTTTTTATATCCGTGTGACCGGTGTGACCAAATCATACGCAAATGCCTTTCCCTCAGTCAAAGCAATAGTGTAATATATTGTACAATAAGTGCGGGAAGTTGTCGATTGCCTACGATCACAGTGAGTGCGCTCATTCACATCCGCACGCAGAAAGGCAACTGAAATACGCTTAAGCTATGTGGGAACAGTACAGTGGGTAAACAGCTATTTTCCGTACAAAAATGCGTGCACCAAGTTAGTACCAAGTTGTACTTTTCCCACATAAGTAATAAATAAAGAAACCTATACAGAAAATATTAACTTTAAACTTTAAATAACTCCGAAATGTTTTCAACATAACTGTCGAGCCCAGAGTATCATATCCGTACAATCCAAATGTATCCAAAATAAACAAGTTGATGTCTGCTTCCGATATAATTGGAAACGATGAAAAGTTCATAATATTTTATTTAAAATGTTCATAGCTAGTAATAATATATTTCGAAGCTCGTAAACTTTTAAGTAACCGTTTACGTAAATCATCTGTATAAATTAAAATTACACTGAATCATTTTTAAACGTTTATGTCTATTTGATTCTTTTTTTTTGCGTAAACTTTTAGAGAGTTTTAAATGTTTATGGATATTATTTATACAGATTTACCTAGCCGATAAAAGTTCAAGTTCTGTTTGTATATCTTTTATTCTTCTATTCAACTGTACCAATTTAATAGTCGTCATTGTAAAACTATTGGGATGTTTTGTAACCTAAAAATAAAAACACTAAAAATTAATTATGTCAGTGCAGTTGTAACACTTCTAATGAAAAACGTAGCCTATAAAATAAACAAAAAAAAGATAAAGATTTAAATATTATTTTTGTTTTACTTTCTTTTAAAAAATTTTTTGGATTCTTGATGGAAAAATTAGATTAGGGATACACTAAACACCACACAATTTCTTATATCATTTCAAAAGATCAGCCTAATATTTTCCCATTGGGGTGGGAAACTATTTTTGTGGAAAGAAGTATAAAAATTATTTTTTTCTAATTAATATTGGGATATTAATATAGGTATTTAGGTACACTTGGGTATCAGATAGATGCGAACTAAGTGAAGTGAGTAAACAATCCTAAAACTAATTTTTCACAGACAAGTAAGTTATCTGAGCAATATATATAGTTAGGTGAAAAACTGAGTCAACCAATATAAGTTTTGGATATTTGTACCTCTTGAATATATTATAAACCTTACAATCAAAACAATATTTATATAACTGAAAAGTACATTTATTGATACATAAAGTTATAAACTTAATTGAGCTTAAAAGCCTATTTTAGAATAAAATAATCATAATGACCTTTGGTTTACTTTTGCACCATTTGTAGCGAGCATCAAATAATTAAACTTTAATATTATGTCCACAGACCTTTTGTCTTTCTAACAGCATGTGATCGTTTTTTAACACTTCTAACAAGTTTTTTCGCAGTAATCAGGTGAATCTTTGTACCACTGTTCTTGTACATCTTCCCATAAAACATCTAAATTTGACGGAGGTAATTCATATTCATTCAAAATTTTATTCTTCAGATATGACCATAAATTTTCAAGAGGGTTGAGATCAGGACTTTGAGTTGACCACATCAGGACTTTGAATTTTTGTTTACTTAACCAATTTTTTACTAATTTCGAGGTATGTTTCGGATCGTTGTCATGTTGAAATATTATTTCATCTTCTGGATATGGTATGTTTTCGACTGTTTCTGTTAAATATATCCTGGGAATATTATAGTACAATCTTTTGTTCATATTACCATCAATCCTATGAATTGGACCTGCAGCAAATGCTGAAAAACAGCCTCACAATTTGATGTTACTACCACCATGCTTTATCGTTTGAATGTAATCCTTTTTTGGTTGTCTTGATTCTTTAGTTCTTTTCCAATTCCACCGGCGACCATCTGTACTGTATCTATTAATTTTAGTCGCATCGGATCAAATTACCTTCACTCAATCATCATCATCCCATTTTATATATTGTTTTACAAAGAAATTCTCTGGCTTTAATATTTTTTTTAGTGAGAAGTGGTCTCTTTTTTCTTTCGACAGCTCGGAACTTTGCGAAATGTAATGCCCGACGAACTGTCACTTACTGACTTGCCAACGTCTTTCTGTAAAAGCTTGGTTGGCTCAGAAGCCGAAGATGCTTCACCGGTAGCCAAATATCGAATAACTCTTCTAACATCCTCTCCTGATAGTTTTTTTTTTACCGACCCCCAACATTTTTCTCTATTAATTAAATTACATTTTTTTCGAATTTTTTGTACTGTCGATTGGCTAATATGAATTTTCCGAGCGATATATCTTGTAGATTGTCTACTTTTTAATAATTCAATCACTAATTTCTTAGTAGGTTTCGATATCGGATACATTATTGTAAATTAAAAATAAATGTAGCTTTATTCATTAGCTATGGCACGCTGATTTAAACTGAGGATAAGTCGATGGTGTATTTTTTGTTTAGACTACACTCAATATGTATGGACATGTTTTTATCGCATAGAAAACTCTGTGTCAGCACAAATAGAAATGTGGTGCAAAAATGAGTCAAAGAAAAAGGATTAACGCATATTCAAAATAAATAGATATGTATACAAATTAATATCTGTTAAGTAGCTGGCAGTCTATAGTTATTAAAAATAACTAAACTTTTTCAAAAAGGATTATTATTAAAATTTACTTTTCAAATAATTTCGAAATATTATAAGGTTGGTTCAGTTTTGCACCTAACTATATATATATATATATATATATATATATATATATATATATATATATATATATATATATATATATATATATATATATATATATATATATATATACTAGTTGCAGAGTTTTTGAGGTATCAAAGTCCAACAAAAAGGAAAGATGTATTTTTAGTAAGAGATATACATATTTTATTATATTAAGAAGATAAAATACTTTTGCAATAAAGATGGATATAGAGTAATTATGTCTAAACTCCCCCTATTAGTTGTTATATCTCTCACTCAGGTAATATTGAACGATACATACAATGTATAAAAATACACTACGTTGTAAAAAAAAAGTAATCGATTTTGAAATAGTTTGCTTATTTATATAGTAATGCAATGATGTACCTACTTAAATAAGTAATTTTAAATTAAATAACTAATATAAAGAAATTACCTTTACTAACTCTGAATACTTCGAAGTAAAAAATGAAGTAGTTGTTATTGTTATCTTATTGTTAGTCACTATCACTTGAACTTTCATCACACACAAAAAAAGCTTCCGATCCATCATTTTTTTTTTGCTTCACTAGCTATTCTAGTTAAAGTTGCCAGCGATATACCCGTAGCTGCAGTAACACGATTTTTAACTTGAGTTAATGGGATTTTCACACCATCACTTTCACTTTTCATAAACACTAACACATTTAAAATGATAAGTTTTGCTTGTGGACTTAACATTTTATTTTTAATACTCGTATTCATTTCCATATTTAAATTAATTAAATATCAATAGATAAAAACCCGATTAAAATAGAGGGTATAAAAAAGTATAATAGTAATCAAGAATACGATAAGTTAAAAAAAAAATTGTTAAAATATCGAAAATTGTATCTCGCAGGTAAAGCACTTGGCTAGCCAAAGCTAAGTAAAAGTACTGATTCTAAAAATTACAAATTTATTTGTAAACATACAAATTTTGTAAAACTAGTAAACAGATTTTATTGAAAAATTCATAATAATAGCAATATTTACAAAGGTAGGTTTTATGCAGGTTTTATGACTGTATCAGGTAGTTCAATAAAATTGAATACATTTCAATTAATTAACCACTGAAAAGTACAGACTTTAAAAGAGAAAATTGTAGACCGTTTTATTATTTGCAATATTTAGTAAATTGTTCAGAAAGTATAAAATATTAAAAATTAAACGTTTCTAAACTACAAGAAATATGTAATATAATTAAAACTAGAAATACCTATGATAAGAAATTTAATGTTTCAAAACGACTTAACGCTACCAATTTTAAAATATTAAATACTAACAGGAAAATTTTTTATGAAAAATACCCTTACATAGTAATAATAACATATTTTGGTATTTATAAATACGATTTTTTTAATGGTGTAGACCCTTACTTTCATTTATTTAACGGAGTACTGTAGTAAAACTGGAAGTGGACTTTAGTCGCTCAGAAACTTTGCAACTACCTATATATATATATATATATATATATATATATATATATATATATATATATATATATATATATATATATATATATATATATATATATATATACAGTGTCTTTCATAAAGTTCGCACTATATGGGAAATTTTTTTACTATTGATATTTTGAAAAATATTTTAGTGTGGCTAGTTGGTGCATCGGTTGCAATGAAAAAGTAGCTAAACACATCTTACCCCCTTCTTGCTATTTGGCGGGAAACCGAAAATTTCAAAATTCCGAATTATGAAAAATGGTAATAATTTGAAAAGTACTGATCACTTCATCATCAAATTTTGGTATCATATCAAAATTAGGTCTAGTTAACTTATCCCAGTAACTAAATACCACAGTATGGAAAAATAAAGCCCAAAAACTTGCTTTTCCAAAATTCGACTTTAATAACCCTAAATTTAAAACTGTTTTATTAATTCTAGCAAAATTAAAATTATACTAATCTTTGAAGTCTGCTTACTTATAAAATCACAGTTATTATCAAAATATTGCCGCAGATATTAGTCTTTCAATAAAAATATCTAATTTTGTCGTAAAAAAACACGTCTCTCTCTGTAACATTGGAGTTCTAATAAGGATGAACAATTATCATCACTTTATTTTCTTTGTAAATAGCAGTAAAGATATGCAGTACGCTAATTCCATATAAAAATCTTTTAAAAATAATTCAAATAAATGACCTTTAAACCTGCTAGAAATTTTCTTAGTATTTAACTAGTTATTATTAATATTATCAATATTGCCGTGATTTTTGTGTATCATGGCTATATTGATAATAAATATTAATAAAATATCAAATATTACCAAAAATTCTAGTAATTTTAAAGCACTGGAATATCATTTATTTAAATTATTCTTAGAAAATTTTTCTGTGAAATTAGCGTAATAAGTATCTTTGCTACAAACTATAAAGAAAATACAATAATAATAATTTATTGTCTATGCTTATTAAAACTCCAATGTTACAGAGACGTGTTTTATTAGTACAAAACCAGGGCCGCGCCAAGCGGGGGTGTTAGGGGTGCCTAGTACCCCGGCGGCAGGCTTTGGGGGCGGCAAATAAAATATAAAATTATTACTATTTTTATGTGGTAATTTTGATGACACTTAAATGTTAAGCGGGTTCTACACGATGCTACGAACGTTCCTTCCAACGTTCGATCGAACGTTTGAGGCAATTAAGTTCGATAGTTGGTGCGACGAATGTAACTGCTACACGGTGAAGCGAATGTTTGATCCAATACGAATGATGATGTGTTTATTCAGTGGACGAGGCTGTTATCTGTCTTATGTGATCTCTGATATTATACACTGATGTTGTCTCTCTTCACATGAACGAGTCGTGCAGCTGCTGAGTCGAACCAACCAACGCAACCAACATTGACCTTCAAACGTTCGAAGCATCCCTTTGACTCGGTGCAAGAATACCGACATTGAGCGGGACATGGCCAAATGCGAATGTTTGACGCTCGATATTGAACACTCGTAGGTTCGAACAACGGCCACATGATGCGATGAACCATCGAACGTCCAATGTTGGAAGGTGTTCGTAGCATCGTGTAGAACCGTCTTTACCCGCATTTTGCTTAAATACTTGTCTATTATGAATGTTGTGACCCGTCGGTAATCCGATTATTTCGATTGTTGACCAGCGACAACAATCATTTGCGCGATAATCGGCGAGATCAAACGGGATCGGAATCGAACATGCTCTTGCACGCTTTAATTTTATAAAAACCGTCGTTGAATTCTATACATAAAACATTTATCAATCTTGCATTTCATTAAAGTAAGTATATATAGTAAGTAAACTGGTAGCCGGGAGGCATATATTTTATTATCAAAAATGTATTACAAATAAGTTTGGGGTTTTAGGGGCGGCAATTTTTGTCTTGCACCCCAGCGCAAATGTCCCTTGGCGCGGCCCTGTACAAAACTAAATTTTTCTATTGAAAGACCAATATCTATCACAATATTTTCATAGTAATTGTGATTTGGGCGCAGGACAACTGTACTCGGCCAGGTAAAATAATGTTAATTACTATGGACAACTGCACTCGCCTTCAGAACATATCCCCTAGTGAGAATGGACAACTGCACTCCATTTACATTCGTAAAAAGAGGGGAAAATTACTCCCACTTCATTTCTCTTGTTATGATATAATTATTATGAATAATATAACCATCACTGCTATCACTCTGAATCGTGGATATTACAACAAGATATTTTTTTTTAATTTACCACAAATATTTCAAACTTTTAGGTACCTGAAATGTCCTAGATTTTGCCGTCGAAATTATTATTACGTATTAATCTTAATTTTTTATTCGCTTTGATCTACATACACGAGAAATACGCACCAACTTAAAATGATTTATTGTTGTTGACACGTCTATTTACTTTCTTTTTAATTAAGACAAGAATAAATAAATAAATAAATAGAATAAACTTCAATAATTTTAAAGTAATAAATATTTTAATATCATTTTACGGCAAAATAGTTGCTTTTAGTCCATTTACTTTAATCTCTTTAGATAATGGTACAAATTGACTGTTTCATTTGCAACCTCTGCATTGAAGTTTAAATTCATATACCTTTCCGCAACTTTAAAGGTTGCCACAAAAAGTTACTGCGGAATAAAACAGCGGAAATTTGCAGAAACTGTTTGATATTAATTCGAAATATATGTGCTGAAAATAATTTAGTTTGGAATCCTCAAAATGTAGTAGTAGATTTTGAGAAGGCGACTCAAAAGGCCATTGATGAACTGTTTCTTGAATCGAATATAATTGGTTGTCGCTTTCATCTTAGAAAATCTTGGTGGCGAAAAATACAAAACACTAGACTGATTTCGGAATATCGGGACTGCGATTCAGACATTGGAAAATGGCTACCAATGAATTAACTTTTGAAGTAGTTTTTAAATCCAAAAGATGTTGGAAATTTTTTAACTATGGAATTGATGGAAATAAAACCCGTTGATGAGAAGATTGATTCTTAGAGTACTTGGTAGAAACATATGGAGATGAAGAAGCAGATTTTCCAACAAATATTTGGGTTTCTATGACTGCAGATGGTCACAGATCTACAAATGCGTGTGAATCGTTCCACAATCATTTTAATCAAAAATTATACAATAGCTATTCGTCCTTATATGTATTTATAGACGCTTTAAAAAGCATCCGTACAAAAACATATTAAAATTCAAAGTTCGAAAAAAGAAAAAAAATGTAGAATTGAGAAAAAAAACCATTTTTGACAAAAAACAATAGATAGGTAGGTATATGCAAGGGGATATTTCAAGAATTGACTATGTAAAAATTATGTCGAAATGTTGGCCGCAAATAAGCGTGAAATATGTTTTTTTTTTTTTTTTTTTATTTAACTTACCTACTATTCATCTAAAAATTATATATTAAACTCATATTAAACCGAATTACACACGTCGTATTTGTTAATACATATATATTTAATGCATTTAAGAGGGGGTACACACTTCCCCTATTCTGATTTTCTAAAACAAGTGCAGTTGTCCATGAAATTTAAGTCATAAAAATTTATTGCAGGATTATTTTTGGGTCCCGAGTGCAGTTGTCCTGCGCCCTGTGATTTTATTAATAAGTCGATGTCAAAAAATGGTACAATTTTTATTTTGCTAGAATTCGTAAAATTATTTTGAAGTTAGGGTCACTTAAAGTCGTATTTTGGAAAAGTGCATTTTTGGGCGTTATTTTGGCAGATTATGCTATTTAACTGCTGGAATATATTTACTAGGCACAGTTTTGATACGATGCCAAAATTTCATGAGGAAGTGACCAGTAACTTTGAAATTATTACCATTTTTCGTAATTAACAAATTTGAAATTTCCGGTTTCCTGCCAAATAGCAAGTGGGGGGTAAAACGTGTTTAGCTACTTTTTCATTCCAACCGATGCACCAACTAACCCCACTAAAATATTTTCCAAAATATCAATACTAAAAAAGTTTCCCATATGGTGCGAACTTTATGAATGACACTACATATATATATATATATATATATATATATATATATATATATATATATATATATATATATATATATATATATATATATACATATATATATATATATATATATATATATATATATATATATACATATATATATATATATAAATATATATATATATATATATATTATATATATATATATATATATATATATATATATATATATATATATATATATATATATATATATATATATATATATATATATAGTCGAGACCAATTGTAGAGACCATTCCATTCATCTTTTATAAATTTATTTTGCCTATAACCGTTTTTAGTCGAATTTTCTCCGAAAAATTAGACTTATACAGTCTATACGATAAGAGCTGCGAGAGGCGAGAGTAGGGGCGCTATCCGTTTTCGGACCCGTAGAACACGAATATGTAGAAAAAAAAATGTCTGATATATATATATATATATATATATATATATATATATATATATATATATATATATATATATATATATATATATATATATATATTTTCCCGCCACCTTTTAATTTGTGTAGGGCCCCCCTATGGAAATTAAGAGGTGAAATTTGGTAAATGGGGCTCATTTTCGAGGCACCTCATACTATCAAAGTGGGGTCAAATTTTGGGCAAATTTTTTTTTTGACCCGACCTTTAAGGGGGTGGTGGGGGGCGGAAAAGCAATAAAACTTTTCCAAACCGGTTTTAAATAATGTTTCGGTCAATTATCTACAACATATCCAAAATTCAGCTTCCTAGGATGATATGGTGGGAGTAGAGGGGGGAAAAACGATTTTCGCTGGATCTAACAGGCCCCCAGCCCCCCAGAATTAACGTAGAGGGTTGAAATTTGGTGTGTTGATAAAGTTCGTACCTAGGTTGTGCTTTTTGGAGGTTTTAATATTTTACCTCCACCCACCTCATTTTTAAGCTACAATTTCATGCATTTTCGACGTTTTCGAAGTTTGTACCACTCGCACAGGTCACCCGAATAAACCTAGAGGGCTGAAATTTTGTATTCGGATTGAGTTAGTATCAAGGGGGTGCCTTTTGGGGGTCTCGACTTTTAACCCCTACCCCCACCATTTTTATACCCAAAAGAACATGATTTTTCTTGTTTTTTAACAGTTTCGTTCGGGTCAAAATCTCCCCAAATAAACCTAGAGGGCTGAAATTTGGTGTACCGGTTAAGCTAATAGCCAGACACTGTTTTTTGGAGGTTTCAACTTTTAACCCTTACCCCCACGATTTTTACGCCAATATTTCCTTAATTTTTTTGCTTGTTTTCTAACACGTCTAGAGACTCCATAAGGAAACCTAGAAGGCTGAAATTTTGTACGTGTATTCAGTTAGTATCCAGCTAGTACCTTGTAGGGAGTCCGCATCACTTTTCCCCCCACTTCTCCCATTTTTACATCGGAATTGAATGCTATTGTTAAATGTGTTTTAAAAGCATTATGTTTATTCTAAATACAAGTAGGCGAATAGTAATTTTAAAAAATTTAAAAAAAAGTGAACTTACTTTTATGACAAATGAAATACATACATATTAAGTAATTTAAAAATGTTATTAAAGTCACTGTTTATTTATAAATTAGGAATTTTGGATTTTTAGTATTTATAAAATAGAAATTTTGGATTTTTTTGGAAAGAAAAAATATCTTTATAAAGGCCTTCCAGTTTACTATTTAAGGTCCTTTTTTAATTTTTAAAACTAAAACATAAAGGCAATTAGCGGATAAACATGGGCAGGAATGTCCTCGTACGAATTGTGTTGGCTTTTTTTCTGCTACCTGTTTTCGGCACAAAATTGAAATTTACTGAGATACAGCCCTTAAATACTTAAAACCTTTTTTTAAAGCCTCGATCAGCCGAACACTCATCACCAGTTTTGAAACCAACAAAATGAATATTCGGTTGTAGACTTTCAATCACATTTCGCTTGTAGACATTCAATACCGAAGATGAAGGGGAAAATTCGACTACCGTGATGGGGCCCCGCTGCTCACGGCGTTTTTTAATATTACGAAATACTGTCTATATATTTTTGTTTACTGTTTTTCTTTAAACTGTTGATACTTAAAATCAAATATTAAAAACGATTGTAAACAAATTACATTTATAAAAGAAGAATGGAATGATTAGAACATTTGGTATCGACCATATATATATATATATATATATATATATATATATATATATATATATATATATATATATATATATATATATATATATATATATGCATATATATATACATATATACATATATATATATACATATATATATATATATATATATATATATATATATATATATATATGTATGTGTATATATGTATATGTATGTAAGTATATATACAGGGTGTCCGAGCTACCACGTATTCTAGAAGTCAAAAAACGACGATTGGACTTTCAATAACCAAAGAAACTCAAACAAAATTAAAGAAGGGTTAAAACTACCCCCACCCCTAGATAAATTTGTTCAGAATTTTTTTAAGGATTATGATAGGGCTTTGAGTCTAAAGAGGAAGATTTATTAATTACCTTAAGTTTTTTTACTCTCGTAAAAACTTCGTAAAGTTTTTTTTGCAATTTTTTTCAAACAATAATTCACTGTTGAGAGATTTACTTTGTGAAATTTCATTTTAAATATTTAAAATATTTAACTTTTTAATTACTTTGTCAATTTCACGAGAAATAATATTCTTTTACTTAACGCGTTTTCAGCCTTTTTGGCCATCATCATAGTAAATTGATGAAAATAAAATGATGAAATTTATAGCTAAAAAGATGTGTAGGGGGGGTGTAATACCATTGAATGTAAATTGGCAAAAACCCGTAAATATTTTTGTTTCGGAACAATTGTACGTACCAAGTTGAAAGCAATCGAAGAACTAGTCTGTAGGTACCGACATGGTAGAGCTATTTTTACCTAATATTATGACTGTTCTAAATGACTTGTTTATGAATAAAATAAATTAGGGGTGCCCAAAATTATTGAAAGCTTGATGTAAATTCTTAGAGAACTTATTCCGTAATTTTCGTCGAACATGTTCTTCCTACATGACAATGCACCACCACATTTGCTGCACGTGCCATAAGAGAATATCTAATTCAAGAATTTGCTAGTCGACTGTTGATAGTACCCATTCAGTGGCTACCGCGGACGCCAAATTTAAGTCCTTATGACTTCTTCATCTGAGGAGCTTTAAAAACAAAAGCGTATATTTAAAAAAAAATTCATAATGCTGAACAACTAGAACAAAATTCAAAATACGAAATGCACTAAGAAAAGACTATGATATCTTAGGAAGGATACCTTTCAGTGTTATACGTTGTGCCAGGTCTTTACGTCAATGAAGGTGGAGACCACATTGAACACTTATTAAAAAATTTTCATTTTTGTGCCCATGGCCAACTAAATTCTGTAATAAAACTAAACTAGCTCCTAACAATATCAGTGTTTGAGTAAAAATTTTTTCCTCCAAAACTATGCGAAATACGAAGTTTTTACAAGAGCTACAAATAACGGTAATTAATAAATCTTCCTCTTAAAAAAAGTCTCATAGCCCTATCATCATCCTTAAAAAAATTCTGAATAAATTTATCTCAGGGTGGGGGTAGTTTTAACCCTTCTCCAATTTTACTTGGGTTTCTTTGGTTACTGAAAGTAGTGGTATTCTCAGAAATGTGCAGGTACCAAATTTCATTAAAATTGGTTCACGCATTTCTAAACAGCGCAGCGTATAAAAATTTGATATTTTAAGTAAACTTTGAACTTCTGTCACTCGTAAACGGTGCATTTTGGTACATAAGTAAGTTGCGTCCAATCGTCGTTTTTTGACCTCTAGAATACGTGGTAGCTCTATGTCCCCGGAGTTTTGGGACACCTATATATATATATATATATATATATATATATATATATATATATATATATATATATATATATATATATATATATATATATATATATATTTATTATTTCCAAGTTTGAATATCAGTGCGCTAATCATGGCCAACAAATATATCATGGCCAACAAATATAACGAATATATTTTATGATAAATTGAATATATATATATATATATATATATATATATATATATATATACCATACCTATCCGTCGTACCACGATTGCATCAACTAACCGTCCAGAACGCGTTGTGGCTTTTTTAAATGAATTTCGCGTTGTGGATGATTTTAAGTAACCACAAAGCGTTGTGGTCGTTTTTTTCGCTCAATGTCCGATTTCGATCTTTGAGTTGACTTTACGCCAACCTGGCGCTCACAACTCAATAGAGAAGTACTGGGTAACATTCACCTATACCGGCATTCATTATGCAAGGTATTAGGCTCTGTGGAAGGGTAATGTGCCAAACCAATCCGTAAAAGTACCGTAGTACATTCACGAACGGGTTTGCCACACCACTCCTTATATTGTTGTTATTGTTGCTTGAAACGAGGTGTTAGCGTCTATTTTGATGTACACTGGGTCGTACGAGAGACTTTTGTGGGAGCGTAGACGTTGGCTCAATGACAGATGGCTATGACAGCCTATAGTTCGTTTTCGTGTCCTTAGAGGATAGGTAGGAGTAGGGATAGAGTTAACATCTATTAACGGGAAGACTGTGTCACGTAAAATGTTTTAAAACAAATAAAATAAAATAAAAAAGTTTCAAGTATAAATGTGTCTTATAAGCAGTTATTATAACATACGTTTATAAATTCACTAGGTAAATCTGCAGGTTTCATTTTTCTTTGATGAGGTGCTAGTTTCAGTAGTATATGATAGCTTCTATTTCCACTATAGTTCAACGTTAACGGCAAATTATACTTTTCGGTTAGGTCTTTTTCAACCAAAATTTGAGCTTTTTCTATTAAATTTGAAAATTTTTGTCTTATTAAATCCATATATTGATTAACTCCAGGTTTAACAGAGAAACAACGTTGCATTTCACCCATATAACCTTTACAGGGAACTGCATCTTTTTGAATAACTCGCAGAATAACTTCATTTATACGTTCATAATTAACTTTCGATAAATCCTGGCAATGGATATAGATATTAAAAGTTTTTTAACATGGTAGTCAGTATAGTAACTTTATAATAAACTTAATAACAGTGTGGCAGGGCCGGTGAGAGAAATGACGGGCCTCCGGGGACGACTGAAAAAAAAACGTCGGCTCACTTTCACCGGGCCCCTAATTTAGGCTGCAGGCACCCTTTTTAGACCTGGGCCTTCGGGCAATTGCCCCACCTACCCTACCGTTTTGCCGGCCCTGAGTATAGGGTTGCCACCTTGAAATTCTAGGAGATTATAACTATAAATCGGGAGGCTTTATATATATATATATATATATATATATATATATATATATATATATATATATATACGGGAGACTCCCGAAATCGTACGACTTCTCCCGATTTTAATTTTTAAACTCTTGATTTTTGTAAATAATATTTATTAATTAAGACGATCACTGTATTGTATATATAAATTATAAACGAAAAATACCCCTGTCGCAGCATCTGCATAACATAGGGAATTTCGAAATTTTGGGCACTGGCGGATCTCATCTAAGACCTGTATCCATTTAAAATAATTCAGCTTTCTAAGAGTGAAAAGATTTTCAAAATCAGTTGAGTAGTTAATTTTTGGCGCTTTTTCGCAAAAGGTGTTTGGCGCATATATCCATCTAAACTAGTTTAGCTTTCTAAAAGTAAAAGAATTTTCAAAATCGGCTAGGTAATTTATTTTTGGTATATTTGGGACCCAAGACCCCGAACGGACTTTGTACAGCATAGTGCTATCCACCTAAAAAAAGTTAGTTCTCTAGCAATGAGAAAATATTGAGAATCGGTTCGGTAGCTTATTTCTATCCTATATAATATAGGATATTTTATCTTTCTAACAGTAAAATTATTTTTAAAACCCGTTGTGTAGTTTTCTATGCCGCATTTGCATCCACAGGACAGTTGTGGATCTCAGATAACATACTGTACTTATCTAAAATAGTTTACCTCTGCAATAGTGAAAAAATTTTCAAAATCGGTCAGTTATTTTATTTTTGACACTTCTGGGTCCCATGGACTTTGACGGACCTTACATAACGTAATCTATAACTATCTAAAATATGTAGTTTAGCTCTCTAACAGCGAAAAAATTTTCAAAATCGGTCGCTTATTTTATTTTTGACACTTCTAGATCCAATGGACCTTAGTGGACCTTGCATGAGGTAATCTATATCTTTCTAAAATAGTTTAGCTCTCTAACAGTGAAAAAATTTTACAAAATCAGTCGGTTATTGTATTTTTGACACTTTTAGATCCAATGGACCCTAGCGGACCTTACATAAGGTAATCTATATCTATCTAAAATAGTTTAGCTCTCTAACAGTGAAAAAATTTTCAAAATCGGTCGGTTAGTTTATTGTTGACATTTTTGAGTCCCATGGACCTTGGCGGACCTTAAATTACGTATTCTATATCTATCTAAAATAGCTTAGCTCTTTGACAGTGAAAAAATTTTCAAAATCGGTCGCTTATTTTATTTTTGACACTTCTAGATCCAATGGACCTTAGCGGACCTTGCATGAGGTAATCTATATCTTTCTAAAATAGTTTAGCTCTCTAACAGTGAAAAAATTTTCAAAATCGGTCGGTTAGTTTATTTTTAACACTTTTGGGTCCCATGGACCCTGGCGGACCTTATATTACGTAATCTATATCTGTCTAAAATATCTAAAATAGCTTAGATCTTTGACAGTGAAAAAATTTTCAAAATCGATCTAGTTCTTTAAAATTTTTTTCCTGGCATATAAACATTATTATTATGTTATCTTTCTATAATATTTAATAATATTATATCATGACATTACCTTCATTATCTTGTTCATTTAAAATTCAATAAAAAAATTAAAAAAATCTTCATTACACATGCTTAAAATATCTGGTTAATTTTAATTTAAAAAAATGAGACAGAGATATGGTATTTATAATACATAGATTTTGAATAACTACCATTTGTTTTACGTAAAAAAAAAATGAAATTTTTGAATATGTTATAAGCAACTGAGATAGAAATATAAATTACTTATTACAATGACAAAGAGAACAAAATAAGGCAAAAGTGAAAATTACGATTTTCTCGAAAACTACTTAACATAGAAAGAAAATTATAAGAACATTTTCTTCATAATTTTTTCCCTTTTCGTAGGTCTTATGATAGGATCGAATGATAAAAAATGGCCAGAAAACCTACTTCTGGGCATCCGACGTGTCTGGCTAACGAACTTAGCCAAGCCAATTCAGAATCCAGTCCGCACACAAAATTTCATAAGCGTTAGACGTTTCGTTCGAGAGTTATCGTGGGAACACATAAATATATATATATATATATATATATATATATATATATATATATATATATATATATATATAAATTTTAGTGAATATCATTTTCGTATTCTAGGGACCTCAAAACATATTTCTGCCATAGTCCCGGACTCAGATTGCGTCATGAGACCTACTGTAATAGCTGAATTTCAAGTTTTCGAAATTCGCTAAAACGAAAATTGAATTCAAATTGTCAAAAGTACGAGATATTCAATGATATACTACATTATATATATCAATACTACTACAAACAATTAAGGGAGCAAAAAAAAATTGTTAATTTTTTAGTGATTTTGAAGGGCTGTATTTACGTGAAAAATGGTCGTATCGAAATGTTTAAAAAAGCATTTTGAAGCTCCAAGATTCTAGTTTTCAGATCTTTCGTTCAAAAATTTTTGGGAGTGACAGTTATCGAGCAATTATAAGGAATAACACAAAAAAATTTTTTGCAAATTTTTTGATCTTTTTTCTTTTGGTCTACGGGCTTGAAAAATTTTTTTTACAGTAAAACCATGGTATTGACATGATAGCCTGTTTATTCAGCTTCAAATTCTTTTTTAAAATTTTTCTCTACGTTGATTTGTTCCGGAGGTATCCAACTTTGAATGCAAAAAGATTCTTTTTGCTTTAACCATCGATGTCTCAGTAACCAGTGATCGGACAGAAAATTGAAGGGCAGTTTTTGAATATGGAATAAATTTCCTACAAGTCTATGCCGCGTACTTTAGGGAAAAAAAATTTTTTTCATCCTTAATTTTAATCTGAAAAATGTGAAAAAATGGACTTTTTTCCTTGTTGCGAAAAATCGTCGGCATCCCTGCGAATATTGATGGGGAGTCTAATGTTTGTACGAATTTTTATACCTCAATGTACCCCCAATAACCCTGTAAATCGGCAGATCGATCTATCGAATGGTTTTCCTTCCGACAAGGGGCTTGACTTCATTTGATTTTTCCCTCTTAGTTTAAGGGGGCACAAAGGGTCCAACTAAGTGGCCTACGTGCAGTGGACCCCTCATGGGGCTCACACCCTACTCTTTCATTCATTCATTCAACCGTTTGTTCAAAATACATAAGGGTTCCGTTAGTAGCACCATTTGGGACCAAAATAGGGGAATCGGCTACTAACGGACCCCCAGTGGCGGTACCTTAGAAATGTGGCATGTTCGCCCAGCCCATTTAAATTATGTACCTAATCTCTCACACAAATACTCGAACACATAAAAAATAGTCTCACTTGCATATAAATACATGCACACGTACGCACTATTTTACACATGTTTATATAGATACGCACTTGTTCAGTGATTTAGGCTGCCTTTACACGATCAGTAATACTGTCAGTATTTCAAAATACTGACATTTTTATTGATCGTGTATTGACGATACTGAAATAATGATGAAAGTACTGAAGAATGGTTTATAATTCCATCAGTATTCACTTCAGTACTAAGACGTGGAGGGGACAGTGACATTAACGACAGTTAAAACCGTTAAAACATATTTCTCGTATATTATGTACGTTATGTACGTTATATACCAGCGGTACCAGCCGAGATAAATACAAATCGATTGTATGTAGATCGTATAATATGTACATCATGGAAAAGTAGGCTTGTACAATGCTACATAATATAACGTATTATTAATTGATTAGTATGTACGGCATTATGTACAAAATGTACGATATGTACCGTATATGAATACATGCGTATATGTATGGTTAAGCTAGAAAAAACATTACGAACATTACGAACATAACGTTTTTTCTTTTTTGTTTTCTTCATGTTTTCTTGTTTTGAGTTGCAAACGCTAGTGCTATAGCTAAACATGCTTCTTCCATAATAATAACAATTCCAAAATTTTATTAATTTAAAAATTTCGAAAAATTAAATTTGACAGTTTGTTTTTTAAAAGTGTACGGTAGCATAAAAATACTGAAGTAATAAAAATAATGATTCATTATTTTTATCAGTAAATACTGACAGTATTACTGATCGTGTAAAGGCAGCCATAGACCAACCTGTGCCCTTTTGCAAAAAATTACATGTACCTACATTATTGGTTCATAAACGTTGCACATATGCACGTTTGTCCTCATGTATATAAGCACATGCATACAGATATTACACTACTGTATACACATACGCACTTGTAGGACATTCTGTGTGCTCATTAGCAAAATTATCGAAAAACCGATTTCACTACTGAATTGTCCACTAAAAAGTAGATCAAACAGCTCAATTTGACGAATGTTCTAGAATATTCTATTCGTCATCTAAGAAAAAAATCGAAAAACTAACTTCATCATTAGACTGGTCATTGAAAAAGCGCCCAAATAGTGGTTTTTCAATATTTCGATATTCTTGCTGGTAAATGAATAGAATATTCTAGAACCTTTATCAAGTGTTTTGCGGTTTGGCTTCTTCTAATACGACCAATGCAATGGTGAAATCAGTGTTGCGATATCTTTGCTGCCTAGCGAATAGAATGTTCTAGAATTTTTGTCAAATTGTACCCTTTATATGTATGTGTACATATAAATTCGTATGGGCACGTACCTATATTATCTGTGTACAAATGCAAATGTACCTATATGTATTCACACAACTAGAGCGTGGACATTGGTTCGTTCAAACGCGTTCCCAAGAGGCGACCAATTTTTTATTGCTGGTTTTAGCACACACTACCTTGTAAAAAGTATGAGGACACCTTGGCCCAGGGGTACCCACATTTTTGACACGGCAGTGTACCACAATATAAGTACAGTGCCGCGTCAAAAGTGTGGACACCCCCTGGGTCAAGATGTCCCCATACTGTTGACCACGCAGTGTGTGCTAGAACCCACTATAAACAATTGGTCACCCCATGGAAACGCGTTTGTGTGGACCTATGGCCTCACTTTACACATAGAAAATTCATAATATTCATATGTATGTGTACAGATGTGAAAAAGTAAGTTTGTGTAGACATATGAATGGTATATGCGTGTATAAATGCGCATTTGAATCTGTAAGACATACGAATAAGTGTTTGTAATTGTTTGTAAGCATATGTGCATATAAAAGCGTAAACGAGTATATGTGTACGCATATGTATGCACAAATGCGTTTGTTTATGTATTGATGTAGCCAAGTGTGTATATGTACAGATATGCATGCATATGCGTGGACTTGCACAAGGAAAAGTAATTAAGTGTATTTAACTAAAAGTTATTGAACCGCCACTGACTACCCACTGGTGGGGATTACCGTAAGGTGCTAACATCTCCCCTCCAATCACTTCCCCTCAAATGGCTACTAACGAACCCACTACTAACGAAACCCTAAATGTATCACAATTAAAAAATAAAGGAGCAAAATTAAATGAACAAAATTGAATGAAAAACTCAATTTTTTTTTCAAATTTTTCCAGTTAGGCATCTTTTATCCATTAAATTTTAAAAATTAAGAAAAAAATTATTTTTAAAAATTTTTTTCAAAATTTAAAAGGAGAAATTCCATGTATAAGTCGATCACCCAAAAATGGCATGTTCGCCAAATTTAATTTCCCTTTGTATATAATAAGTTTAAGATATGTTGAGCTATGAACTCGAATATTATTGAATTATCTTTTATTTTGTCGGAGCTATAATTATTCAAAGTTGCGTTCAAGGTCACAAAATGGGGATTCCCCAAAATATTTTATTAATTTTTTCAGTCTAAGAATAATTAAAAAATGATTACATGTGTCTTTGAATGTACTTTACATACACTTTCAATCAGACCCATTTCCGTCCCAATATATGCACATATATTGAAGTAATCGCAACTTTTATTTTTTTCTTTAATCGCTTATACTGAAAATACCTTATCTTCGATATTCGATTTTCTTTTTTTAAATGAAAGTACTCAGTCCCCTCTATAACATGGTGCTCGATTTTCTTTGTTTTTTTGAGCTTTACGGATTTTACGGGGCTTAGTTTTGAAAAATACGTGAATTTTTTACCTAAATGATAAAATAAAGTATTATAGTTATAATATTACCTCACCTTTGATTTTCGATTGTCTTTTTTTAAATGAAATTACTCAGTCCCATCTACAACGTAGTACTCGATTTTCATGTTTTTTTTGAATTTTACGGATTTTACGGGGCTTAGTTTTGAAAAATACGTGAATTTTTTACCTAATTGATGAAATAAAGTATTATAGTTATAATATTACCTCACCTTTGATTTTCTTTGTTTTTTTGAGTTTTGCTGATTTTACGGGGCTCAATTTTTAAAAAATATTTGAACTTTTTAACAAATTGATAAAATAAAGTATTAATTACAATATTACCTTAATTTTAATTTTCGATATTTCTTTTTTGAGTTAAAGTATAGAGTCCCCGTTATACCATGGTACTTGATTTTCTTAGTTTTTATGAGTTTTATGAATTTTACGATACTAATTTTTAAAAAATTGGTAAACATTTAACTAGTTGGTAAAACAAAGTATCAGTTTGCAAGAAATGTACTTATTGTTAGTTGTTAGATTTTTTTATTTTATACCTACATACAAGTAAGCCTCAATTTTGTAGGTAATTGACGAAGAAATAATATCCGCCGTTAATTGTCTGAATAATCTACTAACAAAATCAGGGCTAGAGACTAGCAAAAAAAATACTTTTCTAACGATCGAAAACGAAACTCTTATCATCAATAAACATGCTAATAAAGTAACTATTTGATTAATTTAGACATTATTATACACACAGTACAATAAAAATATCCATTATATATCAAAAAACAGTAGCAAAAATTCTTATAAATAAAATAATAATAATAATAATAATAATAATAATAATAATAATAATAATAATAATAATAATAATAATAATAATAATAATCTACACCAAGAAACGTAAAATAGAAAGACACATCCACACACATACACAAACACACACACAAACACAAACAGTCCTTTCCCTTCCCTCTGTCCCTACTCCTACCTACCATCTGAGGACACGAAAACGAACTAGGCTTTCACAGCCCTCTGTCATTGAGTCAACATCTACGCTCCCACAAAAGTCTCGCCGTACGACCCAGTGTACACCAAAATAGACGAATGACACCTCGTTTCAAGTAGCAATAACAACAATATAGGGAGTGATGTGACAAACCCGTCCGTGAATGTACTACGGTACTTTTACGGATTGGTTTGGCACATTACCCTTCCACAGAGCCTAATACCTTGCATAATGCCGGTATAGGTGAATGTTACCCAGTACTGTCCTACTGAGTAGTGAGCGCCAGGTTGGCGTAAAAGTCTATAATAATAATAATAATAATAATAATAATCTACACCAAGAAACGTAAAATAGAAAGACACATCCACACACATACACAAACACACACACAAACACAAACAGTCCTTTCCCTTCCCTCTGTCCCTACTCCTACCTACCATCTAAGGACACGAAAACGAACTAGGCTTTCACAGCCCTCTGTCATTGAGCCAACATCTACGCTCCCACAAAAGTCTCGTCGTACGAACCAGTATACACCAAAATAGACGCATAACACCTCGTTTCAAGCAACAACAACAACAATATAAGGAGTGATGTGACAAACCCGTCCGTGAATGTACTACGGTACTTTTACGGATTGGTTTGGTACATTACCCTTCCACAGAGCCTAATACCTTGCATAATGCCGGTATAGGTGAATGTTACCCAGTACTGTCCTACTGAGTAGTGAGCGCCAGGTTGGCGTAAAAGTCTATAATAATAATAATAATAATAATAAACGCCCTGTGGGTGGGGGCTTCACTCTGCAGAATTTCCCCACAGTAAGTCCTGCTTGTCGTAAAAGGCGACTAAAAGGACAACCCATTAGGATGGAGCATACAAAAAAGAAGCCTCGGAAAAATGCCGCTGCCGGTGGAGCGACCGGGCGCATCAGGGTCACCACTGAATGTGACAGTTTAGATCGCGGTGACGACAGGCTGGGTTCTAGGCAGCCACCTGTCAGCTGTAATAACACCTTCAGCCAAAATACTACTGCCCTACTTACAGAGCCCCCAACACCTTTGGCTCAGCCGACTTTAATTGTTTCCTCGGAGCATCCTTTGGGGACCACTAAAGCTGGTAAGAAGCGTGTGCGTATGCAATGGACAGATGAACTGAATGAATTCATCGTACGCACATACTTCCAAGTTACTAGACTTGAAACGGACAAAACTGGTTACCGTACGAAATTACATCAAGAGTTCGCGCGCACCTACCCTCACCTTAGTCGCGTCACTGAACAGAGACTGGCAGACCAAAAACGTGTCATTTTTACCAATAACCTTATCCCTTCCTCCCTCATAAACACGATTAAAACACAAGTCGCACATCAAATTGCTCAAAGTGAAGAAAGTCAGGCCGACGACGGCCCACCAGAAATGGGGAGCCCCACACAAAACGACACTCAACAACTTGTCGATAATGGGCCTGACCTCCATGAAACAGCAGTAAACGACACCCTACTGCAAAAGATCGAACTGGAATTTAACACAGCGCTTACTGAATTTGAAGGGACGGACCCCACACATAGGTACTTGTTGCCTAAACAACACACCTCACGTAGATTGGCTGAGATCGTTGAGATATTAAATAATATAATACTGCCTAAACATGTAGAAACCTGTGACAATTTTATCGAGTTACACACAGCTATCTATTGTGGAGCCGTTGCAGCTATACGTTGTAACGGGTCCGATGTAACACCACCTGTAGCGCACAACTCGAAGGAACACAAAACTCCTGCCTGGGAAACACGATTGAATAAACGCATCAGCAACATCCGATGCAACCTCGGCAGGATCACCCAATACCAACAGGGTACGAGGTCCAAACGGCTCAACAAACACATACACGACATATTACGCAAACACACAGTACACACACAATACGAGGAACCCAATAAAACACTCACAGAGATCAGAGATACGCTTCACCAAAAATTAACAGCACTAGCGAAGCGCTTACGAAGATATAAGACCAGTACTGAACGCAGACGACAAAACCAAGCGTTCAGCAGAAACGAGAGACGGTTTTATCAGTCTCTAACGAACACGGTAACTGACAGTAATGGTCTACCGGAGAAGAACGCACTCCATAGTTTCTGGGCGAATATATGGTCCAACACCATTGACCATAATGACAAAGCCAGCTGGATCGATACAGAGTGCAGGAATAACGAACATCTTCCGGAGATGCCCTATACGGACATTACTACAGAGGACGTCTCCAGAGCTTTACAGAGATCGCATAACTGGAAAGCACCTGGCATCGACAACATACAAAACTACTGGCTCAAACACTTTACATCAACACACAAGTATCTCGCTGAACACTTTACACTATTTATAAGAACACCAAACCTGACACCGAAGTTCCTAACGCAGGGTATCACATACATGAAATCTAAAAACAGTGATACAAAAAATCCTGCGAATTATAGGCCTATCACCTGCTTGCCTACAGTGTATAAGATTTTGACGTCCTGTCTGGCAGAAAAGATCAATGAGCATTGTCAGATTAACACCATACTGACAGAAGAACAAAAGGGATGTCGAAAGAGGTCACAAGGCTGCAAAGAGCAGCTTCTGATTGACTCCGTAGTACTGGAACAAGCGAAAGGGAGAAAACGTAACCTGTACACAGCGTTTATTGATTATAAAAAGGCATTTGATTCGGTCCCGCACTCCTGGTTACGGAGAGTATTAGAGCTGTACAAAATACACCCAAGTATCGTGAACTTCCTTGGAACGATCATGTCCGACTGGCGAACAACCTTACATTTAAGTATTGGTAATGAGAAAACAACAAGCGACCTTATTCAAGTAAGACGCGGCATATTCCAAGGCGACTCATTGAGTCCATTATGGTTTTGTCTCGCAATGAATCCACTTTCTCGCCTGTTAAATGAAACCAAATACGGTTACAATGTAGGTACGCAAACGAATTCACGCCATACCATTTCACATCTAATGTACATGGATGATATTAAGATCTATGCAGCTACTGAACATCAATTACAGCAGCTGCTGGGACTTTCCAAGGAGGTTTCGCGAGACCTCTGTATGGAGTTCGGAATCGATAAATGTCGAACACAATGTCGTTCTGGAGGAAAACGAGATGCGGTCGTATTCGAACTCGAACCAGAGTCTGTTATGCAGCCCATGGACGAGGGAGAGTCGTACCGGTATCTCGGATTCAATCAGGACGAATGTATAGATCACAGCGCTGTAAAACAACACCTGATGCAGCAATACCTAACGCGTGTACGGAGATTACTGAACACCCACCTTGATGGAAAAAAAACCATCAAAGCAATTAACACCTACGCAGTTCCGGTACTAACATACTCATTTGGGGTAATCAAATGGACGCCTACGGACTTGACAAACATCGAGATCAAGACCCGCGTCCTTATGACCAAATACAGAATTCATCATCCCAAAGCAGCGATAGAACGATTGACGCTGCCAAGAGCCGAAGGGGGTCGAGGTCTTATAGACATAAGGAACACGCATAATAAACAGGTTCATAACTTGCGAGAATACTTTTACACCAAAACACACACATCACACTTACACAATGCAATAATCCAAGCCGACAAGGCATACACACCATTAAACCTCTCACACACAGAAATGCCAGATAGTTTTTGCCGTTTGATCACGAAGGAGGACAAAATTCAGCAATGGATTCAGAAGCCTTTACATGGGAGACATCCACATGAACTTAATCAGAGTAACGTCGACAAAGCAGCGTCGCACGCCTGGTTGAGTCAAGGAAGTCTTTTCCCGGAGACTGAAGGATTCATGCTAGCTATACAAGATCAAGTAATTCATACAAAGAATTACTCAAAATACATACTTCGTGACTCGTCAATAACATCTGACTCATGCCGGAGATGCCATTCCAAACCTGAAACGATCCAACACATCACAGCTGCCAGTACTCAGCTCGCTCAGTCCGAATACAAACACCGTCACGACCAGGTTGGCAAAATCATATACCAGAAACTAGCGGTTAAGCACCACCTTATAACCGATAAAACACCTTACTACAAGCTCACACCAAAAGTAGTAGCGGAGAATGACTCCTGTAGACTTTACTGGGATCGGTCGATTATTACAGATAAGACCATAAATCATAATCGACCAGATATCACCTTCGTAATGAAAAACACTAAGACAACCTATCTGATCGATATTGCGGTTCCAAATACACACAACTTACAAAAAACACACGCAGTTAAATTAGATAAATACACTGACCTCGCAGCCGAAATAAAACAACAATGGCGAATGGAACATGTCCACATCGTTCCAATAGTGCTCAGTGCCACCGGGGTCATTCCACACACACTACATAATAGTTTGAGCCTCTTGGGTCTCCCAAAATACACATATGTCACTATGCAAAAGGCAGTGATCATAAACACGTGTCGTATAGTACGGAAGTTCCTCAGTAATACAAATCCGACTGCGATATGTGAAAGCACAAGACCTGCTTCTACTCCATCTGAGCCATCTACAGTGAGCGAACAATACACTGACACTCATCTTACAGACACACAACACACATACATAAACACACAATACACTAACACTGAAAGACAAACACTTAACACACATACAGATCCAGATTCGTCTGATGGAGAGGGGGGATCGAACAACTGCCGCACTGTCACTGTTACCGCTCTGGTGCACAATCCTCCCCAATTCAATAACACACAAGGTCCGTCAACCTCTGTACCATCTAAACGCGCAGTTCCAGGAACACCCGATCTTAATGAGCAAGTTGATGAACCAGAAAACATCTACACCAAGAAACGTAAAATAGAAAGACACATCCACACACATACACAAACACACACACAAACACAAACAGTCCTTTCCCTTCCCTCTGTCCCTACTCCTACCTACCATCTGAGGACACGAAAACGAACTAGGCTTTCACAGCCCTCTGTCATTGAGCCAACATCTATGCTCCCACAAAAGTCTCGCCGTACGACCCAGTGTACACCAAAATAGACGAATAACACCTCGTTTCAAGTAGCAATAATAACAATATAGGGAGTGATGTGACAAACCCGTCCGTGAATGTACTACGGTACTTTTACGGATTGGTTTGGCACATTACCCTTCCACAGAGCCTAATACCTTGCATAATGCCGGTATAGGTGAATGTTACCCAGTACTGTCCTACTGAGTAGTGAGCGCCAGGTTGGCGTAAAAGTCTATAATAATAATAACAGGTTTTAACTAGTTTCCAACGGTAATAGAACTAGGAAGGCTGGTCGTGCCGCGGGTCTCTCGGATGGGCCCGCACAAAAAGGCGGAACCAGTCAAAATTCATCTTCTCGTCTCGTGCGCCTGGAGTGGACGGACAGCTTGAGGAGAGATTTGCTCACGTGCCGCACACAAAGTGAGCCAAATAAGAGAGGGTACATGGCAAGGATGCACGCCATATGGTGCCAGATGCATCCCGAACACTCTAATTTAACGCCACAAAATCTGCGTGACCATGTAGCCCGAATTATAAAATTAAACATACCTACCGGACATGACGATAATCGAGAAGCTCGCGAAGAAGCTAGGGTTGCAGAAACTGCAGTGGTGGAAGCTGAACAGGATTCTGCGGTCAACGGTGAGAGTTCAACCAATAACATCATAGAGCGGGATCAACCGGTAACTTGCGGTGGCAGCGTAGTTACTGAGGCACAGACGGACTTGTTAAATCAAGCCAACACAGATACTGTGCTAGAGTCTAACACCAGAACAAGTTCAGCTCCCACACAGAATGATGCCGATCTAAATAAATCCCTTTCTGTCTCAGACAATTTAAGAAAACAATTTCGCGATCTTCTCGATACCGATTTAGAATTTGACAAACGACCACGTCCCAAACACCGACGGACGTATGTAAAGGGCGAACAACTGATCCTACTAAACGAAATTTTGGACGATCATCTATCCCCATCCAGTGATCTCACCGACGTCGACAACGCAGTATATGCAGCGATGCGTGTCCTGACCCCATGTACTAAGCAGCAAAAGACTGCAGAGGAGAAGGCACGGATTCGTATTAAACAAATTGACACCAAGGTGAGGGCACTACGACAGCTGGTATCGCGTATCCAATGTGTGATAGAATATATTCAGACCAACAGGCGTTTTACGCGAAAGGTACGGGCTTTTGCCAGAGAACTAAGGTACCGCTATCACACGATAAATTGGGGCAATCTGTTGACCATCAAACAGACACATTTGGATAAGATACGCGCATTGGCCCTGGACAAGAAGAAAGTAGCCCGGCGTGAATGGTGTATTCGGGAAAATAAGATCTTTAACTCGAACCCTTCACGCATGTTCGCATCTAAAAGCCCTGTCGTGGAGCAACCACCAACGGTCGATGCAATAGAGGATTATTGGCGGGGGATATATGAGACGACTAAAGAGACTGACTTGGACTGTATCCCCATCAGCCAGTTTAGATGGTACTGCAAACAACAGCTTGGCAAAGTGCCATCCCATACCATTATAACATCTGTTGATAAAGAGGAAGTCGAACTTGCTTTCAAAGGCAAGAAGAACTATTCGGCTCCGGGGACTGATGGAATAACGAATTTTTGGTGGAAGAAGCTCACTAGTACCCACCGCCACCTTGCCCGTATATTTTCAAATTGGTTATTTAACTGTGAGCCAATACCATCGTGGCTCGTTGAGGGAAGAACGGTCCTAATACCGAAAAAAGGAGACCTATCACAACCACAGAACTACAGACCGATAACGTGCCTGAACACTGTGTATAAAGCGTTCACTTCCATCCTATATGAACGCATCTTGAACGCATCTATGAACAACGAGGTTCAAAAAGAGGAATGTCGGGTTGCAAAGACAACTTGCTGGTCGACAGATGTATCTGTCAGGACGCTAGACAGCACAAACGCAACCTGAGCATGGCCTGGGTGGACTATCGAAAAGCATTTGACACAACGTCGCATGAGCTCATTATCTATTTGCTCCATTGTCTGCGAGTCCATCCCGACATTATTAAATGTATTGAACACCTGTTGCCGCTCTGGAAAACAAAGTTCACAATAACATCCGGTGAACGCGTTGTGTCAACGGAGTTGGTGACATACAAACGAGGCGTATACCAAATAGACAGCCTCAGCTCACTTTTGTTTTGCATCTCGTTGTTGCCCCTGTCAATCAGCCTGAGGGAGGAACCCGGCTACTTGTGTGGCCCGGTAGGAAATCACGAGCATAAAGTCACACATTTATTCTATATGGATGACTTAAAACTGTATGCTTCGTAAGAGAGTGATCTCAACTGCGCTCTAAAATTAACACACGAATACACGCACGCGATCGGTATGAAGTTCGGACTGGACAAATGCGCGGTGGTGCACTGTAAGCATGGTGTAGTTCCGAATTTTGATTCACACGCCCAATTAGTGGATGGAAGCATCATAGAACATTTGATGAAGGAGCGACCTATACGTACCTTGGTGTTGGCGAAAGTCACATCCAGGATGTGAAGAACATGAAGGCCGCCTTAAGTAGTAGATATAAGCGCCTTCTCCGACAAATTTGGAGTTCTGAATTGTCGGCGAAGAATAAGACCAGCGCTACAAATATGTTAGCCATACTCATCCTTTTATATACTTTTGGCTCAATTAAGTGGAATGTGAATGAATTGGAGGAACTAGACCGAGACACGCGAAAAATAATGAATATCAACCGTAGTTTGCACGCACGCGCATCGACTTTACCTCCCACGATACCAGGGGGGGAGGGGGCTCCTGTCAGTCGAACGTTTACATGATCGTATAGTCTTAGGTACAGCTTGTCGTGTACTTAACAGTTCAGACCCGCTATTGCAACTCGTCAGGGATCACGAGCTTGCTGGCGTAGGCGCATTTTTATTCACAGCAGCGAAACGTGCCACCGGTATCTTGGGCTTAGCCTTCGATCCACGTAGTCGCGACGGTGATGATAACATTCTTTCACTATCACAGTCGCGCCAAAAGTCGGCAATCAAGAGAGCCGAGCAACAACATCTGCTCAATAAACATCGCGAAAAAGTTCACCAGGGTATGTTCTACCGACACCTTGACAACCTTGGCCTTTCGAGCGAACTCACTTGGGCTTTCTTGAGAGCTAATGGACTTAAATCGGAAACGGAGGGCTTTATCATGGCAGGTCAAGATGGAGTGTGGAACACCTTAACACACCAAAAATATGTGATGGGTAATAAAGGGGTTTCGAGTACCTCGTGTCGGGCATGCAAAGCATACCCGGAAACCTTAATGCACCTGGCTTCAGGTTGTTCTTATTATGCTAAATCCACCTATATCCATCGCCATAATGCAGCGTTGCGTGTGCTCTACTTTTATCTTCGTCATCATTACGAAGTTGACAAAACACCAGTCTTGCCCTACGATCCTGCGGAAGTAGAATCCTTTGTTGCCAACCAAAAGTGCAAGATCTTTTGGAACATGCTGGTTGCAACTACCAGGCAATTGAGCGCTAATAAGTCTGATGTTGGGCTCCAAAATTTAACATCTCAGACTATGTATGTTATCGAGTTCTCTGCTCCGGCGGAAACTAACATAGTCAAAAAGGAGGAGCAAAAAAGGATTAAATATCAAGATCTAATACACGAACTGCGACAACTGTACCCGGGCTATACGGTCCACTTGGTCGTACTTATAATCGGATGTCTGGGGGGTATGCATAACTCCTTTGTGCGCAATCTTAACATCATTCCGGCTTGTAGATCTCACGCCAACATGTTAGCGGCGTCAATGCAAAAAGCAGTTATTATCGGGACGCTCCGCACGTTTCGGTCGCGCGAGACGACTTTTTCCGGGAGTTCATGAACACCTTTGAACCCCATGCCCCGTTTAGAGCGGGTACTCGAACATCCATTGGACCTGCCCTCGAATCTCCCACTGTCATGGTTTTGCAGCGAGGTTTGGGGATTTATTAGGTAGGGAAGACCAGGAAGGGGATGCTGTATGACGGACATTACGTACCTGACTTTGAAGTACCTGACCTGGTACGCTGCACGGACACTTTTTCCTTCGCCTGGGGGTTTTTGAAGTGCAGTCGCGTTTCTTTCGTTAAATAATAATAATAATAATAATAATAATAATAATAATAATAATAATAATAAAATTCAGTGTTCCATTATAGGGGGACGAAAATCCAAGTTGGCGTAATATTGAAATTAATACATTATTTTATCAATTAGGTAAACTCAAAAAAACAAAGAAAATCGAGTACCACGTTATAGTGGGGACTGAGTACATTCATTTAAAAAAAGAAAATCGAAAATCAAAGGTGAGGTAATATTATAACTATAATACTTTATTTTATCATTTATAATTTGTTCAAGTTAAAGATAAGCCTGGATAAACAAAAAATTTAAATACTTTCAATGGGAATCATTGACAATTACTATGGTTACAGGCTTAAGTTTAATTTGAATGGACTGTAGGTAAAAAATTCACGTATTTTTTAAGACTAAGCTCCCTAAAATCCGTAAAACTCAAAAAAAACCAAGAAAATCGAGTACCACGTTGTAGAGGGAACTGAGTACTTTCATTTGAAAAAAGAAAATCGAAAATCAAAAGTGCGGTAATATGTATCATAATTAATACTTTATTTTATCATTTAGTTAAAAAATCGCTTATTTTTTAAAACTAAGCACCCTGAAATCCGTAAAACTCAAAAAAACAAGAAAATCGGGGAACACGTTATAGTGGAGACTAAGTAATTTCATTTAAAAAAAGAAAATCGAAAATCAAAGGTGAGGTAATATTATAACTATACTAAGGTAAAAGACCCGGTAATTGACCCTGGCCCAGTTTCTGAACTTTTCAACTTTGTTATAAATTAATAAAAAAACTATATTTTAAATAAGAAAAAAAATAAATTCTTAATTTAAAGTAATCTATTCTGTGTCTAATGAACAGCAATTTAAAAAGTTTAGAATATATTAACTAAATAAAAAAAAATTTTTAAGTTTAAAATGTGTGTAAACACTATTTTTTTGGTAGTTTCTTAACAGTTTATGTTACAAAGTACTCATTTTGATCTGTGCAATATTCATCATGTAAGTATGAAAACTTAATTAAAAATATATGAGCAGGTTAATATTTGTTTAAAATTTATTTTAAAATATTTATAAAATACCTTAGAATGGTTTTTATTATTGAAATATGAAGGTCAATTACTAGGCTCACTTCTAAAGTGGTATGGCCCAGTTAAATTCTAACCAGTTTTTGTTAGTTATTTTGTTATTTATAGTTATCTTTGATTAGTTTTTGTTATTTTTCATAACGTATATAACATTAAACATTCATTTTTATTAATAAAAAATTATTTATAAATTAAATTTTAAAAAACTGTATTTTTAAATTTAAGAATCAGAAACTAGGCCACTGTCGGGGTCAGAAACTGTCACATGAGAAATTTTGAAGGTCAGAAACTGGGTCCTTTTTGTCAATTTTTAAAACATTAATTTAAATTATTAATTCAATTCAAATAATTATTTTACTTGTATGACTTTATTTTGAAAGCCATAAACTAGTTGATAAAATTATTAATTGTCTCTTAAGTTGAAACTTATATTTATTACTGTCGTTTAACCTCAGCCATCACTCTTAAAAGGTCAGAAACTAGGCCCGTTACCTTATATTTTATCATTTAGGTAAAAAATTCACGTATTTTTAAAAACTCAGTCCCGTAAAATCCGTAAAACTCAAAAAAAAACCAAGAAAATCGAGTACCGCGATGTAGAGGGAACCGAGTACTTTCATTTGAAAAAAGAAAATCGAAAATTAAAAGTGCGTTAATATCATAATTAATACTTTATTTTATCATTTAGGTAAAAAAATCACGTATTTTTTAAAACTAAGCCCCGTGAAATCCGTAAAACTCAAAAAAACCAAGAAAATCGAGCACCATGTTATAGAGGGGACTGAGTACTTTCATTTAAAAAAAGAAAATCGAATATCGAAGATAAGGTATTTTCAGTATAAGCGATTAAAGAAAAAAATAAAAGTTGCGATTACTGCAATATATATATGTGCATATATTGGGACGGAAATCGGTCTGATTGAAAGTGTATGTAAAGTACATTCAATGGCACATGTAATCATTTTTTAATTATTCTTAGACTGAAAAAATTGATAAAATATTTTGGGGAATCCCCATTTTGTGACCTTGAACGCAACTTTGAATAATTATAGCTCCGACAAAATAAAAGATAATTCAATAATATTCGAGTTCATAGCTCAACATATCTTAAACTTATTATATACAAAGGGAAATTAAATTTGGCGAACATGCCATTTTTGGGTGATCGACTTATACATGGAATTTCTCAAAGATCTTTTTTCAAAATTTTTCCAAATTTTTTTTTTAAATTTAATTTTTTTGAAATTTCGAAAAAAAAAAATTTTCTTAATTTTTAAATTTAAGGGATAAAAGATGCTTAACAGTGGAAAAATTTGAAAAAAAAAAAATTGAATTTTTCATTCAATTTTGCTACTTTATTTTTTAATTCTGATATTTTGTGGTATACTGGTGATTTTAAAATTCTTAAAAATTCATTGTTTAACATGTAAATTCTAATCCTTATCGTAACTAATATTATAAATGCGAAACTGAGTGTTTGTTTGTTTGACTTGCTTTTACGCTTCAATGACTTAATCAGTCAACTTGAAACTTTGCACAGAAACTACTTGGGACACAGAGACGTATATAAGCCATCTTTTAACCCAGGAAAATATTTCATTCCTGAGGGAAAATCTATGACAATTATGACTATTAAATACCCCTGTCGCAGCATCTGCATAACATAGCGAATTTCCAAATCTTGGGCAGTGGCGGATCTCATCTAAGACCTGTACCTATTTAAAATAGTATAGCTTTCTAAGAGTAAAAGAATTTTTAAAATCGGTTGGGTAATTAGTTTTGGTATTTTTTGGGACCCAAGAACCCGAACGAATTTTGTGCAGCATAGTTGTATCCATCTAAAATAATTTAGTTCTCTAGCAGTGAGAAATTTTTTAGCATCTTTTCGATAGCTTATTACTGGCGTTTTCGGATCTGCAAAATCCCGGTGGACCTCATTAAAAAATCAGCTCGACCGTATATTCTAGGCGGACTTTATGTAATATATATATATATATATATATATATATATATATATATATATATATATATATATATATATATATATATATATATATATATATATATATATTCAAAACCCGTTGTGTAGCATTCTACGCCGCATTTGCATCCGCAGGACAGTTGTGGATCTCAGATAACACAACCTGTACCTATCTAAAATAGTTTACCTCGGTAATAGTAAAAAGGTTTCAAAATCGGTCAGTTATTTTATTTTTGACACTTTTAGGTCCTACTGACACTTCAGTCCTTACATAACGTAATCTATATGTATCTAAAATAGCTTAGCTCCCCAACAGTGAAAAAATTTTCAAAATCGGTCGGCTAGTTTATTTTTGACGCTTTTGGATCCGATGGACCCTGGCAGAATTTACATAACGTAATCTATATTTATCTAAAATAGTTTAGCTCTGTAACAGTGAAAAAATTTTCAAAATCGATCGGTTAGTTTATTTTTACCACTTTTGGGTCCCATGGACCCTGGCGGACCCTAAATAACGTAATGTATGTCTATCTAAAATAGTTAGTTCCCCAACAGTGAAAAAATTTTCAAAATCGGTCGGTTAGTTTATTTTTGACACTTTTGGATCCCATGGACCCTGGCAGACCTTACATAACGTAATCTATATTTATCTAAAATAGTTTAGCTCTGTAACAGTGAAAAAATTTTCAAAATCGGTCAGTTAGTTTATTTTTGACACTTCTGGATCCTATGGACCCTGGCAGACCTTACATAACGGAATCTATATTTATCTAAAACAGTTTAGCTCTGTAACAGTGAAAAAATTTTCAAAATCGATCAGGCAGTTTATTTTTGACACTTTTGGGTCCTATGGACCCAGGCGGACCTTACATAACGTAATCGATATTTATCTAAAATAGTTTAGCTCTGTAACAGTGAAAAAATTTTCAAAATCGGTCAGTTAGTTTATTTTTGACACTTTTGGGTCCTGTGGACCCTGACGGACCTTACATAATGTATTCTAAATCTATCTAAAATAGTTTAGCTCTGTAACAGTGAAGAAATTTTTAAAATTGGTCGTTTAGTTTATTTTTTACAATTATGCGATCAGTAAATCCTGGCGAAACTCATACAAGTCTAGTACTCTAACAGTAAGAAATGGGTTCTAAGGATCTCATATAACTTATGGCAGTCCGTAAGCTTCTTGCGGACATCATTTAATTAATTAATTCAAATACTTTAACTTACTAACTGTGAAAAATTTTTTAAAATCGATTGGTTAATTAATTTCTGGCCTTTTTAGGTCCCGAAAACCTTGACCTCACATAAAATACCTTAAATCCATTTGAAATGGTTTAATTTTTTAACATTATTAATTATTAGTGGAAAAATTTTCAAAATCGATTCAAAATATTTTTCCGTACATACATATGTACATTGTACATATTTTGTTTTGTTTTATATTTAATAATATTTATATCATAACATTCTCTTCAATTTCTTGTTTACTTAAAAATTCAATAAAAAAAAAAAAATTCTTCATTACATTAGCTTAGAAAATCTGTTTAATTTACATTTTTTAACATGGGATAGAACCATGCTAATTATAATGCAATAAATGAGAAACAAAACTCTATACATGTATGTGTGTTGTTATATCACATATATGTGAATAGTTTTCACTTGTTCTCACAAAATTCTTTAATAAAAAAGTGAAATATTTTTATACATCATAAAGAACTGAGATATAAATATAAATTACTTATTAGACTAACAAAGAAAGAATAAAAGTGAAAATTTACATTTTCTCGAAAAATACTTAAAATAGAAAGAAAATTATAAGAATATTTTCTTCATAATTTTTTTTTTCCTTTTCAATGATGTAAAAATCGAACTGCCTTATGATAGGATCGAATGATAAAAAATGGCCAGAAAACCTACTTCTGGGCATCCGACGTGTCTGGCTAACGAACTTAGCCAAGCCAATTCAGAATCCATTCCGCACACAAAATTTCATAAGCGTTAGACGTTTCGTTCGAGAGTTATCGCGCGGATACATATATATATATATATATATATATATATATATATATATATATATATATATATATATATATATATATATATATATATATATATATATATATATAAATTTTAGTGAATATCATTTTCGTATTCTAGGGACCTCAAAACATATTTCTGATATGGTCCCGGGCTTAGGTCGCACCATGACACCTGGCGTAAAAGCTGAATTTCCAGTTTTGGAAATTCGCTAAAAGCGGATTATTGGTTTCAAACATCGAATAATGTTAAGAGAGGGCTTGGAAAAGAACATAGACGACTTTTTACCCTGGAAAAACATCTTACACTTGTAAGAAATCTTATTTCTGTGGAAAAATATATTTTAAATGAAGCAAAAAAAGATTCTTAGAGTTTGTACGAACTCTGTTTGTTACAGCGATAATAATATAAGTTTTTACACCGAGAAAGTATCTGATTCCCGAGGAAAAATGTATTTAAAATGAAACAATTAAATAATGACAACTGACTGTTAAAAAAATGGAAGATTGATTTTAAACATTGAATATTGTTTACAGCGGGGATAGAAAGGGACGTAGACTTTACTCTGTACCCAGAGAAAATATCTGAATCCTATGAGTCTTATTCCTGTGGGAAAATATATTTAAAACCATAAAAAAAAAGGATCACTAACTTCTTTCGAACTTTGCATATTGTTAAAACAATGTTATAGTCTACTTTTCACCCGGAGAAAACATTTTATTTCTGTGGGAAAATGAAAGTATGTACATTTTATACGTTTGAACTAGATGTCATAATTTCAAAGCTCCGAGCGGAAGGGCTGAGCGGGTTACAGAACACACTACGTCGTTAAAAGTACGGATATACCTTGAGTCAAGGTGTGTCCATACTTTTGATGCGATAGTGTATTTACTGCTGTGGTACACTGCCGTGTCTAAAGTAGGGGCACACCTTGGGTCAAGATGTGCTCATACTTCTGAGCATGTAGTGTGTGCTAAAACCCGCTTAGTCTTTCTCCCGCGCGGGCGAAGCTGCGGGTAAATGCTAGTGTATATATATATATGTATAAATATATATATATATATATATATATATATATATATATATATATATATATATATATATATATATATATATACCACCAAAAACATAAATGTAAAAAATGGGCAAGTTCTATTATATTGTGCTAGCCTGAAAAAGAATTGAAATCAAAATAAACTGTCAAGTTCCAAACACATTTTCCGTGCAAAAACAGAATAAAATAAATTGTTTTAAAAAATATACATCAAACTTTTACGGTAAATTTCTTTTTCAGGCTTATACACTTGCCTGTTTTTCACGACTTTTTGTAGGAAATGTAGTTTAATACAGGAGGTTTTGTAATGTAAAGGAGGTTTAATAATGTTTTTCACGACTTTTTTGTAGGAAATGTAGTTTAATTAAATTTTGTTTAAAATAGAATATATATATATATATATATATATATTCTATTTCACTTAAATTTAACCATGCTTCACCACTTATAAATTTAAATAATTTCCGTTTTCTTGGCTTTATCTTTTTCATTATTGCACTTACGTAAATTTTAAATTTGCAGTTTGTTTTTAGAAAAGAATAGAAGATTGAATTGCTTTGAATATAAGAATTATTTAATTTTTTAAATTTGACTCATAATCAATTGTATTTGAAACAGATATATATATATATATATATATATATATATATATATATATATATATATATATATATATATATATATATATTATATATATTATATATATATATATATATATATATATATATATATATATATATATATATATATATATATATATATATATATATATATATACATATATATTACTACTCAAAACAAAATAAGGGCCACTCATGTTTTGCTGCCTAAATTTATTACAGTGTAAGGTATGCTTACATTTAATTAAGGAACTAATTTTTTACTAAATAAAATTAATTTTAATAAGATTAAATAAAAAATTAATCCATAATTACATTTTTTAGGATTTTATCATTTTATAGTCATTTTTACAGTCATCAACAAACGTTCACGCTTTGAGTAAAAGCACACATTATGCAACTTTTCGGTGATTTAATATCGAGTATGCCCTCCCCTTTTTAAAACACATTCTTGAAGCCTCCTCGGCATGCTTTCAATAAGATGCCTAACGGTTTCCTCCCAACATCTTCTCAAGACATCAATCAGTTGTTGTTGGGTGTGCACATCCTCTCCGGCTGCTCTGACTCGCCGTTTTAATTGATCCCAAAGATGTTCTATTGGGTTCAAGTCAGGGCTATTTGCAGGCCACGGTAAAACCTGTATATTAGCCTCCCTAAGGACAGTTGTCGTTGCTCGAGCGGTATGCGCTCGGGCATTATCCTGCATCAGGATAAATCCGTCGGCCGCTCGTTGTGCAAAGGGGATCACATGGGGTCTGACAACCTGTTCGATGTAACTTTGAGCCGTTACAGTACCCTCGTTCAGGAAAACAAGCTCAGTTTTGCCTTGCAAACTAATTCCACCCCAGACCATGACATTAGGACCGCCAAATCTGTCGCGTTCATGAATGTGACGATCAGAAACCCTTTCCCCACTTCTTCTCCACACTCTTACACGTCGATCATCACTAAAAAACTTCACCTTGCACTCATCCGTGAAGAGTACGTGACGCCATTCCTCCAAGCCCCATTCAAGGTGTTCACGTGCAAATCTTAAACGGTTTGCACGATGCGCTCCGGTCAGTTTGGTACGGATTACTGGTCTTCTTGAACGTTGTTGGTCTTCATGCAAACGATTTCGTATGGTCTGATTACTGACAACAGTACCAGTAGATCGATGTAAGCGATTTTGCAGAGTACCTGCGGTAACAGTCGGCTCACGTCGTGCACACAGTCGAATGTAATGGTCTTCACGGGCAGTGGTAGCACGAACTCTTCCTGAGCCACGGCGCCAGGTTACACTACCGGTCTGCTGATACCGATTCCAAACATTTTGAATAGCCCTTCGTGAACAACCCAACTGCAGAGCAACGGAACGTTGAGATTGACCACCCTCAATCATCGTTACGGCTCTGGTAGCAGTAGCTTCGTCCATGTGGTATCGAATTCTCGGCATTGTAAAAATAAATGATTGGATAACACGCCAAACTTCAAAAAACAACCTCAGCAATCAATAATCTAGCGCAAACTGATTTAAAATCAAATTCAAAAAAATAAGTAAAACTAACCACTTGACGCTGTGCGAGACAAAAAAACGTTTAAATCTTCCCCTCAACAATAATATCACTTAGACCTAACTGTTATCATTTACTCAACCACTTAATATCATAACAACAGTCATTTAGAAAAGTTATTTTGACGTGGATCGACATAAATCAGTTTTAAAATACAAACTTTCAAGTGGCCCTTATTTTGTTTTGAGGAGTATATATATATATATATATATATATATATATATATATATATATATATATATATATATATATATATATATATATATATATATATACCGTGTGAGTTTTTCGGGAGTTGCCATTTTGATTACAGCCAAACCGTTGATTTAATCGAAAAATTGTTCAAATAAGAGTTGTAGATATCGACGGGGGCAACCGATTGCTATAGTCAGGAGCTTTATAGCTCTTATGGTTTTCGTGTTACGATACAAACTTATAGTTTTTTAAATGAAAACGTATGTTTAAAAGTTTTTCAAAAATTTGTGATTCAAAACTACCAGAAACACTCAAATTCTCATTGTTTTATCTCATATTTTTGAGTAATTACGTTTTAAAAACGACACTTTTAAATTTCGTACTCAAGTACTTGCAAACGATTAGGATTTTACGTAATTTAAAAAGATATTGACCCAATATGGTTGCCATTTTTGACAATGTAGTAACGAAAAATTAAACGATTATTACGTTTTCCATCGGAAATTAAAATTATTAAATAGATTAAATTATCATATAAAAATGATAACTAAGTACAATAAGGAAATAAAATTTCAGTTTTAATTCATTGAAAAATAAAAAATTATTTTTCTGAAATGTCACTGTTTGACAGATACATAGGCGTGTAAACATATTTTTGAAGCAAGTATTTTTAAAGGAAATGAAAAGTTTTTTGTGAAAAAACTTCTCCTTTTTAATTTGGTTTGTAATAAAAAGAAAATACTATCTAATTTCAAATATTTATCACTATTTGAGTACATTTATTAATAATATTTTCGTTCCCAATTAACCTCACTTTGCTACTATTAAGAAACGCCAATGTCATCTTGATTTGTATTGAATGTGTACATTAGAGTCATTTATTTCACTTGCCACCTGTCATTGGCAAAAATAAAATAAATAAATAAAAAATAAATATATTTTTCAGTAAATTAATGAAATACTTCAAATTATTTTTAAATTAAGTTACTTTAAATACAAATTTTTTAAAATAATTTGATTTTTTATGCAAAAATGTTAAAAATTTGAAATAGAGCCCGACATCTATACTCCAAAATCTGAATTACTGTCATTCAGTATTCAATGCTGTATTATAGAGAATGATATTGGAAAAGGTTCTTTTCTTGGATATAATAGAAATTTTAGCCGTTAAAACTCTGTCGGTTGAAAGAGCCTCAAATACATATGCATATTTCTACCACCTAATTGCTAAATTAAAGAAAAATTCAAAAAATAAACATGGGCAAAAAAATTTTTTTTCTTCATTTATATTTTTAATTGATGCATTAGAACAGTTTTATCGAAAAATTAACATATAGTATCATTTAAAAAACTATAAGTTTGTATCATACCTCGAAAACCATAAGAGCTATAAAGCTCCTGACTATAGCAATCGGTTTCCCCCGTCCATATCTACAACTCTTATTTGAACAATTTTTCGATTAAATCAACGGTTTGGCTGTAATAAAAATGGCAACTCCCGAAAAACTCACACGGTATATCGTACTTTTGATAATTTGAATTAAATTTTCGTTTTTTTCGTTTATAATTTATATATACTATACAGTCTTGATCGTCTTAAATAATAAATATTATTTACAAAAATCGTGAGTTTAAAAATTAAAATCGGGAGAAGTAGTACGATTTCGAGAGAGGCGACAACCCTACCTGAGTATGGCCATTGGTAAGTCTAATTTTTGACTGGTTGATGCCATTAACAGGCCAAATATATTAAATTCATACATTTATACGATGGTTATTAAGTTACTACCTTTACTACATTCAAAATTTGCTTTGTGCCATGACGGATTTTCTTTTATTGGCAACGCAAAGTTACTCACTTGCATCTCTGATACTGAAATAAGAAGCAGTATCAAGTGAAAACATACGGATACTTCTACATAATTGGCAATATAAAAATTAACAACCCATATTATAATCTGTATAATACCTCTATTGCTGTCGCCGATTAAACAATACCCATGTTTTACTTGCTACAGCTTCTAATTTTACCAACATAGACCAGTTAGCCACAACCCACAATCACAGATGATATAATAGTACAGTAGCCACTATGAAACTGTGCACTACCAAAGTGTTACAACCAATATTACTTTCACCACTCTGGTGTGACAAACGCAATCAAACGCTGCATGTAAGTACACGCAGAATGTTTGTTTTGTTATTGTCGTAGTACAGGTACATAGCAGTAAACTAGTTACTAGCGTCTACATATTTTTTTATCTCACTATGAAACTGTTATTTTAGTCCCGTGCTGTAACACTTTCATAGTGCCGACTGTATTGGGATCTGTCCAAAAGGAAGAGCTTCAGAAAAATGGCTGACAAAAAAGTGCATTAACATTAGTTTTATACATAGTAACCAGTGCTATATTAAGAAAAAATGATAAGTATAAGAACTGTTTGTATTTGGGTTGACACAAGTTTGTAGCAAAGGAATTTTGTTGAAGAAGAGAAAATTTGACATCTGTAAAACAGTTAAAATGTGGTTAAAATATGAAAAAAAATGCGTGAATGAGTTAGTGAATATTACAATTTAGAGTATACAAACGTCAAATTTAAATAGCAAACGTCATAAAATAACTGGAGAACTGTAAATGAATGGAAAAATTAAATCAATTGTATGTATCTTCAGATCTACAAAATTCAGCTAATAAATGACATTTGAGCAAATGCACTTTAACCCTTTCCAATCTTTTTTTTTGCTAAGGTGTTGCCACCAGGCACCAGCCACAGATCAAATACACTAAAGATAACTATCTCTGTACAACGGTGCTAAACCACTATTTACATCCCATCTCTCGGTCCGGAAGAAAACAAAATTTTAGGAGCGCGCGTTCGAAATGCCACTACACTCAAATTTCATCTTACATTTTTACTCTTATACGCATATTTCTGATTGATATTTGATTTAGTTACATTGAAAAAAATTATTTTTAGAAAAGTACTGCAAATGAGGTATCTGAAAATACAATCTAATCAAAAAATCAACATATTCAATTAAATCAAGTATCAATCAGAAAAATGCAAAGTTAATCGATTTTAAATGGATTTTTAACAAGGGATTTCAAAAATAAAATTAAAACACATTTAATATATTTTTATTGTTTTTTATTTAATACTTTTATATAGTACAGTAATTTTTGAATTATTTATGCATTCATTTTTCAAAATAATATTTGGCTAAATAGTCGTTCTAAAGGCTCACTGACTTGCAGCTGACATTTAAAATACTTTTATAGAGTACAGTAATTTTTGAATTATTTATGCAATTTTGAATTATGGTCTTTAATTCTACATATACCTTCCTCAAATTTGTAAATTAAACTACGTCATGTCTTTTTGAAAAATTCACGTGAAAATTCTTTTAAAATAAAACATGGAAGAAAATAAAATATAGTAAAAAAAAAGAAAACGTTTCTTGAAAACAGTACCTGAACTAATAAAGCATATTTCATGTCTCCTTTTTTAATTTGTAAATGTATTTTTTTTAAGAAAACATGTGCAAATAAATTTTATGACTTAGTTAACCGGAGTACGATATTACGAACAAAATATTTAAATAATATGTATTTAAAATTTGATTTGTTTTTTGGCGTGTAAGTTTTATCATCAAATTCTGAAATATTATTTTTGAGTGACTTTTTATTAGATAATTTTAATTAAAATTCATAGTGTTTCACGATTTCACAAACTCGCGAAATTCACAAATTCACAAACTCGCGAATGACAAAATATCTCTATTTATCACATATTTATCACGATTTTATTAATGACGGAAACCGGAAACAAAACATAAACGATCTACATGGAACGAAACCAAGCGAAACAAGATAGACACTAGCGACCTCACCTTATTGACGGCCTGGAAGAAAATAAAGTGATATTCTCTATCCTTATATTATAGATATATATCTATATAACGTAGTTATATAAATTATCTATGGCACCAGCTCTGAATTAAATCTAATCTGACATACATCCATCTCACTTCGACATTAACATGCCACCTATCCTTCAATATTGAAAATTATTGATTTGAAATTAAAAAAATAAAATTATAAAGTGCCATCTATTAAATATCAAAATAAAATATTTCTATTTTACAAAATTCTAAACACAGAAGAAACTGATTTGCATATATATAATTACTATATAATTATTTAATCAACATTTATATTTCTCATGTTTACACAAAAAAAATCAATCCGATTATACAGGGTGACTCGTGGGAACCGGACGTTTTTTAAATGAATATTACAAAGTTGATTTACTTATTAATGTTATTTAATTGATAAACATATTATAATGCTGAAAACATACCATTTCATAAAACATAAGTTGCATGAAACATTAAGTGTACTATATTATCTTCATTTCTTGAAGATGACGTCATCCATGTGGTGGCATCCACTTGAATGCAAATTTCCATCCTCTGTAGAAAATCATTACGGACTCGTTTCAACATTTCTTCTGCAATCAAATTCACCTCTTTCGTAATTGCATCCTTCAGCTCTAACAAACGTGTCGTATGCAATCACACGATGCTGTACTTACCACTGATTTTTAACAAACGTGTCGTATGCAAACACACGATGCTGTACTGACCACTGATCCATTGTGACTGAAATCAAAATGGTAGGATACACTCAAAACACTGACATAACCTCAATCTCTCCATATCGAGAAACAACAATGCCACAGCTGATTCAAATTCGTCCGATTCCCGGAAGTAACCCTGTATAACGTGTGTACAACATGCAATGTAATGGATAAACATGAAACTAACTCAAAATAGGTCGGCAATATAGATTCCAGGGAATAATAAAACTAATAAAGGAAAGAAAACGATCAAAACTATGTCGGACGTGTCCCGACAAAGGATAAGAACGGGAAAAAGACAATGTCGGAAGACGTCCGGCACATGATTGGAAAGAGTTAAGAATAGTCTGATTTTTCAACGCCAGATGTCATACCGTTATTCGACAGATCCCAATACTATTATATATGTATATAGTATACTGTTAACTATTCTGTGCCACAATGTTGTCAAGTATCTTATAAAATCACTGTAATAATAAATAATTAGTCATAAGCGAAAAATTTACCTGAATTATTTTATTAAACTGCGATGAACGTGTGCTAGATATAGTTTCTACAAGGGTAGGAACTCCTGCTAATATTGCTTTTAATAAAAGGATATAATTAATATTTATGTCTGCAGTTCGGTGATTTTGTAGTTCAAGAGTTTTCATAGACAGGGTCAATATGCAATCAACATTGACAAATTGGGGGAGTCTAAACTAAAAAATAAATATAATAATAATTAGTTGTTTATAAATTACTCCTAATACCGAAGGATCGACTGTCGCGGTTAGCCCACTACGACCCACATATGACTAATAATACCTAGCATACCTAGTTAAAAAATATTTATGTAGTTTACTTTATTAATAAGGTAGACGTCCTATAGAAACGACGTTTAACTAATAGTCTAAGATTCCGCAGCTGATTTTTGCAGGTATCTGTTTTTTTAATAAAACTTAATTTAAATGAATCCTTAATGGCAATGTAATACATTGCTCCCGGGTTACCAGCTCTCAATCGGCCGCAACCTCTAGGTTGCCAGGTGTTAACAGGTATGTTGTTGTTAATAATTTGCGGTCACGTGTTATTTGAGAAAATTAGATACTAAATTAAAGTTTTATTTTTTCTGAACACGATAATCATGGTTGCCTGTGAAAAAATAGCCGCAAGTTATGGTTGCCATATAGGGTGGGCCAATTTAATCTATGCATCTAAATATCTCGCCAGAGTCGCCACATATTAAAAAATAACCTTTACAAAAGTTGTTAGGTACGAAGGGGGACATTGAATGGTGGCCTTAAATTTGACCTTGACCTTCATTTTCAAGGTCATTTTGAGATCGAGTCGTATTTTTCAAATGGAAAGACCTATTTTTTATTTCGGATTCTGAAAGAGCGTAAAATTTCACGTCGAATATGCTACAAACGAATTTTTTTATTATTGGCCTTAAGAGGTGTAAAGACCACCAAAGAACAATAAAAAATTAGATTTTAAAGGGAGAACCTAACTTTAAAGTGTCGGCATCTTTTGGAGACATAAAATAGGAGCTTCTGTTCGTTTTTAATGACCTTTGAAGGTTATTCTAAGGTCAAAATCCAGAAAAAAATAACACTAAAAAGTTACGAAAAATTAATTTTTCATAACTAATGAATTTCATAACTAAAAAATGAAAAATTAAAGGTCGATAAAAAAATTCGTTCAGAGCATTCTCGACATGAAATTTCACGCTCTTTCAGAATCCAAAATAAAAAATAGGTCTTTCCATTTGAAAAATACGACTTGACCTCAAAATGACCTTGAGAATGACGGTCAAGGTCAAATTTAAGGTCACCATTTAATGTCCCCCTTCGTACCTAACAACTTTTGTAAAGGTCATTTTTGGATAGTTGGCGCCTCTGGCGAGATATTTAGATGCATAGATTAAAATGGCCCACCCTGTATATTACTTATGTATAAAAAGGACCATAAAGTAAAGTATCAGCCTTATTTCTAAAACACAGTAGAACTCTAAGGAGTGCAATAAAATGTTCTCTTCCCCCCTGAGTTGCAGTTCTTGGAGTTCCTGTGACATGACGGTCTAAAAAAAATATATATTTTGAGCTGTTATAAAAAATATGTTTTAACTTGCTAAAAAATAAGTTTCAAGGTTAATTTTACCATGAATCTGAATATTTGAATGAAATCAATAAAATTATCTCAGCATACTTACTAATTAAAATTATATCTAACTCAACAAAAATTATAAGTTTTAGAAACTTTATTCAAATAAAGATACTAATCATAACAATAATACGTCTTAAATGTTATATTGCTTTAATAACAATAAACATTAACTTAATAAAATGGAACAAAAAACTTCAACAATGTATAGTAATAACAACAATCCGGCTAAAACTTGTTGTAGTTATTACATGTGCATATAACTAACTTGAAGAAAGTAGTGTACAATTGTACGCAATATGTAGCTCGTCCCTCTCACTTGATGTTTTTGTTGCACTTCTTAAGGAGGTGCAGAAAGTAGATTTTTTCTGTAATAAAATTACATACTTTCATAACTACGACAAACAAGCTTAAACAAACGTCTAGTTTTATCTGCCGTCTGTCTTATTTTGTTAACACGATGACGGGTCCTGGGGAATTATAACGAAATGACCAACTGGTATACTATTTTGACAGCTAATCAACTTTGTATGAAATTGTTGACATCGTAAGACGTGGTGTATGAGCTAACAAAGTTTTACTTGACGTCTTAGAAAGGAAAAAACTCTAACAAAAGAGAAATCAATGTCTATTTTGTTTTAATGATAAAAAAAGACAAACAGCAGATAGTGTTGGACTTTTATAAATTTAAGCTAGTTAATCGTAGTTATGAACGTATGTAATTATATTATTTTAGAAATAGGGTAGATATTTTACTTTATAGTCCTTTTCATACATAAGTAATATATGTAGTACCGAACATGGCATGCATTTGTATTGAAATATTACTATGTTCTACCAACTAAAATTTTTCCATAAAAATATATGTTATAGAGTACTAAGAGACAAATTATTGAACAAAAAATGGTGGGTGTCGCTAACGTCTAAATGCCAAAAAAAATTTTCTTAAATTTAAAAATTTAAAAAAATTAGTATAATAAAGTGATATAACGTTAATTTCTTTTTTCATTACTTCGTCTAAGATGGGTACACAATATATATTAAACAACGGTCAAGGGCCGTATTCCCCATCTTACCCGGCTATGCCCTTTATGAAATTTGATAACATTATACACCTCTAAAGAAGTTAGAAATTGTTTAAAACGTTTATCGTTTGAAATTAAAAAAAAAAAACGTACTTAGGGATACAATTTGAAGGGAAATCCTAAGGTCGACTCGGCCGTCTGATAACTGATTTTGAAGTTATATATATATATATATATATATATATATATATATATATATATATATATATATATATATATATATAGGCGCGTCAGTTAAACCTAACTTTATATCAGATTTCAAATTCCTGCGTTACACAGTTTTTGAGAAAAATCTCTGTGATAGACGGACGGACAGACCCGAGAGTGATCTTACGAGTTTTGTCTTTTCCTTTTAAGGTACGGAACCCTAAAAAGGGAAATAACCAATCAAACAATATTTCTAACGCAGAACCGCCCAATAAATATTTTATATGCAGATATTGCTGATATGTGTTAAACTTTTACAGTTATGTAATTTTCACTTACCTGTAATGATTTCAATATTTCCGGAGAGTTTTTAAGCTCCTCTACACTGTCAAGTCTTTTTTCTATTTCGTTTTGTCTACATAAAGGCTGTAATATATTAGCCCTGAGTAATCTTCGTCCGCCATTAGTGATACATTTATTTAAAATCCCAAAAAGACTTCCATATTTATTCGATCCTTGTGTATTAGAAACAAGTTCTAAGCGATATGCAGTATCGCAATCTATAATTTAAATTCACGTCTTTAAAATTAGTTTCATTCGACAACTGTTATATTTTTTTGCTTCTGTACTACCATCAGACGTCGATAATTTTATTTGGTTACGGGTCAAAATGTCGCTAACAAAAATACCTCTATCGCAGCCTTTGTATATTGCGTAACATAACGAATTTCCAAAGACTGAACACTGGCGGATCTCATATAACAACCTCTATCCATCCAAAATAGTTTAACTCTCTAACAGGATAAAATTTTTAAAATCGGTTGACTAATTTATGTCCATATTTGGTCTATTTTCCCCCCTTCCACAAGAAAACTTCACTTAAATTTGGGCATCAAAATTTAGCAAAATTTACTTTTTAAGCATTTTTCTTTCTCATAGAAGGAGTGTTATATAGAGCTTGGTATTTTTATGGAAAAAGCTGTATATTGGTACAACTACCCAAACAAATTTCAATTGTGATACTTGTATCTTTTATTTCTTACAAACTTCCAAAAACTAACTCTTCCAAATTTTGGAGCATTGGGCCCCTGTATCTCTAATGAGGCTGGTGATAAAAGTCTGGAATTTACACAACTTGTAGTGTTTTGGGAGAAGATTTATCTGTTATATAAAAGGCAAATACCATTCATTCACTCACTCACTCACCTATGACGAAATCTCCAGAACTACAACAACACATACAAACTTAAAATTTGGTACGTAGGTCGCACTTCGGTCGTAGAGGCTCTCTAAGAAAGGGTTTTGGAAAATTTTTAGTCTAACCGTAGCAATTCACGAACAACTGCACAAAACGTCAATTTTTTTATTACTGTATATAGCTACTTATGGACAATGTACATATAAAAAAATCATACAAATTTTAGATAGCTGTTAAGTATTTGTGGAAATAGTATATTGTACAATAAGTGGGAAAAGAGGCTTATTTCTCACGAATATGAGTTGCGCAGGCTCGCGCAACAATTCGTATGAGTGAGAAATAAGCTTTTCCCACGTATTTTACACTATACTTTTTCTAAGAGCACATTTTTTTCGTAAAATTTAACATAAATAATTAAAATAAAATTTAAGTAAGTAGTAAAATTTTTTTTTCTACTCCTACTATTAAAAGTAACATTTTGCGCACGGCTAACTATATGTGAAAATTAACAATTGTCCACACAATGCGGAAAAGAGCGTGGGAAATAATTTCCTACGGCTTAATATAATAAAAAAGTTGGCTGTGTGCTTGATTTAATATATATCTTCCATATAAATAATACTAAAAATATACATATTATGTAAGTTGATTATTTATTATTGTTTCCATAGTTTCAAAGTATGCTTTTGCAAAAATTTGGACATCTTACCATTGACATTATAAATTTAAAAAATTTTTACTACTTATTTAAATTTTATTTTAATTATTTATGTTAAATTTTACGAGAAAAAATGTGCTCGTAGAAAAAGTACAGTGTAAAATACGTGAGAAAAGCTTATTTCTCACTCATATGAATTGTTGCACTCGCCCTGCGTGCTCGCGTAACAAACTCATATTCGTGAGAAATAAGCCTCTTTTCCCACTTATTGTACAATATACTATTAAATTTATAATGTCAGTGCTAAGAAGTTCAAATTTTTGCCAAAGCATACTTTAAAACTATGGAAACAATAATAAATAATCAACATACATATATGTATATTTTTAGTATTATTTCTATATATTATATATTAAACTAACGAAACAGCCTACTTTTTTATTATATTAAGGCGTGGGAAATAATTTCCCACTGTATTTCCGCACAGTGTGGGAAATTGTTAATTTTTACATATAGTTAGCCGTGCACAAAATGTTACTTTTAATAGTAGGAGTAGAAAAAATAATTTTTGTAATTTTAAAAATTAAATAGCTATGATTACTATTTATTTGTACATACTGTTTCTTAGGAGGCGGTTATACATACGTAGTTAAGCAGATTAATGCAAAATGTGAGTCCAGTTCAGATTCTGGTACCGAATTAACATGCATATGTGTGGGTAACACAGACATTGTTATAAAACTACCTTTCTCGGTAAGGAGTCTCAAACCTCCTTTTTCATTCCAAATATTTTTTTTATTTTATTTTTGAGTTCTATAGAGAGCTAAATGCATCTTTATTGAATATAGTGTAGGTATATAATTTTATTGTCAAATATTTAAAAAAAGTAAATTGTTTTAATTTTACAAAATTAATTAAATGGTACATTTAGGAAGCTAAATGTACCTAATTGAAAATAATATATACAATATAGGTTTTAATTTGGGGAAAAGTTATACAGTATAGGATTTTTTTTGTGGTTTAAAAAAAAATACTTAGCACAGTGCATAATGAGAATGAAAAAAATTTGGACATTAATTTGCGGTAATGTTGGCTATTGATTGTTTCTAAGCCATTTGGTATCACATTACAGAATTATATAAATCAGTGGTGCCCAAACTTTTTGGTTCGCCACTCCCCTTTGCACTTAAAGAATATAAAAAACCCCGAAATATGTAGAAATTGGTAGAAAATGTGTAGGAAATGAATATGTAATCTATCATCAATTGTTTCTGTGACTCCCTAAACAATTTTTGCGACCCCTCTAGGGATCGCGACTCCCACTTCGGGAATCACTGATATAAATTATTGCATCATTCAGTTTCTTTACATATGTATGAATGTTATTTTGTACTGTGTATCTTTTCAGTGTTAAATTCAAATTTTTAATATAAATTACTCAAAACTACTTTTTTCGATACGGTTGACATATCTCAATGCACCGATTTACTTGAAATTTGGTACAGCTCTTTTTAATACTATCAAAATTGGTTCGACATAGGGTTTTTTGGAATTTTTTTTTACTATTTTTAAAAAATTTCCAAAGTTGAAAAAAGGAGGCGAAAGGCGGTTAAAAGCCACTAGAGATATAAATGAGAAAAATTACTGAAAATAATGGCACAAAATAACCATCCCATTTACCAAAGGCGGCCTTTAAAAGGCCTTGTCAAATATAAAAATTTGCCTTATGTAAAAAGTGTTCCTGTAAAAAAACATTTTTGTTAGTTAACATATTTTTTTTAATATTAAAATAGGTAAATTAAATTTAAAATCAAACAGGTATTAGAAAAGATACAGATATGCTGTGATCTAGATCTTATATATAGTAGTTAATGTATGTCCGTCTGTCTGTCTGTCGGTCGGTTTATCAATTTTTAATTAAAATTATTTCGGATAACTTGGGTTGATAACTTTAGGAATAATATATTTTTTATAATACTTATTTTTAATTTATGTATTATTTGAAACCAAAATATAAGTATTATCTGTATCGAATAAAAATTTTAAAAAATTCTACATTTATGTAGGTAATAAAGTATAGTTTTCTATCAAATTATCATGTGTCAGTGGCGTATTTACAGGTGATTAAGTAGACTACAGCCCAAAGTGGTAAGTTTAAGGGGCGGCAAACATTTCTAAAAGGAAACTGACAAAAGCCTAAATCCGTCTCTGTGAAACAGGTTTAAAGGCAAATGAAGTAAACTTAATTAAATATGAACTAATATTGATTTCTTTGTATTGTCGACGCAGCAGGTAACACTGATTATGTCACAATAACTTTAAGATGCATTCAAGAAGCGAAAAAATTCGAAAAAGATCAAGTTTTTTTTATTAAAGTTGTAAGTTAAGGTGATTTTACGGGCGTAATAAAAAAAAAAAAAACACTAAACATTTTTAGTATCCATTTTTTAACAGTTTTTTATTGATATTTAAAAAGTATAAAAATGTATAAACATTTAAAAAAAAATCAAAATTGAAATCGGTACAGGCCGGCAAAGTGGGGACTCAAAAAAGGGTGTCTCCCGATTGACGTGATTCCAACCCTCCTGGTGATCTGAAACATAAAATTTTAGTTAATTCTTAATAAACAAGGATGTAGAATTAGTTGGACGTAGCCGATTTGAAAAAATAAATTCTCTCACCAAATGGCGTCCATTTAAAAAAAATCATTTTTTCGCCTCCTTTTTTCAACTTTGGAAATTTTTTAAAAATAGTAAAAAAAAAATATACTCCATATAATTTTAAATTTAATTTACCTATTTTAATATTAAAAAATATTAACTAACAAAAATGTTTTTTTTACAGGAACACTTTTCACATAAGGCAAATTTTTATATTTGACAAGGCTTTTTAAAGGCCGCCTTTGGTAAATGGGATGGTTATTTTGTCCCATTATTTTCAGTAATTCTTCTCAGTTATCTCTGGTGACTTTTAACCGCCTTTCGCCTCCTTTTTTCAACTTTGGAAATTTTTTAAAAATAGTAAAAAAAATTCCAAAAACCCCTATGTCGAACCAATTTTGATAGTATTAAAAAGAGCTGTACCAAATTTCAAGTAAATCGGTGCATTGAGATATGTCAACCGTATCGAAAAAAGTAGTTTTGAGTAATTTATATTAAAAATTTGAATTTAACACTGAAAAGATACACAGTACAAAATCAGATTCATACATATGTAAAGAAACTGAATGATGCAATAATTTATATCGGTGATTCCCGAAGTGGGAGTCGCGATCCCTAGAGGGGTCGCAAAAATTGTTTAGGGAGTCACAGAAACAATTGATGATAGATTACATATTCATTTCCTACACATTTTCTACCAATTTCTACATATTTCGGGGTTTTTTATATTCTTTAAGTGCAAAGGGGAGTGGCGAACCAAAAAGTTTGGGCACCACTGATTTATATAATTCTGTAATGTGATACCAAATGGCTTAGAAACAATCAATAGCCAACATTACCGCAAATTAATGTCTAGATTTTTTTTTTTTTATATTTCATTATCATTATGCACTGTGCTAACAAGTAAATGTCCCGACGCCGGACCTATCGATTTCGATGAAACTTAAATATATTGTAGAACACTAACAACTAATGGACACGTATTTTTTTTAATCTGCGGAAAAAACGGTTTGAAGGGGTGAAATCGCCCTCCAAAAATTGGGGTAAAAATTTAATTTTTCAAATATCTCGAAAACAGTAAGAGACAGAGTAAAAGTTTAAATTGGCGATATTGCTCTTTTTTAAAGAGCTATCTATTGATATGCAATTTGTTCATATTACATCAACAGGGGTGGTTGGGGGTTAAAATTTGGGGGTTAATTTTGCAAAAAGGGGGTGAAAAAAACAATATAAAAATTTTGTTTACAAATTTGAAATCTACGTCAAAAAATCTAATTGACCTGTTTTTGCTCAATGCCCTAATATTAAGTCTAGGGGTAGTTAACTAGAGGGTGACTATGTCGAATAGTCGTACAATTTGGGTATTTCAAGTAGTTCTTCTTCATGGAAAATAGCTTAAGACAATTAAAATAACGTAGAAATGAAATTCTCGAATTCAAAATTGAGTTTGAGCAACATTGGAGAGGGGGTGAGTCACCCTCTTAAATTACATACTAGTTTATATACACTAATTTTTGCTATTAACACACTGATAGTGGGTAAAATAATGGTAGTTTTATAACAATGTCTGTGTTACCCACACATATGCATGTTAATTCGGTACCAGAATCTGAACTGGACCCCCGGTCACTATCTACACTAGTGTTTCTCAACCGCCGGTCCGTGAAGGTATTTCGTCAGTCCGCAGAAAGTTGTGTGAAATTATTCATTACAATTTTTATTTTAAATCAGCTCATCAAAATACCCCTGTCGCAGCATCCTGCATAAAATAGCGAATTTCCGTTTATAAAAATTAGTTTTTCTCGGAAACTAGTCGACATAGAAAAAAAGTTTAAAGACCTTTTTTATGTAATTTTTTCTCCTCTTTTAAATGGTGTAAAAAAATTTCGCAAAAGTTTTTGAATAAGTGGAAATTTGGGCAAAAAACTAATTTTTTGCAAGAACAAAAACCATGTTCCTGGCATCCGACGTGTTTGGCTGAAGAGAACTCATCCAAGATTTTTGGATTTCCAACGTTGTCACCAAATTTCGTAAAGCTAGCAGTTTTTCCTGAAGAGTTACCGTGCTAATACATATATACATACATACATACATACATATATATATATATATATATATATATATATATATATATATATATATATATATATATAAATTTTAGTGAATATTATTTTCGGTTTCTAGGGACCTCAAAACAAATTTTTGCCATAGTCCCGGGCTCAAGTCGCGTCATGACACCTACTGTAATAGCTGAATTTCCAGAATTTTTTCTGGAAATTCGCTAAAACATATTTTAATGTTATCTGCTACTTCAATACATACATTTTGTTACATCGTCATTTTTAAAATTTAATTATTAATTATTTTACAAAGTCGGACCTATCGATTCTCATAAAAGGTGCAGGTGCCGCCATCTGTGACAATACACAGAGTCATGGAGAGATCTGGCGGGCCCCCTGGAATAAACCGCATTTTTTTTTTAAATTTCCTCCCCAAAAATAAGTGGTGAGCAACAAAACCTAATAACATTTTCCTGGGCCCTCTATCGGTAGCTATGGGCCCGCTTTCCAAGCCCGGGCCCCGGGGCTGCTGCCTCGTATAATTCTAAATAATGTTCAATTTTATCAACATAGTTTAGTATAATTTATTTTTTGTAAATTCCTAGGGTTCACTTCTTTAATGTTGGGATCTTTGATTTTTTTCTTTTTCTTTTTTTGTAGCCTTATCTATTGTACTTATCACTTGGCAATAAAAAGTCCGGCATTTTGAGACAAAAAAATTTTAGCATATGGTTTGTTTAAGAGGGTTAAAAATAACTATATAAAAAAATTTTAATCTTTTGGTAAATTTCTATTATACTTACACCGTTCAAAAAAATGCAGTTAATTGTTTAGCCCATCTATTGTACTTATCCTACATCAAAGCTCATCATAATAGAATATGCGCTTTTTTAATAATAATAACTGACTTATCCAATATACCTATAGTAGGTAATAACAGCAATATTTTCAAGTTATAGGAGCTAAGTATCTTATCTAACATACTTACACCACATCAAAGCTCATTAAAATCAAAAGGGTGCTTTTTGAGTAATAATAGTTAATTTATTAGTAACTTTTGTAAATATTTATGCGAAATGATCAAACACTTAATGATATGTATTTGGAGTTTGCTTTGTGTAACATTTGAAGAGACTATTTTTTATCCTACTCATTCTGTGGTGTTTGCAAACAAAACTTAAGGTTTGGCACATGTTATGAGTGGTTCGGTTCTCTGTATTGATTGTTGTAATATTCACTTGTAATAGTTTTTAACAATTACTCAAATAGTTCCAGTAGTTGCATTAAGTATTTAACGAGCAGGTAACTATTGTAAAATACGAATTTCAGATTGTATTGGCTTAGTACAGATTTAGACTATTATAGTCTTCTCTGGGTTTTGATTTTACGTTTAAAGAAAAACTTCAAGATTTTGATTTAAGATTATTCTGTAAGTAATATTGTTAATAATAACATTGGTAATAATATTATTGGTTAATAATATTGGTAATAATAACTGTCCGAATGGTAAAATCGAACGGCAGGATACTCTGCTCATTTCTCAAGTGAAAAATATTATTTAGGATATGAGAGATATTTATTTCGCATTTTACAACAGGCTGAATTATTACCAAAAATATTTTTAAATAATTCGATTAATGTGCTTATAAATAAATAATGATGACGGTGATTGAAGTTATCAATAGGTAAAAAGAAAATACGCAGCTCCTATAATTGGGTTTTTGAATAAAAAATAAATATCATTTTATTGGTGGTTGTTTCATTGATTTCGACGTTCAAAATCTTGGGGGACATTTTTTCCGGATTTATTTTTATATTGCTATCACAAAATGGTACAAAACAAGCTCGATATTTCTTTAGTTTCGATATTTCGACAGTGAAGTTTATAGCAAGCAATAATTTGGATACAAACAACAATTTCAGAGCAACAATAATTTCATAGTAACAATAATTTCATAGCAACAATAATAGTAGGAGAGCTGCTGGCCGATTTGCGATAGTCATTTCAACATGCATTAAATTGAGAGGATATGATCTTGAATACTACTTACTCTACACAAAAATTCAGTTCTGGCAAGCCTATTCGACTCAATCCGGCCGAATAGGCTTGCCAGAACTGAATTTCTATGTAGAGTAAGTATCCAAGATCCTATCTTTTCAATTTAACGCGTGTTGAAATGACCATCGCAAATAGTCTATAGTTTACTTGAAAATAAAAAGACACTAATGTAGCTATGTTCAGGCCATATAACCTTTATTACGTCACATAACCGCTTGGAAACTATCGGCCCGTTATCGGTTCTAAGTTTAAAAATTTATTTTTAATTTAATATAACTTCTTAATTATTACGTTTAAAAAAAATAAAAAAAGTTTTCTTATAAAACTTATATATGATTTTTCCATTTATAACAAAAAAAAAATTTCTTCAAAAACCTAATTAGAAAATATTACTGTTATTAATTTAATACATTTGAGCGTTACTTTATGGTATTCCATATTTGATATTAGTAAATAAAAACACTTTACTTTGCAAAATACCACTTTTATTGAATGTAAAAACTCTTATGACATGTTTTGGTCAATATGACCATTCTCAAAAGTGTAAAAATTACACTCAGATACATGCCTATTTATTCTAAATCTTAACTTACAAATTGTAGCAATGAATGATGAGAAATTAATAGGGATAGAAGTAGTGGGCGGAGTCAAAAACAAGGAAAACAAGTTTAGGTGAGTTAGAGACATGTGACATATAAACAAATAAAGTAGGAAATACAGTCGTGTACAAAAATTATCAAACAAAATAAATTGGAATTGTAAGTATCGTTATAATCATTTAAAAGTAATTCAGAATTGTGTTTGTAAATTTCTATTGCTTCTAAAGTATTTAGTTTGGGTCCTTTATTTGCTTCGTGTAAAACTGTATAACGTTTCTCTCCGGTATGTGTTCTGTGTCGACTAAATGTCTGGCAAAAGCGGAGTCAGATTTCTTGTTTCTGTAGCATCTGAAGTGTTCGGCTCTGCGGGTTTCAAAACTTCTGCCAGTTTGACCAATATAAAAACTATCACATTCCTGACAATTTAGTTTGTAGATGCCCGATTTTTTAAGTTTGTCTATTTTTGTTTTATTGTTATATATTTAAATTTCTAAAATTAAGGTTCGATTTAAATGCAGTAGTTATATTTGACTTAATTAGAATTTTATGTATTTTATCTGAAATTTTACCATTTGTTTAAATTCTTTTTTAGCTGCTAATTTATCTAATGGATAATGATAATGGAAAATTAAAGGCGCGATAGATCACAGAATTATAGATTGCGACTTTATGTTGAAATGGACTTATTGAATAGTTAGGTATTGTAATTCCGGAATATGATGGTTTTCTATAAATATTGAAATCAAGGTCATTGTTAATTTTCGTTATGGTTAAATCCAAGAAATTGTTTATATTATCTTTTTCTAATTCTAAATCAAATTGTTTTTTCGGGTCTATTAAATTTAGTGAATCTATGAATTTTTCTAATTGGCGAATTGATCCATCGAACCCTATAATTATACAGTAGACTCTCGTTAATTTAAACCTGTTATAATTCGAAGGTATCACGAGTTCCCTACAAAATCTCTTTATATTTAGAACTAAAACAATACATTTTTATACACTTAGTAATTCGAACAAAAAAATCATTGCTACGTAACAAAACGACGCGTTAATTCGAACTCATCGGCGTTAAACACTCAACAATTCAAAGTTGCAGAGAGAAAGAGACAGAAAGATTGTAAGTACATTTTGAGACAAGTTCAAGTTCATTCATCGCAAATGCTTAAAAAATTAAAATTATTACCGGCGATAATTCGAACCTCTCTATAATTCGCAATATTTTAAGAGTCCCTCGAGTTTCGAATTAACGAGAGTCGACTGTATCATCCACGTACCTGTACCAAAATTTTACATGTTCTTTTGTTTTAGTGTTATTCATTATTATTTCCTCTAAACTTGACATATAAATCTCTGCCAACAGAGGGCCCAGTGGTGACTCCATAGGAAGACCACTTGTCTGTCGGAAAAACTTACTGCCGAATTCAAAGTAATTTTATTTTAAGACTGTATTAAATGTATTAATTAATCCCGATTGTTTTAAAGGATTTTTATCTTGTTATTTATTATTTTACTAATTAAGTTTAGACATTATTTAGTGGAAATATTAGTAAACATGCTGCGTACATCTAGGGAGGCCAACTTGTATCGATTTGAGAAAGGGGTACTTTTAAGTTTATCTATTAGTTCGAAAGAATTTTTAACACTATGTGTAGAGCTGAACTGTTTTAAATAAAATGTCTAAATGTTTTGCTAATTTATGTGACGGACAATCGACACGCGAAACTACAGGCCTTATTAGATTATCAAGTTTGTGTGTCTTTACGAGTCAGTACATTCTAGAACCCAAAAATACAATTTGATTTAGAATTAGAAAAAGGTAACAGAATCAATTTCCTGGATTTAACCATAACGAAAATTAACAATAACCTTGATTTCAATATTTATAGAAAACCATCATATTCCGGAATTACAATACCTAACGATTCAATAAGTCCATTTCAACATAAAGTCGCAGCCTATAATTCTATGAACCGTCGCGCTTTTAATTTTCCATTAACAAAAGAAAACTTTAAAACAAAAATAAATAACATTAAAACAATAGCAAATAATAACGGATATAACTTAAAATTACTTGATAAAGTAGCAGCTAAAAAATAATTTACACAAATCTTAAAAGAAATTTATCCCTCCGTTAAATCAGACTCCAAATCAAATTTCAAAACTTTAACATATTTTGGTAAAATTTCAGATAAAATACATAAAATTCTAACTAAATCAAATATAACTATTGCATTTAAATCGAGCCTTAATTTAGGAAATTTAGTAAATAACAATAAAACAAAAATAGACAAACTTAAAAAATAGGGCATCTACAGACTAAATTGTCAGGAATGTGATAGTTTTTATGTTGGCAAAACATTCTCCAGCGCAATTTACTTTCTGCAGCTCTTTTGGTCGAAGTACAATTGACTTAGTATGGTGTAATATAGAGTGTTTAGAGTATATCGATAATTTGTTTAGTTGTGGGGGATGTCACCTTATCTGATCACTTCCTAGTTGAAGTTACATTGGATCTGTACAATATTGATAATAATTTATTTGGTAGACAAGCTTCAGCGAATACTTTTTATACTTTGAAGTGGAACATTGAAAAACTTGATGAATATGTTAATTGCATGCAATATAACCCATTGATGATAAATTCACAAAGTGGTATTAAATTTAGGCGTGGGTTTTTACGAACGACGTAAATTTACCGACTCTTAAGTTTTTTAACTATAACTCAAAAACTATGCATTTTTCGTAAATACACATGATATGAATTTTTGTAGAGAATTAAATTTTCTATCGAAATGGTACCTTATGAGCTCAGAAAACTTTGCTCTCAACAAAATAAGTAAAAAAAAAACTATTTAAAAAAAGCAGAAATTTTTCAATTTTTCTTTTTTTTTAATTTTTTGTGCAGCACTTTTTTCTGAGTGAATTTAGGTATAGGCATTGGTTCACAAAAAAGAAAGCTGATGTAATTCTCGTCAGAATGGTGACCGGTAAAAATATTTTCGATAAAAACTGGCTGAGATACAGTCGTTCAAAGTTACTTACTTTTTTACAATTTTATTACTTTTTACTTTTATACCAAGTTATTTGTAATTTTTACAGGCAAAAATTATTTTTATTCAGTACAAAAATTATTTCTTGTAACTTGTGACAGTTACAAAGTTACAGACCCTCAAAATTTATTTTACTTTTTTTTCTCCAAAATGGAAATTCAGCTGTTACAGCTGGTGTCATGAAAAAATCTGAACCTAAGATTATGACAGAAATTTGTTTTGAGACCTCGAGAAACCAAAATTTACCTTCATTGACTCAATGAAATTTTTTGTCCAAAATTTAATGCTTAATAAGGTGCTTTGATTCATTTTATGGAAAAATAATTTCTTCATAGTTTGCAGGAGTAAATAACATAAAAAATCGTTTTTCCTGTGTTATTTAAATGGGAAAATTTTAGATTCGATGATGCACCTCTAAAAATTGGAATTTTGAGCTGCGCTTTGGTGAGGATGTTTGTTTAGACATAGCCTACGATATTTTGAGCGGAGAGCGAGGAAAAAACAAAAAAATTTTTTTTTGGGACACCCTAATATATATATATATATATATATATATATATATATATATATATATATATATATATATATATATATATATATGAGACAAACATAGTCTATGTTATGTGAAGTGACAGATTCTTGGTGACCGAAATGCGCAAAAAGATTTTTGTTCGTAAATATTTAGAAATTCGCTATGTTATGCAGATACTGCGACAGGTCACAGGGGTATATGAATTTTCAAAAAATCAGCAATGAGGTAATATTGTTACTATGTTGTGTGTTCATTTTGTTAAAAAATGACAAACAAAATACAGCTAAGAATAAAGGATATTCCTAAACATTAAAGAAAAGAATTAATTCAATGAACATAAAGCCCTTGTGCCCTTAAAAAAGAATGGTTAGTCACAGAATTTATCATATTTTTTATATACTTGCTATATTTTATTTGCAAAAATTAGGTTGGTCACTTGAAATATCAAATGAGTCATTTGGTAACCCGTAGCTCATAGGCTGTCGAAGCCTTAACATAATATATTTTATGTAAACATAAGGTAGAAGGAAATACAAATAGTAGCACAGTGTTTACTGACTAAATTATCTTTAATTTAATGAACTTCAAGAGCATTTAAACATACCTATAGCAGTTAAATTATCAATACGTAAGTAGGAAATTTTTAATGATTTACTCGCAAAACTGACATATTTTGAATTTTCTAAATGGTTTATTAAGGCAGATGTTGCAGCTAATGCATAATACCTATATAAGAAAATTAATTTTGTTTATTACTTCTATGGAAAAAAATTGCTATGGTTCGTTCCATGTCAGTTTAATTAAGTTTGAACCTTGACTTCTCAGATTTTTTGTACAAAGATAGTACAATACCTGCCTATGGAGAAGAAAAAATAAAAAATTTAAATTATGATTTTTGGTTATTTAGTTAGGCTTTTCATATCGGGCTAGAATTACAATAGAACCCCGATTATAAGAATTAAATGTTCCTTTTAGGATAGGGATTGTCATAATCGAGTGGTCATAGGCGGCTCATTAATTTTTAAATTAAATATACACCAGAAATTTAATGTACGTAGTGGTCTGTGCAAAAAAGGAAAATATTGGGGTAAGAGGGTAAATATTATTTATCTGAGTTTATTTAAAACAAAACTATCCTAAGAGATAATTTACACCTAAAATTCGATTGTATAGAGTTATAGACAAACGGAACTGAATGTTATATCAATGAATATAAGTGACGACTCCTAGAAAACTGGCAAAGATGTCGAAAAACTAACTTCACTATCGCATTCATCAACGTAAAAGATGCCAAATATCGGAAGCTGACAAAAATTGTAAAAATAATCTAATCGTCACCTAGCAAAGATATCAAAAAACAAACTTCACTATTGAATTAGTTACTAAAAAGTAGATTAAGCAGGGCAGTTTGACAAAAATTCTTCAATATTCTATTCGTCAACTAACAAATATATCGAAAAATCGATTGCACCATTTAATTGGTCATCGAAAAAGAGACCAAATATCTTATTTTGATAAATGTTCTAGAATATTCTATTCGTCAAGCAGTAAAGAAGGAAATATTTTAAAACATTTGGTAACTTTTACTGTTTAGCCTTTTTATCGATGGTCAGTCCAATGACGAAATCCGGTTTATTTGTTTAGTGGTTGACGACGAATAGTTCATTCTAGAACGTTTGTCAAAATGGGACATTTGGTTTACATTATAGTTTAATTTCGGTTGGACAATTAAATGGTGCAATAAGTTTTTCAATATCTTTGGCAGTTGACAAATAGAATATTCTAGAATATTTGTCAAAATGTGCTACGTATCTCTCTTTTGATGACTAGTTCAATGGCGACGTTTGTTTTTGGATATCTTTGCTAGTTGACGAATAGAATATTTTAGAATTTTTGTGAAACTGCGCTGTTTAATCTTATTTTTAGTAATCAATTCAATAGTGAAGTCTGTTTTTTGATATTTTTGCTGGTTGATGATTATAATATTCTAGAATGTTACGTTACTCATTTTGCATTTGCCTGACTCTGTCTTGGTACATAAATTTTCACCAAAAGATATCAACGATAACATATCTGTGAGAAGAGAACCTCTCTAAGTCGTTGACGTCACTACGTAAAATCGTAGTACGTACCATTGGATGTTCACTGTATTTATTTTTAATTTAGGAAGGTGCCGCCATAGAAAAATTAAATGCGTTATCCTTCAGTATTACTAACATATACTCAATTTTAACATTCACGTACATGTTTTGTAAACAAAAAGTTTGACGAAGATAGTGATAAATTGTTATAATCGGAATTGTTATAATCGCGGGACTATTGTATCCATAAAACACGTAATGCTTTTTACACACTTTTATTGACCGCTCTGCCTACCTACATTAGTTATGTAGATATTTAGTTTAACCCTCGCAGCCGCTCTTTTGCGTTACATAGCTTTCTAAATAAAATATTATGTAAAATAATAGAATGATAGAAGACAAATAACATAAAATTTTCAATGTTGTATGTTTCTTGAAATTTATTAAAAATTGTTTTTTAGATCTTCTAAAAACCATACCATTATCAAAACATTTCGGATCCAAGTTCGATGCAGTAAACAGAAAACTTACAAGAAAATAGTGCATTGAATAATGTTAGATATATGTATACTATAATACATTTTATAACTATAGTGTCGTAGCTACACATTTACACCTAGGGCCGCCGAGAGAAATGATGGGCCTCCGTGCACAACAAAAAATTTTCCAATATATTTTTCAAAAAATACAATTTATGAGCAAAAAAACGTCTTCTCGCTTTCTCCAGGCCCCTAATCGAGGTTGCGTGCCTCTTTTTTAGACTCAGGCGCCCGGGCAATTGCTCCACCTGTCCTACCCTCTTACCGGCCCTGTTGCACCTGCTTAATTGTTTGTTATTATTTAACTTTAGGATAGACTATAGTTGTTCTCTGTTCGTTGCGTTAAACTGGATCCCAAATGCTTTGCTGAGTTGCAGTGTATATCAAATTAAAGGTCATCAAACACAGATGTGTACTATTTTGTAAATTGGTATATACTTGTGGCAAAAACTAAGTACGTCTAAAATGCTCAAGTCACGGTGGCCACAGATTTTTTAAGATAAAATTCCCTGACTTTTCCAAATTCTCCAGAAATTTTATTAAAAAATTCCCTTTTTTGTAAAAAATGCCACCCCTACTTTATTCCAAAAAGTAAATGACGAGCAAAAAAAAATTTTAACTCTAATCTCAAAACAAGTGAAAAAAAATTGATAGCAAAACTATCCAAATCAATTTTTTCCAGTCTTCTGGTAAAATTCCCTGACTTCTCCAGAAAGTAAAAATTCCCTAACATTTCCAGGTTTTCCAGTAATGTGGCCACCATGAAAGTCCAAAAATTTCAAAATTTTGGCTAGACTGACATGGAATGAACCTTGTACAAAATTGAAAGGAATATTAACTGATTATTCTACCGATTTTACATACTTATGTTGAATATTAAGCAGAGTATTTGAATAAGTTTTAGCACAAAGATGCTGAATCAACTGGAGACCTATATTAGCATCGAACAATCGTCTGCTTATACTATTTATAGAAATATATTGAAATCTTTTTTTCAGAATAGTAACTAATCTCGATTCATATATTGTTAATGGTACAATAATCTAAAAAAAAATGTTTAATTATAATTTAAAGTTTTTAAAAATCATTAAAAATAAAAGCTACTTCAGTTGGGTTTAACATATTAATTGTAGCCATAGTCTTCTCATAACCCTGGGTATCAGAAACTTGATAAATTATTAATTCAGGACGACGAATATCGATAACTGCTATTCCTATTTCTTCTCGAGCTTCACCACGTCCTTCACATAATGCTAAAAATAATTAATATTGATTATTGTTCCCTCGAATATAATACTCAAAATATTGCTCCCTCGAATATAATGCTCAAAGAGGGCTTAAATTGAAAAGCTGAATGGTTCATGACAAATTTTTCTTCAGATACTATTAGAATTTCGAAAAAAGATGAAAGTGTGATTAAAATTGTCCGCCAAAGTCTCGGTTTCTTAATAACGACCTAGAATGGAAGAGGTGTATCAGTAGTAACAGCGTAACAGTAGTAACAGTGTAACTTTGAAATTTTGAGACATCTATCATTCCTATTGAAGACCGTATTTTTTGAGTGTGTTAAGAATTTTTTGATTTTTGAAGTAAATATACCCATCAATTGGAAGTAAAGTGATTTTACTGAAAACACATGCAGTAAAATAATATCGTCAGGTAGGTAGTTTTGCTTTTCTAATCATAGTTAATATTTTATGAATTTTTTTATAAACTTAAACAGAACTGGAACAATTGTAACAAATTCAGTAGCATTAATTATAACATGTGTTACAACTGACAACAATCCAATGAATATGTATATAAAACTATACATATCCAAAATTTTTCTTTTCAATATTTTAAATTTGAGGAACTGAATACGCAGAGCTCAGAGTCAGTACGGAGTTCTAAATAAAGTTTAAAAACTCTTACGATTTCTAATTTTTGGGGATTAATTTTAAATTTTATAGCTAATAAAATCATTCTTAGTTTACATTTTAATTTAATGGTTTTCGTAATCCGTCGGTTTTATATGTTGATTTTCGGTTATAGTTATCGTTCGATTCAAAGCCATCGCGATTAGTTTTGCCCGTTGGATCAATCCCTAATAGTAAAAGAGCTGTACGGGTTCTGCCGCACAGTAGAACCCCAATTATTGGGATTACTTTTTAACTATATTTGGAGGCGCGTAACGTAGGGTCCTATTGTACCTAGTATGTCGATTGACTTTTGACCAAGCACGTAGAGTGTACATATTGATGATTCATAAAAAATGTGTCATTGATATTTGAACCCACACGCGCTCATACTGTTACCCCATTATGCATCATCAAAATTTAGATTTTAGTGTTAACCCATTATCCACCAAAACTAACGTAGTTTTTGAACCCAAACCTAACGCATGCGCAGATTGAATTTTAGGTCACAACGCATGTGCAAATTGGTGGAGCCAAGTGAGTCACTCGATGGAATATTTATTTGTAAAAAACATTTTTACCTTACAGGGTTAAAAAAATATACGCTTCAATAATAAATAACTGCGCTTCTTAGACGGTGGTGTTCTTCAAAATCCAATAAATTCTTAGTGCGGATAATCAATTAGTCATCATCATCATCATCATAATCGCTAGCATCTTCTTTATAAGTTTCGTCCAGATAATCACATAGTGATTCAATAATGTCAGCCTTTTGAAGTTCGCGAAGTATAGAGAATATTTCTTGACCGACAGTAGTTTCTTTTAAAGCATTTAACTCTTCAATTAAAGCTTTTCGATCTTCAACGTTATACAACATGTTTTTATTTTCTTCTAAACTTCGAATAATTCAGAGTATTTTTCACCAGTCTCTGAAGTCTCATATAAAAGTTGTAATTCATCTACTAAAGTATCAGGACTGTGCTAGTATTTTATTTTTTTCGATTGCCCATTAGCACTTTCAAAATCTTCCAAGCCGTTGTATTTGATACTCTTAGCAAGTAGTTCTTGGTCCGTTGAATTGACTGGACATTTCAGTCCTATTCGTTCATTATAATTCTCACCTTCAATTTGAGTTTCTTTGATTAATAAAATATCCAAAGCAGTTTGCAAAGCTGTAGTTAACTTGGGAATGATAACATTTCCACTGTCTGAAATGGCTAAAATCCTGTTATTAGACTCCTCGCTTGGTGTGCAAACATTACCTTGATTTCCTAAATTATTGAATTTTATTTGAATTGCTTTTGATGCAGCTTTAACTCTTTGTTCAAGTGAATTTTCCTCAGCTACTGTTTCGGAATTCATCATCAACATCATTCCTGCCCGTATCATAACCTGATAAGTCATCAGCCGTGTCAAATGCTTGCTTTTTTTAGTGGATCAAGAGAGTAACTATTTTCAAACCTGTCTGATGAGAATTCTCGCGTGTGTAAATTACTTATATGACGTGAAAGAAAATCTTCCCGCGAGAAGCTTGTACACTCAAATACTACAATAGATATGTAAGGCTCAACTGGTCTTACAAGATTAATTCAGATTTGTGTTAACGATTACTTATATACTCCACCGTCACGAGTTACCTATCTCCACGACAGCCACACCACCACCACCACCTCTGAGTTGCTCATTTTACTCCATGAAGTAGCGGTTGGCATTCTGCTTACACATATTTACTCATTTTGCGCCACTGAATTACTTGTTGTTATTCTCTCAGTTAACTGAAATTGGGTAGTTCAGAAAAATGAATGAAAAGCTATACGCAAGTACCATTTACATAGTTCACTGCCATACCTACTCAACACCAACATTAAAATACTTGCTCCTGAACATAGGCAATTACATTGCGTTGAAAAGTGGTCCCATACTTACTGGTTAAATAGAATTAATGATAAATATGTCTTAGAGAGGAGTTTTCGTCAAAATTCAAGATATAATTTAGTGGTATTTTAATGTGTTGTAAAATAAGAACAACATAAGAATTTATATGCAAAATAATTTTTATTTTTAAAAAAAATATACGTTTAAATTTACAATATTAAAATGTGTAGACTTCCTTAAGCTTACATCAAACATCATACATGCGATAGCTATTTGCTAAATTCCACATGTAAAAAAACACTAGAATCAGTTCCTTTATATGTAATAAAATATTGTCCTTTACGTAAACATTTCATGGCCTGCTCATCCAAATCCGGCATCGTTTTGAAAGGAACACTTGAGCATCTGCAAGCTCCACCGCAACTGCTGGCCCATATCGAGTTTACATATAGATTACAGTAGATAGTGATTTGAATGGTTTACCAGCACCAAGTTTATTAAACTTCTCCAAAACTGGATCCACTGTTTCATCAGTGGCGGTAAATCTGGTCCACAGATCACTTAAATCTACACCGTGTTATTCAAACATTTTTCCATATACTGCCAATTTTAGGTTCAGCACGTCGCTTAAATAATTTATGAGTTGCTACCACAAACCACCATCACCAACCCAACACAACTACCACATTTAAGTTACTTATTTATCCCATCGACTTACTTATTTCCATACAGCTACAAGCAAACTGAGTTACTCTGAAGTATGGACACCGTCATATGACCACTGTTTATACACCACAACCAATGAAAAAATATCAAATAAACATTAGCATTTATTTATAACGCAATGGCTGGCGATGCAATGACGCATAATGCATATTTTGAGTAATAGATTCAACAAAAACTTTATACATACCGCTGCTTAATAGGTAATGTGACCAATTCTACTATTACTCAAAATATGCATTATACCTCATTAAATCGCTGGTCATTGCGTCATAAATAAATGCTAATGTTGGTGTGAGCAACCGCAGAATTGGTCAATTCCTATTATGTGGCAATCAGATGTCGCTGATGATTGATTTTATTAAATTATTTGCAATTGTAACGGCTTTTACATCTGGGACAATTTATACAGGGTGTCTCATTCGTAAACGGACAAAAGCTAACTGTGGATAGGGGTCATTTAGGTGGTTCTAAAAAGCCTGTAGTTAATGAGTCTAACTGCCTTTATAACCGAGATATAGGGTGTCTTATTGATTTTGTTCATTACTTTCTAAGATCATAACTAACGAACCATCTAATGTATTTTTATCATATTTGGTGCACATGTTTTCCTTCCACTGCTTAAATAACTGACATAATAGTCAGAGGAAAAATCCAGGTCTGTATTAACAAAAAAGTAATAAATTGTTACGTTCTCAAAACAACACCCTGTATATCAGAATTTTCAAAATCTGTTTAGATATTTGAAAAGAGTACAAAAAGTTGACCTAAACAACATACTTTTTGTATATCCGCATTTAATTCTACGGTGGACATTTTAAAGCCGAATTTGCATTGTACAAAAAAACTTAACATTGCAAAATTTTTATTGTTATTGTTGAATTAAGCAAAAAATTTACTTTGGTTTGTTAAAACTTACAAAATGTGTCTGCTAGTACATAAAATTGTTGCGCACCATAAGAAGCAATAATTTTTTCAACTCGTTAAAATTCCAAGAACTTTTGTTAGCTAACTAAAAAATTACTCGCTATAGGTTAAATGTTAAAGTCTTAAAACTCATACAAATAATTTCTTACTTGAGGCCTATAATGGGTGATATTTTTTTCGAAACAATTTTTGAACTAAAAATAAACAATCGATTGTTTATTTAAAATTAATCTTATAAAAAAAAAGTGATAAATTTGCTGAAAACAAGTTTCGACATGCTTTTAAATATATACTCAAAATCCTACGGTACTATCAACACCCGATTTTCGGTAGTACAGTAGCGGTCAGAAATCTGGACTCTAGAGTCCGAATACGAGTTAGGTTTGCTTACGCGCATGGTACAGGGACTTGACCAATGTTTGCGCTTGGTACAGTGCCCTGACAAAATTCATCGCTAGCAGTCGAGTCAAATTTTCTTTAAAATGATGCAATTAAGACAAGTGCGTGTTGGGACCAAAAGCCAAGGTTTGCACATACACAAAATAAGTACAGTACGCTTCAAAAAGTGATCGGACACCTTTTCGTCAGGGGGGTTCACACTTTTGACACGGCAATGTACCACAACTTTAAGTACAGTACGGTGTCAAAATTTTGGACCCGCCTCTGGGTTAAGGTGTCCTCATACTTTTGACGCGGTAGTGTGACCCGCTTCCAAAAACCAATTTGCAAATGCATTGTGGCATAAAATTCAATCTGCGCATGCGTTAGGTTTGGATTCAAAAACTACGTTAGTGTTGGTAGATAATGGGTTAACACTAAAATCTAAATTGTGATCATGCATAATGGGGTAACTTAATTTTTCATTTCATGTTTGCAATTTCGAAGCCAACAAGAGTATGAGCGCGTATGGGGTCGAATGTCAACAACACATTTTTGATGACTGATCAGTATGTACACTCTACCTGCCGGGTCAAAGGTCAATCGACATATTAGGTACAATAGGATTCTAAGTTACACGCTTCCAAACACCGTCAAAAACTAGTCCGGATAATTAGGGTTCTACTGTGCGGCAGAACCCGTACAGCTCTGCTACACCTAATCTAATTTACGCTGTTTTCAGAATAAATAACCACAAAAGATTAAAAGGAATTTCTGTCAAACGGTACTCAATTTTGTATTAAAATTAATTTTATATTTAAAAATTCAAAAATTTTACTACTAATCGAGTTTTTACGTTAAAAAAATACCAATAACACTCTTGAAAACTAATTAAAAAATGCGAATATTTCAGGCAACGCCAGTGAACAAACAACAGTGACCTCTGTGGATGAAATATTTACTAAATATTTACTATCTCTGCGACACTGTCCAACTGTGATCTGACAAAATAAAACTAAGTGAGAGAGAAAATAAAATATATCAATATTATATTCCGTTTGGATATTTAGGACTTAAGGTTTGATTAATGACTTATTATAATATAATATTCAAACAATAAAAATTTCACTGAATATGTATCGAAATATCTATTGGGTTGAAACTTGAAACTACCTATATATATATATATATATATATATATATATATATATATATATATATATATATATATATATATATATATATATATATATATATATATATATAGGGTGGAAACAGATTAATCGAATTTAATAATTATTTGGTTTTTAAATCGTATTATTGTTATTATTATTATTTTTATAAATTTAAACAAAGTTTCTAAAAATTATTTTGTAATTTTTGTTGAGTAGATATCGGCGGGGGCAATCGATTGCTATAGTTAAGAGCTTTGTAGCTCTTGTGGTTTTCGAGCTATGATGCAAACTAATTTTTTAAATAGGACTGTATATTAATTTGTTCATAAAACTGATCTAACGTACCAACTGGAAACAAATGAAAAAAACATATATATATATATATATATATATATATATATATATATATATATATATGTTTTTTTCATTCGAAACAATTTATATATATATATATATATATATAAATATATATATATATATATATATATATATATATATATATGTTTTTTTTCATTCGAAACAATTTATATATATATATATATATATATATATATATATATATATATATATATATATATATATATATATATATAATAAATGTATATAGCTACTAAAATTTCAACAAACATACTAAAATTTCAAGGTAATTGGAGAGGTGGGCGTTAAAACACACAATTACCTCAAGTTTCATTGTAGGGAACTTTCACAGAATTGATAAAAGTAAATATAATTTTTAATGTATGGTACCTATTATTACATAATGAGTACTACTGGAAGATTGCGGAGTTCGTTCAGATGAGCCTGGAGTTTTCATAGAACCACTTGTAGAGGAAATCCTATAAATAAAACTCATTGTTAAAATACTATTTAAAAACATAATGTGAGTATTTAATTACAATATATACCATGGTGTTGAAAATTTACGGAGTTGTTCAGTTGACAACGAAGATATGGACGAGGCATTTACGTTTATGTGTCTTCTACCGGGAATGTAATTTCTTAAACCTGCTAAATTAAAACTTATGTATTAAATTTTGTTTCTGATTCCTAATAGGGACTGGACTGTCTTATGACATATTATGCACTATAGATATAAATAGAATACTTGGATTTAATTCGATCAAACTAGATATAAATTTGTCAGATTCAACTGGATCCTAAAATTGACCCTATCTAATTGGATCTCACTGGATCTGACTGGATTCGATTTTTAGATTCAACCAGATTCAACATGTAACGCAAAATTTTTTTTATTTACATTACTTGTACATATAACAAACTCATATAATAATTATACCATTCACATTCCTGTACGTATCTACACCATATATTTTAGTGAACTTCCATTAACTGGAAATTCAGCTATTACATGTCATGATGCGACTCGAGCATGGGACTATAACAGAAACTTGTTTTGAAATCCCTAGAATATATATATATATATATATATATATATATATATATATATATATATATATATATATATATATATATATATATATATATATATATATATATATATATATATATATACATATATATATATATATATATATATATATATATATAAATATAAATATAAATATATATTTTATATATATATATATATATATATATATATATATATATATATATATATATATATATATAAAACTTGCAGACCAGAGAGCTTTCGCAGAAATAGGTATAAAAAATATCGAATATGAGTAACCAAATGTACACATGGCTAAATTACCAATTAAGTTAGTACTGAAAAATATATGATTCATTATCAGAAAGTAAAAAATACATTTTCATGATGAAAATAAACATAAATATAAAAAAATATAGGTATAAAAAGTATCGAATATTAGTAACTAAATATACCGATTTATACCAATTATAAAATATCAATTAAGTAAGTACTGAAAAATACATGAATCATTATTGAAAAGTAAAAATTTACATTTTCATAATGAAAATAAACATAAAAATAAAAAAATATAGAATGTATTTGCAATCAATAATAATACTATATAATCTACCCTATGTTATTCTTCCTTATGTGGCTTGGATACCACACATATTTCGAAAAAACGCAAAAACACGTATCCCCTAATTTTTGGTGCTCTTTCTATTTAGAGTGGTAAAAATTTGATATATTGAACCATTCAGGCTGTGCAAGAAAATTTACCCCCATTTCACCCCTCCAGCCCCCCTTATGAACCCAGCCCTGATTTAACCTATACAGGTGAATAGGTCTTTCAAAGAGTAACATTTCATCAATTTAAAGTTTTCCTCTATCTCTTATAGTTTTCGAGATATCTTAAGAAATACGATCTGAACCCCCAACTTTAGGGGCTGGTTTCACCCCCTAAACGTGGACGATGGCCGATAAAAAAAATACGGGTCCCCTATTTTTACCTATACTACACACCAGCGAAGTTTCATCAAAATCCCGAATTTCACTCTGGATGCATCTCCTTGTAAGACCTGTACCAATTTCAAATAATGTGAGTGAAAAGATTTTCAAAATCAGTGGAGTAGTTAATTTTTGGCGCTTTTTCTCATAAAGCGGTTGGCGCATATATCCATTTAAAATAGTTTAGTCAAAATCGGCTGGGTAATTTATTTTTGGTATTTTTGGGACCCAAGACCCCGAACGTACTTTGTGCAACATAGTGCTATCCACCTAAAATAACTTAGTTTTCGTGCAATGAGAAAATTTTGAGAATCAGTTCGGTAGCTTATTTCTGGTGTTTCCGGATCTGCAATATCCCGGTGGACCTCATTAATATATATATATATATATATATATATATATATATATATATATATATATATATATATATATATATATCTACATATATATATATATATATATATATATATATATATATATATATATATATATATATATATATATATATATTAGGGTGGCGCAAAAAAACCACATATTTTTCTTTTTTTTGTCTCATAGGAAAAAAAGTTAATTTAGCTCGATCTAAGAATGCTCACCAAAAATTAGCTCGATAAAAAATTTTTTAAGGGTCGCTCAAAACTTTTTAAAATTTGAAAATGGGCCAAAAATCGATTTTTGTTTTTCATCAAACTTTTTTTCTTATCCCTGCATATGTTTGTACATTGAATAATAAAAAATTCCTCCAAATGTTAACTCAAAAAATTGATAATAAAAGGTCGCTCAGGATTTTAAAGTCAAAATATTTAATATTTTTTAGGGACGTTAAAAAATATTAAATATTTTAACTTGAAAAACTTTCAGAACTCTTGAGCGACCTTTTATTATCAATTTTTTGAGTTAAAATTTGGAGGAATTTTTTATTATTCAATGTACAAACATATGCAGGCATGAGAAAAAAAATTTGATAAAAAACCAAAATCGATTTTTGGCCCATTTTCAAATTTTAAAAAGTTTTGAGCGACCCTTAAAAAATTTTTTATCGAGCTAATTTTTGGTGAGCATTCTTCAATCGAGCTAAATTAACTTTTTTCCCTATGAGACAAAAAAAAGAAAAATATATGGTTTTTTTGCGCCACCCTAATATATATATATATATATATATATATATATATATATATATATATATATATATATATATATATATATATATATATATATATATATGATATTTATATTTCTAACAGTAAAAGTATTTTTGAAACCCGTTGTGTAGTTTTCTATGCCGCATTTGCATCCGCAGGACAGTTGTGGGATAGTTTAGCTCTCTAACAGCGAAAAAATTTTCAAAATCGGTCAGTTAGTTTATTTTTGACACTTTTGGGTCCCATGGACCCTGGCAGACACATAATGTAATCTATATCTATCTAAAATAGCTTACCTCGGTAACAGTGAAAAAATTTTCAAAATTGGGCGGTTATTTTATTTTTGACACTTTTAGATCCCAAGGACCCTAGAGGACCTTACATAAGGTAATCTATATCTTTTTAAAATGGTTTAGCTCTCTAACAGTGAAAAATCGGTTTTCAAAATCGGTCGATTAGTTTATTTTTAACACTTTTGGGTCCCATGGACTCTGGCAGACCTTACATAACGTAATCAATATCTATCTAAAATAGCTTAACTCTTTGACAGTGAAAAAATTTTCAAAACTGGTCAACTAGTTTATTTTTTAAAATTATGGGATCAGTGGACCCTGACGGGTCATATAACTTATGATATTTTGCGGGTCCAGAAACGTTAGAAATAAACTACCGAACCGATTCTAAAAATTCTTTCACGTTAGAGAGCTAAATTATTTTAGATAGATAACAAGGTCTGTCAGGGTCTTAGGGTCCCAAAAAATTCTAAAAATAAACTACCCAGCCGATTTTGAAAATTCTTTTACTATTAGAAAGTTAAACTATCTTAGTTGGGTAAAGGCTCTTTTATATGAGGTTCGCCAAAATCCTCTGGACCAAAAGACGCCAAAAATGAACCACCTCTGTTGGAGAGTCAAAATATTTTAGATAAACATAGGCTATGTTATGTGAAGTGACAGGGTCCTCCTAACCGAAATGTGCCAAAAATTAACTACCTAACTGATTTGAAATTTTTTTCGCTTATAAATATTTGGAAATTCGCTATGTCATGCAAGATGCTGCGGCAGGGGTATTTTTAGCGAATTTCCAAAACTGGAAATTGAGTTCTTACACCCGTTTTCATGGCGCAACCTGAGGCCGAGACTATAACAGAAATATGTTTTAAGGTCCCTAGAATACGAACATGATATTCACTAAAATTTATATATATATATATATATATATATATATATATATATATATATATATATATATATATATATATATATATATATATATATATATATATATACCGTGTGAGTTTTTCGGGAGTTGCCATTTTTATTACAGCCAAACCGTTGATTTAATCGAAAAATTGTTCAAATAAGAGTTGTAGATATCGACGGGGGTAACCGATTGCTATAGTCAGGAGCTTTATAGCTCTTATGGTTTTCGAGCTATGATACAAACTTATAGTTTTTTAAATGAAACTATATGTTAATTTTTCGATAAAACTGTTCTAATGCATCAATTAAAAATATAAATGAAGAAAAAAAATTTTTTTGCCCATATTTATTTTTTTAATTTTTTTTTAATTTAGCAATTAGGCGGTAGAAATATGCATATGTATTTGAAGCTCTTTCAACCGACAGAGTTTTAACGGCTAAAATTTCTATTATATCCAAGAAAAGAACCTTTTCCAATATCATTCTCTATAATACAGCATTGAATACTGAATGGCAGTAATTCAGATTTTGGAGTATAGATGTCGGGCTTTATTTCAAGTTTTTAACATTTTTGCATAAAAAATTAAATTATTTTAAAAAATTAGTATTTAAAGTAACTTAATTTAAAAATAATTTGAAGTATTTCATTAATTTACTGAAAAATATATTTATTTTTTATTTATTTATTTTATTTTTGCCAATGACAGGTGGCAAGTGATATAAATGACTCTAATGTACACATTCAATACAAATCAAGATGACATTGGCGTTTCTTAATAGTAGCAAAGTGAGGTTAATTGGGAACGAAAATATTATTAATAAATGTACTCAAATAGTGTAAAAATATTTGAAATTCGATAGTATTTTCTTTTTATTACAAACCAAATTAAAAAGGAGAAGTTTTTCCACAAAAAACTTTTAATTTCCTTTAAAAATACTTGCTACAAAAATATGTTTAGACGCCTATGTATCTGTCAAACAGTGACATTTCAGAAAAATAATTTTTTATTTTTCAATTAATTAAAACTGAAATTTTATTTCCTTATTGTACTTAGTTATCATTTTTATATGATAATTTAATGTATTTAATAATTTTAATTTCCGATGGAAAACGTAATAATCGTTTAATTTTTCGTTACTACATTGTCAAAAATGGCAACCATATTGAGTCAATATCTTTTTAAATTACGTAAAATCCTAATCGTTTGCAAGTACTTGAGTACGAAATTTAAAAGTGTCCTTTTTAAAACGTAATTACTCAAAAATATGAGATAAAACAATGAAAATTTGAGTGTTTCTGGTAGTTTTGAATCACAAACAAATTTTTGAAAACTTTTAAACATACGTTTCCATTTAAAAAACTATAAGTTTGTATCATAACACGAAAACCATAAGAGCTATAAAGCTCCTGACTATAGCAATCGGTTGTCCCTGTCGATATCTACAACTCTTATTTGAACAATTTTTCGATTAAATCAACGGAACTCTTATTTGAACAATTTTTCGATTAAATCAACGGTTTGGCTGTAATCAAAATGGCAACTCCCGAAAAACTCACACGATATATATATATATATATATATATATATATATATATATATATATATATATATATATATATAATATATATATATATATACATATATATATATATATATATATATATATATATATATATATATATATACATGTATATGTAACTTTTTTTAGCCCATTTTTCTTAAATAACATTTTTTTTATTTCAGTTTTTTAATGATGTAGTTTGAAGATTAGCTGATGTTCCATTAAGGTGGCTAGTGCGTACTAAAAACTGGATTGGCTTGGCTAAGTTCATTAGCCAGACACGTCGGATGCCCAAAAATAGGTCTTTCGGGTATTTTTTGTCAACAAAATGAGTTTTTTGCCTGAATTAAGCAATTTTTCAAAATTGTTTTGCACCAGTCGAAAGTAAAAGACAACATGCGTAAAAAAAATTTTTACACCATTGCTCTAAGTTAATTACCTTTTGGGAAAAATTAGAAAATATGTTGGAAGAAATCATTTTCCATTACACTCGCACTCACAGCTTTCTTTTCTGTCTCATGTTTTGCGATGCTACATTCGAAAAAAAGGCTTTATAAGTGGCGTGTCATGATTTTTTTAATCCAATTTAACGATTCAGCTATATTCTGTTTCTCTCAGTTGAATAAGTTTTTAAAATATATCTATTCCATTTTTTTATAGGAAAATTATCAAGAATATTTGTTTTATGTTATATGATCAGAATTTAGATTATGTTTACACCTTACTAAAATTAATAAGAGTTTGCTACAACCGCATAAAAATTACGTTAAACCATATTGAAATAATAATATTTTAACGTAATTTTCTATCCAATTGACAATACAGTTATGATTAGAATGTATAAACAGAGCATTCTACTTGTTAAAAATTTTGCACATTCAATTTTTTTTTTTTTTTTTGTCAACAAAACAAATAATTTTAAATTTTAACATATTCTATCATACATTTTTGAAAATATTAAATATTTTAAGGCAAATCATTTAAAAAGGGTTAAATTAATAAATTAAAGGCAAACATTTATATATTCTAGTAAAAATGTACTGAAAATTTTAGTTTTTTAAAAAAATGTAATGAAACTTTTACCTAAGTATTTACAACAATTGTATTAGAAAGGTAATCACCGGTAAATTTTTTAAATTTTTTTCACTAATTTATAATTTTCTTTTAGAATCTTATTCTTCACGGAGAAAATCGTCGCCGTCTACTTCGCTTCGAGCCGAATGAATAGCCACGTATATGTCAAATGATTATTTAACAATTTATCAGAACATTTTACTATTATAAATGAATGGAAAATATATTAAAAAGCTGAAATTTGTTTAATAAAAGCCATACATCTGCTCATTTTACCTCAAAAATGTCTGAAAATAGAATATTTTTCAATAATTAACCCAGAAAAAGCATATAAGAGGTAAATATTATGATATTTTTTTTTTTTGAAAATTTCAAAAGAAAATGATGTTTGATAGTAGGGTTACAAATGATTTTTTTTTATTTTGTAGAATCTGGTAAATAAAAATCGTAATAAGTACTCGCTTGAAAAAATCAAACAAGTATTTAAAACAAAATACTATTTCTTAAAGAAAATATTACAAATGCCGCCCTGATAAACTGATATATTTGTCCATCTTGAGCGCTGGAGCCGATTTTGAGGAGCTGAATTCCCTCCAGGCAAAAGCTCATAGCGAATACACACATTTTTAAAATATCCTTTTGAATTTTGTAACTCAATCATAACAAATAAAATTTAAGTAAAAAAATCTATATGACCTGTTTCTACTCAATTTTCTGGCATCAAGTCTAAGGGTAATTAACTAGGGGGTGATTGTGTCTACATTTTAATGTAAAATATAGTAATTTTAATCGTCTTCAAAAGAACGTTTCAATTTTAATAATAAAAAAAATTTAAAAAGTGTTTTAATTCCCGCAGGATTGTCAAAAAAGGACTGAAATGTTTTAGATGTTGATATATACAAAAAATATTAATGTGTTAAGTATTATACTTGCTAGGCTTATAGGTTCTATGGGTGATTTTAGCGAATTTCCAGAATGGAATTCAGCTATTACATCCACTGTCATGAAGCGACCTGAGCCCGAGACTATGGCAGAAATTTGTTTTGAAGTTCCCAGAAACCGAAAATAATATTCACTAATATATATATATATATATATATATATATATATATATATATATATATATATATATATATATATATATATATATATATATATTTATGGATCGATTTATTAAGAATTAAATAAATTTAATAGATTCTATTTCATTTTCTATATTTTATGTAAAATCAATTATCAGCATTTTCTCATCAAACTATTGTACATCAAAAAGTATAATATATAAAGAAGAGTATAATATGTAAATAAATAAAGAAATTTTATAGATAATTTTGCTGAATTGGACAAAGGAATAAAACACGTGCATCCTTTCAAAATTGTATAAATACGATCGACTTCTTCGTTTGTTCAAGACTTTTCGTTTAGAATTCGTTTGTATTTTGTAATAACGATATTTTTAAAAGAGATCATTAAAATAAAGTTTTATTTTTTAATTACATTTTTTGAATCAAAAACATATTTGGCGCTGTTGTGTCTTAATTGAAATTGAAAAGCACACGTTGTATCTTTGATTACATTTTATTTTGTAATTAGAACTACACAGCGGTACAACTTGAATCATAATACATGTGTCACTTTATTTTCAATATATATCATAGATATGATATGTAATAATATAGATTATATTTATTACATAGCAGTGCTGCCAACTATACTTTTCTAGCGGGATATAACAATCTCCCACGCTTAACCGAATTTAATTGAATGAATGGTATTTAATTTTTATAACATGAATAATATTAGAAATTCAAAAATTGAGAAATAATTTTGTTATTGAAAATTATTATTCATCTACGTATTCCTTTAAGTATGTTGGTCTGTGACGTAGTCGTTCAGACCTGCGCATTATTTGCTGTTGACCATCTTGCTGTTGCCTATTGTACGGCTGACGATTTCTTATAAAACATTGAGGCACTTCTTGATTCTCTGGCAATCTTTGTATTGCTGGCGTATCTTCATTTTGAGGCACTGGATCGTTTTGATCTTGAACAGCTGGAATATCCTGATCTTGTGGAACTGATAATTCGATAAGCTGCTGATAATGATTTTGGGTCGACTGACTTGAAGAAGCCGTTTCAGGATCTGGAGCAAAATGAACTTTACGTGGTTGAACTTTTGTGGACCTCAGTTGATCGATATGTCGTTTCAATGTGTAGCCATCATCGACTTTTACAAGATAATGTAGTTTGCCAAATTTACGTATAACAGTACCAGTCTTCCATACTGTTTTATTGTTTCGGACATGTAAAACTTGGACTCTTTCTCCCACGCTTATTTGACGCACGCCGGGAACAGGTTTTGTTGATTTGAATTTGATTTGAGGTTTTAATGCATCAAGTCGGATTCGAATACGTCTGTGAAAATAAAGTTCTGCTGGGCTTTTTCCACAGTTTAGAGGGGTTGCTCGGTATCTCTGTAAAATTTCGTTGACTTTTGTATGTATAGATCCTGGTTCTGCGGACATGGCTTTTAATTTGCGTTTGAATGTTTGAATGTTACGTTCTGCTAACCCATTTGTACTAGGATGACCTGGCACTATTAGTTTTTGAAAAATTCCATTTTTGTTACAGTAAATTTTGAACTGGTCACTAGTAAAAATGGTTGCATTGTCAGATACCATTATAGAAGGAAACCCATGAGTCGCAAATATGTCGGAGAGAAGATTGATTGAAGTTTGAGTTGTCGGGGCATCGCGTATAATTTTCACTTCCGCCCATCTGGATTTTGCATCAACGACAATTAAGAAAAAATGATCCTGGAATGGTCCTGCATAATCAATATGTATTCTTTCCCAGTTTTCATTTGGCTCCTCCCATTGATGTAGTGGAGCTTTTGCAGGTTTAGCTTGAATATTTACACATGCTTCACATGACCTTACCATTCTTTCAATATCACGATCGATTCCTTTCCAAAAGCAATATCTTCTAGCGAGTTGTTTCATTTTTGTAATACCGGAATGAGTATGGTGTAACTCCTGCAAGATTTGAGGCTGGAGACTTTTTGGAATTAAAACCCTTTGGCCCTTGAAAAGTATACCATTATTGAGTGTGTAAATTTCTTCAGTTTCGTTACTGTTGATTAATTTGAACATAAGCTTGGAAAGATCTGGATCCTTGGCGGTTTCTGACGCCAAAATCTCAGCGTTTATGTGTTCACTTGAAATTTCAAATATTGATAAAAAACATAATTGATTTACTTCTTCATTGATGATTTTGTCCGTAGATTGCTTTTCACTTAATTGTGTCGCACGAGATAAGCAATCAGCATTTGTATGTTCAGAGCCTTTTTTGTAAACTATTTCATAGTTGAAGTTTGACAGAAATTCCGCATATCGTAACAATCGGGCTGATGTAATTGCAGGCATCTTGTTATTTTGATGAAATATGCGTGTTAACGGACGATTATCGGTAACAAGTTGAAATTTTCTTCCGTAGAGGTACATAAAAAAGTGATTAATGGTAAATATAATTGCTAATGCTTCACGATCTAGTTGGCTATAATTTTTTTCAGCAGCTGTCAATGATCTTGATGCAAACGCGACCGGACGTTCTATCCCATTAATATTATGCGATAACACTCCTGCTATTCCCGTAGGACTGGCATCACAAGCTACAATTACCGGTAATTCTGGATCAAAGGGCATTAGAACTTGATCACTAGAAATAATATTTTTGAGTTTTAAAAATGCAGCTTCGCAATTAGCAGACCAATAATATTTCGTATTTTTCTGAAGAAGTTGGCGTAGTGGATACGTAATTGAAGATAATTTGGGAATAAATCTGGAGTAATATGTTACCATTCCTAAAAATCTTCTGACATCATCTACTGTAGCTGGACGTGGCATATCCATAATTGCTTGAATTTTTGCTGGAGATTTTGAAATTTTATTATGTTGAATGACGTGACCCAGATACTCAATCTGAGTTTGAAAAAACGAACATTTACTACGATTCAGGTGTAAATCGTGTTCCTTTAACCGCTGGAGACACGCAATTAAGTTATTTTTACATTCTGCTTCTGTTTCACCATGTACAATAATGTCGTCGAAATATGACATGGTTTTCTTCAAACCGGATAATATTTGTTCTATAATTCGATTGAATTCTGAAGGAGCTGTTTTTATACCGAAGGAAAGACGATTTACGGTATACGTGCCTTTATGGGTCGATATTGCTTGAATTATACTTGATTCTTCACTTACACGTAGATGTAAATATGCCTTATATAAGTCTAGACGGCAGAAATACTTTGACCCTTTGAGGCTATTTAAAATTTCATCTATTCGGCGTATTGGATAATTTGCTGATACAAGTTGCGGATTTACTCCCATTTTGTAATCAACGCAGAGGCGCACTCCTCCGTCAGTTTTGGGAATGATTACAAGCGGAGATCCCCAGTCACTCCTTTCAACTTTTGAGATAATTCCTGACTCTTCCAGATCATTAAGTTCCTTTTCGACACGATCTCGGAGCGCATGTGGAACTTCTCGTTCCTTGTAGAAAATGGGTTTAGCATCTTTACGTAGTTGAAGTGTTACTTCGAAATTTGGAACACAACCTACTTTCTCTGTAAATACTTCATGGAAATTATTAATTATGTCTGAAATTGAATTTATTTGATTTATTTGAATTGAATTTATTTCAGGACGATTACTGTCCACTTGTTGAAGGCTTATGTTTAAATGTCGAATCCAAACACGTCCCAAAAGAGCATCAAGTTCACTAGGCACAACATACATTTGTTCCATTGATCGACGATTGTTGTATTTTACTTCGACACTGACTTTTCCATATGGAATTACAATTCCTTTGGTGTACGATCGAAATGCTACCGTAGGAGGTTGAAGGTTTTTGTTGATGTTTAATTTATCGATCTGATTTTTCGGTATTAAGGTGTACCCAACACCGGAGTCGACTTCGAATTCTTGAGGCTGTCCATTTATTAGCACAGTTATGTAATATTTACTTGCATCATCTTCGTTGTTGTAGTGATCATTTGAATAAATGTCGACAATCTGATTTATGCCATACATTTTATGGATTGATTCGTCGTGGTTCCCATTTTGTGCAACTGAATTATTATTATTATTGTTGTTATTTGAAGAATTTATTAGCGTTTTAATGCAGACTTGCTGTACATGACCTTTCTTCCCACATGATCTACATTTGAGGTGGTTTGGGTTAGTTCTACATTCTGTTGTTTTATGGTTATCTCTACCACACCGTATACATACATGGTCAATACCCAATTGGCTGTAATTAATTTTTGATTTCACACGTGCTGGAGGTCTTGATGATGAACGGTTCCTGGAACGATTTCTACGTCGATTTGAAGTTGTAGGCCTAGATTGAATTTTATTTATATCATTTATACTGGTTGGCTGCTTCGAGTTGAGTTCGCGGCTGTCAATTTTTGATGCTTCTAATGACAATGCTTTTTGCACAATTTTTTCAAAATCTGACTCTTCAGATTGAAGAAGTTGTTCACGTATTGTATTGTCTCTTATTCCTCGAATAAATTGTGCTCGTAGAAACATACTTGAAATGTCGGCATTACAAGCACATGTTGAAACAAACTCGCAATCGTTTATATCACGTCGGAGTAGAGCTACATAATCAGCTAGTTTTTGTTCTTCCCCTTGGTACGTTGAAAGAAATCGATGCTGAATTACTAATATGTTTTTCTTCGGGCATAAATGTGTTTCCAGTTTCTTCACCAACTCATCGTATTTCACTTCTGACACATTTTTGGGAGCACACAATGATACTAATAATCTGAAGTATGTTGAACCAATAGAATTTACAAGCATTTGATGGCATAAAGTTTTATTTGCAAATACACCCTTCATTATTAAGTAATTTTCGAATCGTTGATGATACAATTTGAAATTTTCTTTATTTCCATCGAAATTTTCAAATGGCGGCAACAGTACTTGTAATGGCGGTTGAATTTGTTGCTGTGTTTGCTGACTTGAAGAATTTGCACTAATCTGTTGCAATAAATCACGTTGATTTTGTGTGAACACATCTAATAGTTGTTGAAATTGATTTGCATCCATGAGGCACTTGAATTATTATTATTTGAAGTTTAATTTTTTTTTTTTCTCTCGTCGCCAATTTTGTTGTGTCTTAATTGAAATTGAAAAGCACACGTTGTATCTTTGATTACATTTTATTTTGTAATTAGAACTACACAGCGGTACAACTTGAATCATAATACATGTGTCACTTTATTTTCAATATATATCATAGATATGATTTGCAATAATATAGATTATATTTATTACATAGCAGTGCTGCCAACTATACTTTTCTAGCGGGATATAACAGGCGCAGTCGTACGGATTTTGTTAGCATTGTTGAAGAAAATTGTGCTATCGCGAATTGTATTTTGACGGGTTATCAAGACAACAATTCGATCTTGACGGTTTCTCAAGAAGAGTGATACACATCTCAACAGTGCGTGGATTTTAATCCTTTAACAAAACAAAGAACCTACACGGACATTAAAAAATTAACCGGTCATTTCATAAAAACTTTGTGAAATTGTGAACAAATTATTGGCGGTTTACCAGTAACGAGTTCAATCCAGGCGGCTTACTTGGACCAGTGGTTTTACAACTATTCGACAACAGTCAATTAGATCAACACACAATCCAGCAACAACATATCACTGGCGATGAAAGGTGTAATATTGTGCATGTAAGTACATTATTTACATTCTTTCTCTTTTTGCGGGTGCTTAATGTTCAAAAAATTTCCTCCTTACCACAAACGAGTCTTCCAACACTCCCGGCGCAGTAAACGAAAGTGTTGAAAACACTTCCTCTTCGCTGAATACAATTGAAGAAGTCCAGTTTAGTTTAGTTAATATTAATTTAGAACCAATTAATCTAAATATCGAAACAAATACTGAAAATATTAATAATTGTTCAGATTTAGAAATAAATAATACAAATAATACAATGACGCGAAACGAAGATAGTGAATATTTAGAAGCTCTAAGATTACTGGATACTATTAAAGATTTAACTCCTTTTGACGGTAACCCACGTCAATTATTTGATTTTATATATCGATTATTATTACTTTTGTGATTTCAATAATCGAATGACTATTTGATTATTAAAATCATTATTTTCCATTAATTTGATTGTTAAAATCATTCATACTGTAGCTTCAGATAGTTTGTAAAATAAATCGAATGATTATATTAACGTAACGTATAATAAATATTAGCATTAGTACCCGGAATCAATGGGACACCGCAAGGTAAACTGTGGTTACGGGCAGACGCAGACAATAGACATACAAGACCTGACCCACATCCCGGGACTTCTCGCGATTAATTTGGGAAATGCAAAATTGATCAAATCTTACTCCAACCTTATTCACATTATTAACTTAGATAATTATAAAGAAAATATCATTATCAAGGATTTTTTGGTGATGTATTATTAGGTACGGAATTTTTTGGAAATAAATCACCAGTTTATTAAGGATTATTTAGTTTTTATTTTTTTTAGCAACGTTTCGAGACGCAATGCTGTCTCCTCATCAGGCCCTAAATAACATATTAGTATTATAACAAAAAAACAATTTTTTTGGAATAAAATTAATAGAACTAAAAATTACTTACAGTTTTTTTATAAAAGAACAAAAACAAAAACAAAAAACTTATTCTTCAATAAAATGTCAATAAATAAAATTAATTGAGCAACATTGATTGTCACATAAATAAAATAATAAAAAAAAATTTTTATATAAAAAGATTAACAATTAAAATTTTTTAAAAGAACAATAAAAACGGATTACGAAACGAGCACATAATATATTGTATTGAGACATTTTTATTGACTAGTTGAGATATGTTAAGATATTTCTGCCGACTAGTGTATTTATCGATAAAAACAGTTTTTGTGTTACCGACTACTATGATCACTTAGGATCTTCTGCGCAGATACACACAGCTGATGATAAACTGTCAAATTCGAGTTGTCAGTTTGATTGTTACAATTTTCGTGTGTATTTATCCACAGGCTTTCTAGATTCAGTCTTTTTTTGAGATTTCTCTCATATTGCAGCACTCTCGTGTTCTGAAAATTAAAACGGTGGTCTTTTTCATTGGAGTGTTGCGCTAATCCGGTACGAAAATCACTTCTAGCTAAATCCCACTGGTGTTGTTTCAGACGTAGCTCTAACGATTTCGATGTCTGGCCTATATAAAAAAGTTGACAACCAGCACACGGAATGGAGTAAATAAGATTATCCTTCTTTTCAGGTGGTATAGTTGGTTTTTATCTGGTGTAAAGGGAATTTTTGATAGTGAAAGGATAACTAAATACCGGTCGTAAGCCATTTGACCGCAGAAGAGAGGATAAGGGGCCAGTAGGTTGTCCTAAGTGTGGTATTTTTAAAAAATTATTATATTTTGTCGTATTGTCGGTATTATTAGATGGTGTGAAATTATTATAGTGTCGGTGTACAACTGTTTTTACTGTGCTGTTAATTATTGGTAAAGGGAAATTATTCTTTTTTAAGATATCTTTGGCTCTTTTCCCTTTACCAATAATTAACAGCACAGTAAAAACAGTTGTACACCGACACTATAATAATTTCACACCATCTAATAATACCGACAATACGACAAAATATAATAATTTTTTAAAAATACCACACTTAGGACAACCTACTGGCCCCTTATCCTCTCTTCTGCGGTCAAATGGCTTACGACCGGTATTTAGTTATCCTTTCACTATCAAAAATTCCCTTTACACCAGATAAAAACCAACTATACCACCTGAAAAGAAGGATAATCTTATTTACTCCATTCCGTGTGCTGGTTGTCAACTTTTTTATATAGGCCAGACATCGAAATCGTTAGAGCTACGTCTGAAACAACACCAGTGGGATTTAGCTAGAAGTGATTTTCGTACCGGATTAGCGCAACACTCCAATGAAAAAGACCACCGTTTTAATTTTCAGAACACGAGAGTGCTGCAATATGAGAGAAATCTCAAAAAAAGACTGAATCTAGAAAGCCTGTGGATAAATACACACGAAAATTGTAACAATCAAACTGACAACTCGAATTTGACAGTTTATCATCAGCTGTGTGTATCTGCGCAGAAGATCCTAAGTGATCATAGTAGTCGGTAACACAAAAACTGTTTTTATCGATAAATACACTAGTCGGCAGAAATATCTTAACATATCTCAACTAGTCAATAAAAATGTCTCAATACAATATATTATGTGCTCGTTTCGTAATCCGTTTTTATTGTTCTTTTAAAAAATTTTAATTGTTAATCTTTTTATATAAAAATTTTTTTTTATTATTTTATTTATGTGACAATCAATGTTGCTCAATTAATTTTATTTATTGACATTTTATTGAAGAATAAGTTTTTTGTTTTTGTTTTTGTTCTTTTATAAAAAAACTGTAAGTAATTTTTAGTTCTATTAATTTTATTCCAAAAAAATTGTTTTTTTGTTATAATACTAATATGTTATTTAGGGCCTGATGAGGAGACAGCATTGCGTCTCGAAACGTTGCTAAAAAAAATAAAAACTAAATAATCCTTAATAAACTGGTGATTTTTTTCCAAAAAATTCCGTACCTAAAGAAAATATCGAAAGACTAAATTCTAATATTAAGCTTATTCATAATGATATAAAATTTAAGGATTTAAAAACTACAATACAACTAAAATTTAATGAACTCCAAAATAATTTTAAAATGATTTATCCAAGAAAAATTACAAGAAACATGGACGATAATGACGCCATAAAAATAAACAATTACATTGAAATTCTAAAAAATAATCAGGATAATATAGCAACACAATTAAATAAGCAAGTAAAAATCAACACTCAAATGATTAATAGATTTAATAAAATAACTGAACACATAAATCAACAACAAGATGTAATCAATGCATACTTAAATCATTCTTCCGGTAATTTAGCAAATGAATTTAGAAGGGAGGAACATTTAATTAAATATTCTCAGTATTTGACACAAATAATTTACAATATCGAATACCTACTCTCATATCAAAGATGTAATGCAAACAATTAACATGGCTAAACTGAACATTATGCCGAAAAATATTCTAATATCTGATGAACTGGACTATACTTTAAAATTATTAACCGAACAAAATATTCCTATCAATTCTTTGGAAGAAGTTTATGAATTTCTTAACTTCCAAGCGTACTATAACAATACCAACATAATTTTCAACGTTCAAATCCCAGTATTTCATAAACTACCCTTTCGACTCGACTACGTCGAACCAATTCCTAATGTCTACCAAAAAACTATCAAACTTAATAAAAATTATGCACTCGTAAACAGGGAATGTTTGTACTTAATGGAAAAAGCATGTCGAAAAATTTGCAACATCTTCATCTGCGATAACGATCTCACAACATTGACGAAAACCCAGGAAAACCAATGTCTCGGCAAAATTCTACTTAACAACGAAGGACACTGTGTCTACACCGAATATCTCAAACAGGAACAACTTAAATTCCTGTGTAACGAGTACTTACTCTTAATCAATTTCCCAAGTACGTTATTATCTACGACATGTGGTATCAAGGAACGTGAAATCAATGGGACAATATTAATAAAATTCCACCAGTGCATCGTTACCATAAATTGCACTGTGTACGAAAATAGGGAACAACTATTCCAAAGCAACCTTAGAATCCTACCGCTTTATAACTTATCCATAAACGAAACGAAGTTTGAAGAACCGCTCAACATGGAAAAACTAAAAAATTATCATATTGAAAACAGAGAAGAAATTCAACTACTGAAAACGCACGGAATCATCCACATTTCCAGCACCTACATCATACTTGGACTTATTATAATTGCTATAGCCGTCATCACATTTGGTTACTTAACGAAGTCAGGAAAATACGAAATTCCAGTCTTGGCCACTACAACCACTACGACCGAGCATCCACAAGCACCGTCAGGCGAAGTAAAACTTATATGGCCGGCGCTTCACTAACCCTAGAATCATACGTTGGTCTACGAGTCAAGTTAATCATACATCGGCGTCGTTTCGACGAATGGACTTTTTACGGGGAGTTTTAGAGTTTATTTGCAAAAAACATTTTTTTTACATAACAATACTACAAAAGCGAACAAAATATTTAAAAAAATTGGATTTGGAAAAATTTCTTAAAGTAAATATTTATTAATTTTTTTTAATCTTTTTATCAAAGCATATTTTCATTATAAAAATTAAAAAATATATAAATACATCAATTGTAATAATTAATTTATGAACTATTATGAATCAGTGGACATGTGTGACTTTACAGAATGTGAAATTTCGCAGTCATAAATATTCCTATAGATATGTAGTTATTTCCCCATTAGGCACATTTGTAAATTTTCTAAAATTTGTTAGTAATTTTTCGAATAAGATCTCAAAATATAATAAAAATTAAAATATTTTCCACAAAATAAATTGTTAATCTTTTATTAAGTCATTCGAAACGCATTCTTTAGTTTTCGATTCAATATATTGAAACCTCAGTATTATGTCGTCTCTATAAGTCAAACAGCTGTAATCATCTTTCACATTATCATAATCATTGAATAAATTAATTATAACATCCATATCTTTAATAAATTTTAGAAAAATTAGGAAAACTTTTATATGTGGAGTACAAAATCTTTAAAAAAAAATATAGGTTAATCATACATCGTCGTCCTTTTGACGCACACTATTTCAGTATAAAAAAAACGACAATAGCTATAAATAAAATTTATATGTCTTATGTGTTATAATAACAAATAAATTAGATAACAGAAGTTTCACAGCGAGCAGGTACCGACAAGTCAAATTATTGGAGCAGGTAGAGAAGTTCGTTCGTCGCTTTGACGAGTACGTATGATTCTAGGGCTAAGAGGGGAGGAGTTATGGATTCAATTTATTAAAAATTAAATAAATTTAATAGATCCTATTTCATTTTCTATATTTTATGTAAAATCAATATTCAGCATTATCTCATCAAACTATTGTACATCAAAAAGTATAATATTCATTTCCTGTAATTTCATGTAATTGTAAAATCAGATATTTTCACACCAAATAAAGAAATCTTATAGATAATTCTGCTGAACTGTACAAACGAATAAAACACGCGCATCCTTTCAAAATTGTATAAATACGATCGACTTATTCGTTTGTTCAAGACTTTTCGTTTAGAATTCATTTGTATTTTGTAATAACGATATTTTTAAAAGAGATCATTAAAATAAAGTTTTATTTTTTTAATTTCATTTTTTGAAGCAAGAACATATATATATATATATATATATATATATATATATATATATATATATATATATATATATATATATATATATATATATATATATATATATATATATATATATATGTGTGTGTGTGTCTGTCCGCACGATAAATCTCGAACGAAGTGTCCTACTTTTACGAAATTTGATGAAAATGTCGAAAGTGTCAAACCGTTGGACAAGTTCGTTAGCCAGACACGTCCGAGGTCAGGAACATGGTGTTTGTTCTTGAAAAAAATTAGTTTTTTGCCATAATTTACACTTATTCAAAAATTTTTGTGAAATTTTTTTACGCCGTTTAAAATAGGAGAAGAAATTACATATAAATGGTCTTTAAACTATTATTCTATGTCAACTAGTTTCCGAGAAAAATTAACTTTTATAAACAGCAGTTCGCTATGTTATGCAGGATGCTGCGACAGGGGTATATATAATTATATGAACGTAGGTACTTATACATACTACCTAAAGGAATATGTATGTTGTACAACAGGATAATTAATAGCTTGTATAGTCATATACATATGTATATATTTCTATGTTATATGCCATTATTTTTTTTAGGGTTCCGAAGAAAGTCCTATTTTTAAAGCTCCGAAAAAAATCTCCCGGAACTATAATAGAAATTTGTTTTGGGGTCCCTAGAAACCGAAAATAATATTCACTAAAATCCGTTGGACAAGTTCGTTAGCCAGCCATATCGGATGCCTGGAATATGGTTTTTTTGGTCATTTTTCGTAAAAAAATTAATTTTTGCCAAAATTGTCTCAAGTTGAAAAATTTTTGGGACATTTATTTAACACCATTAGAAAGAGGAGGAAAAATGCAGGATGCTGCGATAGGGGTATTTTCCTTTGTAATTACAAAAATATATTGAAACCAAAGTGCTTATCACAACAATGACATAACTGATTTTTATAAAAAATAATCTTCACAGGATTTTCCAAAATTGCATAGAAATGTTAAACAAACGCTTGCATTATTTAGAAGCACGGCTAATGGTTTATAAATAAAAAAAAAAAAAAACGCCGTTAGCAGCGGGGCCCCATCACGGGAGTCGAATTTTTCGCTACATCTTCGGTGTTTTCAAGATATCTAATTATTGTGACTTAAAGGGTACAGGCGAATTGCCATTTTGGTGGTTTTAAAACTGATGATGAGTGTTCGACTGATCGAAGCTTTAAAAAAAGGTTTTAAGTTTTTAAGGACTGAATCTCAGTAAATTTCAATTTTATGTCGATAGCAGTTACAAGGAAAAAAAACCTACACAATTCGTTTGGGGGGATTCCTACCCATGTTTATCCGCCAATAGCCTCTCTTTTTTATTAAAAAAGAACCTTAAACAGTGAACTAGAAGGATATTTTAGGACATTTTTTCTTTCCAAAAAAAATCCAAAATTCCTATTTTATAAATAAGATAAAAAATGACATCGCTAACATTTTTCAAATTACTTACATAATTATGTATTGCATTTGTGATAAATGATAGTAGTTATTTCATTTGTTTCTTTAAATTTATTCTGTCTACTGTATTATTATGAAAATAAATCACATTTAACCACATACATCAACGCTACTGAATTCCGATTTAAAAATGGGGGACAAGATAATGTGGAATCCCTAAAGGGAACACCCTCGATATTAACAGATACAAAATTTCAGCCCTCTAGGTTTACTCAGACTCTACCAGCATACAAAATTCAACCCCTACGTTAATTTTAGGGGGCTGTGGGCATGTTAAATCCAGCCAAAACACTTTTTTCCCCTCTACTCCTTCCAAATCACCCTAGGAAGCTGAATTTTGGATATGTTGTAGATAATTGACAGAAACATTATTTCTGACCGCTTTGGAAAAGTTTTATTCTTTTGTTGCCCTCCACCACCCCCTTAAAGGTTGGGTCGAATCCAACATTTGCTCGAATTTTGACCCCACTTTGATTGTATTGGTGTGCATCGGAATGAGCCCCACTTACCAAATTACAGCCCCTCTCATCCATAGGAGGACCCTACACATGACAAAAGGTAGCGGGAATATATATATATATATATATATATATATATATATATATATATATATATACATATATACCTATATATATATATATATATATATATATGTATATATATATATACCTATATATATATATATATATATATATATATATATATATATATATATATATATATATAGAGTGTAAAATAAATAAGTCTCGTCCGCGTGACAGATGATTTATCTCGCTGTATAATTGCCAGGGACGTTAAAATTTTTTCGGAATTCGCTATTTGAAAAAATTGCATCCTAGCCAGCTCGTCGTTTAATATAAATTTCTCTGAATACGCCTCTGACTAAACTACTGTCATTTACACCCTGTATAGCAACCAATTTTTTTTTTAAATAAAAAAAATGAAAATTAGATCTTGTTTTTTTTTTACCAGGTTGTGTAAAAATTCGTAGGTATTTACTCGTATTACTACTATTGAATTAATATGTACCATATCGTCCAAAGAAATGGGAACACAATTTTTCACAATTTCTGATTAAAATATGTTTATGAAATGTTACTTTAGTTTTTGCACTTTTATAGTTTTTGATATCACAAAATATTACGACTGTTACAAAAAACATAACTTTGACAATATAAAAACAGCATTACACAATATTGATTTAGCGTGATGAAAATCATGAAAAATTTAACTAAATGGTCAACTGATACACTGTTTTAACCACTTATATAGAAAAGTTGACATGGTACATCATGGAGCATGGTGTCACAATAATCCGGTTTTACTTGACATCCTCCATCAATCGGTTTAATAATAACAAATCAATTACATTAAAAACAAAAATAAACTATTAAAAATTCAAAACACAAAAAGATGAAAAATTACAATTTCGCAAAAGAAAATTCCTTTTGGTTGTAACTTTTTAAAAATCAAAAACATTTTTCTTTTGATTATCAACAGACGAGAAAATGAATTTTAATTGTTGCGTCAATAGATGTAATAAAAATAATGTAAATACAATAATATGTATTAGTAGCTATTACATACACATACCTACAACACAATACACATACATGCATAGTTTGCAACCTATCAAATAAACACAATATGTATGTAAAAGACAACACTATCTTTCGAAACCTATAAATAAATCTAATAATTTTGACATTTTTATTGAAGCACTATCCGAATTGTTTAGATTGAAAAATACTTTTTTTCGGTTCCATTCGTACAATAACATTGTACGAATAAAATATAACAAAATATGTATTATATTACAACTCTAAGAAAAAAGTAAACGTAATAAAATTTTACAAGTTGGATTTACACTATAGCAAAAAATGAAATAAATTATTTTCAATACGAAACCGCCCTCTTGCAGCAACATTCATAAATATTATTTTTCAATTAAAAATAGAAAATAGTAATACAAAACACGATTTAGAAATGTTAAATTATAATTTAAATCTATAGTTTTAAAAATTATATACATTCATTTAACTTTTTAAATTATAATGCGTAATTAAATTAAGAATTTCATTTATTATTAAAATACATAATTCAGTTCTTAAAACATACACAGGATATTATAAATAAAAAAAAAGAATTGCACTTTATAAAAAAAGCTAATGTATACATAACGGTAAACAGCGTCAACAGTTCCATATAAAGTGTACTAGTTGTCAAAATAGTGTATTCTTGATTTTTTAACCTATATTAATTAGTTTTTCGGAATTGTTCCTATAATCGTCAGGGAGTTAAGATCAAAAATTTTAGCCACTTAAGCGGCTAACCCGAATTAACTCAGGTTGATGACATTTGTCGATTGTGCCGCCATTTTATCTATTGAGCTTGCCATATATCAAAATTTTAAATGGGGTAAACTCCATATAGTTTTTATTTGTAACACAAATTCCAATTTAATTTGCACAACACTTTTGATGCTGGCATGTAAAACAGAAACCGTCCAGTTTAACAAGCCACTTAAAAGATTAAAATGGTTGCCAACTTGACTACAACGCCACAGTCACTACTTTGTTTCCATTAGACTAAAGCCATTTTGTTTCGAGCACCTCGTGACTGATTTTTAATAGTTCTTAATTTTGATTCTTTTGTAACATTTTTCTAAATTTTGTGTAACACTGTTTTCTTAGTTTTATTATTATTATTATTTTTTTTTTATTAATTTTAATTTTATTAAGTTTAATTTTCAATTTTTAATATCATCACTTTTAACGATTTTGTTCATTTATAATAAATTTTATCGAATTGTTTTGTGATTTCAAATGTATATGTTAAATATATGTATATGTTAAATATTAAAAATGATTAAATTAAATGAATGTATATGTTAAATATTAAAAATTAAAATTATGTATTTAAAGTAACACCTTGACGGTCACTGACGTCATAAGACGTCAACTAAAACATTACTAACTCACATATCACGTCGCACGACGTCAATAAATCCACATGAAGTGTATAAACGTCAAAATAGTGTACCACTGGACGTTGTATCATTAAAGGTTATGATCGTCATGGTATTAATATTTTTTCAAAACTTAACTTTTTTTAAAAATTTAATATATTTATTTTGGACTGTTCGTTTACTTTTATTTTGTAGTATTTAGAAATATTTTATTCTGAAATATCATCTAGAAAAATTTGGTTTCATTACTTCCAATAGTTTCAAACAAATTCAATAATAAACATGTGCTATTTCATAGGGAGTACAAGTAAATAAAAACTTTCAAATGGTTGTACTGTAAAATTATAAAAATGCCACATAACTTCTTCATGCATTTGTCCTCTCAATTATAATTTTCGAGTTTTTTTTTTTTTTTTTTTTTTTTATTTTATCTAAATTTGTTATTAATTTTTACTTATAAATAATGCTAGTAACTTTCTAATGTTTTCTTATATGTATTTTTACTTTAGTTTTCCATTAAATAGAATAATTTCTTAATAGTTTTCTAAAATGAATTGAATTTGTAGATATTTAACTCCAGGGTGACACGGTATAATCAGTAAGAGTTATCAGTTACCACAAATCTGCCATCAAGTGAAGACTCCGTATCTCCATGGAGAGACACATTAAAAATACTGTATTCTAGTTTTTTTTTTTAGCTATGTAAATCCGACTTAGTTTGACAGATTTTTGTGTGAGAGAGATAAGTAAATTGAACTGTCACTGTACAAGCTGCTTTTTTATCCTTGTCATCTTATTTAACCAATCATATTTTTTTTCAAAATTTTATTACCTTAACTTTTTTCTGGGAGTTGTAATATAATATTACCTGCTTATTATAAAGTCAGTATTATATAATAGTTAATAACAATTTATTAACTATTTAAATTTATGAGTAGGTGCATCGGTAATTTTATGGTATGTACCTATACAATAACAAAAACTGAAACGTAAAAGATTTGTGGTGGTATAATCAAATTGTGATATACATGGTTACTAAAATCTGATTAGCACGTTGACGGTTATAACCACAGAGGACAGAGACCCCGTAACTATCTCTTTTCTGAAATCACGAGTATGTACTTCTGTGCTCATTAGGCTTCTTAGTTGTCAGTTTGTCAGTAGCAGTCGATGACTGAAGATCAACCACACTATAATGGACTTGATTGTTGTTGGTATTGTTACATCCCCTAGTACATGCGTATGCTGTCATAGCTATGTATGCAATAACTGAGCCACGTGACCGCCCCTACTATCTGCGTTACAAATACACAAAATCGCACTAATACAATGTAAACCCAGTGTGTGTATACAACATATTGTCTATCTCTTACATGTTACACTGGTTCCAGTAGTGTAGGGATAGATATGTTGTCTCTATTACTCTATGGTTATAACTTATAATGACGAAACGCCCAGTTAGTACACTATTTTAACAATTAGTTAATACATTTTATATGGAATTACTGACGCGGTACAGTGTTGTGTGGCAGTTAGTCAAGTTTCATTTGACGCTTTACAGCATCCATTACTATGTATTAATTAATTAATTACTTATGTTAATAATTATTATTCTGTTTTTCAAGAAAATTTTAAAATGCTAGTTTAATACTGACTTTATAACAAATATTTTTAAAAAAAAATTTAATGTTTATTTTTGTTAGGTATATGGAGAACTAATAACAAAAAAATTTCAAAACTAAAAATATTAAAAGAGATCTGTATGTAAATAATTGCCTCTCTTTTTTTAACATTCATACGCTGTCTTTTATTTCAGTCGTTCATTCGGCACCTTAAAAATTAAGGACTGGTTACATAGTGCGAGTTAACATGCGAGCTGGCCTGGTCAGTTACTGGAGTGCACTGCTGGCACCGTATGACCGTTTCCTGCGAGTTACTGTCATGTGCGAGTCAAACAGTACCTCGCATACGAGTTACTACAACATTTTTTGTTTTTACTCGCCTCTGGCCTTCTTCCACCATGCCACAAGCAACAGGTCACTAATTATACTGTATGTGTTTTGAGTAGCGGTTAAAAACAAAAATGACGGATAGATGGACTTCTGAACAAAATATAAGGTTTGTGGAGTTATACAAGGACCAAATCAACTTATAAAATTATTTAGATTCTAATTATAAGAATAGAGATTTACGTAAAGCTTCACTTCAGATTTGCGTAAAGTTTGCGTAAAGCTTCACAATTCCTAACCCAACATTTTCTGTTGTTTTTTCTTTTCTTGCACAACACCTTCAACTCGAAGTATTTCAGTGCAAAGTATTTTTGTAACCGCTTTTATTACGGTATGGGCTGCGATCAGTCGTGTTTTTTGCGATAACATTGCTCAAGACCTAGCTACTAAAAAGATGCGAGTAAGCGAGGTGCAGTAGCTATCTACATTCACGCCACCAGCTCGCAATTGTGTGACCGGGCGAGGCCAGTCGAGCTACTGTCATGCGAGTACAAAGGTGCAGTAGCTGTCCACGCTGACCACTGTCAGGTCAGCAACTCGTATTGTGTAACCAGGTCTTTAAGATAATACACTAATACAATAACACAATACGATAGATATAATTATGTAAGTACTTAATTCATCAAGTGTGTATTACATACGCTATAAGTTAGGGTTCTTTAATGATTAATGATTTTCACATACTTCAGGATAAAATATAGGACACATTACAATATTTACAGATTATTAAAAAAAAAAAAATGATAAATATATTAGACAATCAACGTAGTTTTAATTGGGATTTCAAGAGTTTAATGATTTCGTTTTAACCAATTACCCAATGATTTAGGAACCGGATATTCAGGACCCCAATAATTAGAGTTGAATTCCAGAAAAACAATTTATTTTTTCATTAGTCAAATGTACATTTCGGAACATATGTCCCTTCTTCAGTGACCTATTTAACAATTAAAAATAAGTAAGTTACAATTGTGTTAGGTGTTTTGTAAAAAGAAAAAAAGATTGACAATGTATTTTTCTTTTAGTCTAATACATACATGTTATGAACATTGCATAAAGAATAAACATTTATATGAAATCTTAAAGGAAAGAATTTATTTAATTTCACAAAATTAACTATGGAAAATATAATAAGGTATATTGAAAAATTTTTTTGTATGTTATAAATATTAATATTAATTATGATTTTGAAAAAGTTAAAGTTTTGGATAAGGAAGCAAACTACAGGAAAAGATTGCTAAGTGAAAGTTTTTTCATCCAACTAAACAATAAAACTAACTGTAATAAACAAATTGAGTCTTCCTTTTTAGACGAATCTTATTTACCAGTCATCAAACATTTGAACTGATCGCATTGTTTACACGGACAGCATTACATAATCAATAATATATTTAAAGTAAACAATAGTTTATTCTAGAAAACATGGACAGACAAAGAAAGCAAAAACATCAAACAAAAACTTTTAATGTCTAGAATTTTCTACGATAGTTTCTTTAACAATAGAACCAATTACAACAGTCAGTTACTGTCAAACAACAGTACAATTACAATGTACTCACAATATAATTTTTTAAATAAAAAAAATATTATTTTATTTAAGACTTAATTATTAAGTTTAATATCTTTAAAGTCAATTATTATATATATAAAACTTTTTAATAAAAAGTTCCTTGTTTTTTCTTTTTATCAATTTTTGACAATTTTCTTATGAAATGCATAGTTGGACAAAAATATACAGAAATGTATATGCAAAAGTTTAAATGAAAGGAACTTGAAATTTTGGTGAGTAAACTCTTGAATTTTCTATTATAATCTTTTTTCTCTTATAATTTCTGTCTTTTTTGACTTACATTCTTATTGTCTGTCCGGATGTTTGTTTAAATTAAAAAACAAAAACTTTTTTAATTCCTAATACTGAAAATAAGCTGGCTTTTTCTGCTAATTTCCCTTATACATCGATAATGATATAGATAGACCATATAGTGTATACCTCCACTACAAATAAAATAAAATTTGATAAGTAAATATCGATTAATATTAATATTTATAACATACAAAAAAATTTTTCAATATACCTTATTATATTTTCCATAGTTAATTTTGTGAAATTAAATAAATTCTTTCCTTTAAGATTTCATATAAATGTTTATTCTTTATGCAATGTTCATAACATGTATGTATTAGACTAAAAGAAAAATACATTGTCAATCTTTTTTTCTTTTTACAAAACACCTAACACAATTGTAACTTACTTATTTTTAATTGTTAAATAGGTCACTGAAGAAGGGACATATGTTCCGAAATGTACATTTGACTAATGAAAAAATAAATTGTTTTTCTGGAATTCAACTCTAATTATTGGGGTCCTGAATATCCGGTTCCTAAATCATTGGGTAATTGGTTAAAACGAAATCATTATATTAGACAATGTTACTTGTTCGTGTGTTACTACGTGATAATTACGTGTAATTCGTTTCGGTATTGTCACTTTGGTGTACAATAGTTGTTAACAGGACCTTAACTTCATTTTAAAAGATCTTTCTAACACTATCCCGCGCCACAGGGTATTTCTATAACTACTTTCAGCAGTTTCCTTAATGAACTGGACTTGCATTTCGGAAAATATTTCATTTACTGTTAATTATTTTCTATAAATTACTTTTAAATTTTCGAAAATTTGGTTGCTTATATCTCTGAAAGTGACAGATTGAGACAGATTAGCTAAAATAAATTTAATTGCGAGTGTTTTTAATAAATACTAGTGCCTGTAATTTTTCAGACTTTTTGAATAACCAATTTAACATTTTTCGGTAGAAAGAAAAAAAAGTTTTTACCTCAGCATTTCGTAAACAGAGTTAAAAATCAATAAAAAATAAAAGAAACCTTTATTTTACAAATAATTTCTAGCGATACCCCATACGATGGGGTAAGTTTTAAAAATGTTTTAATCTCCACTTTCTAATACAAAAAGAGCCAACCTACATCCAATTATAATATTTTGTAAATTTTCCTTCGGAATCCTAAAAAAATACGTCTTATGTATTAACAATTTTTAAATTTTATATTATGTATAACTGACTGACGATTGTACTATGTATGTACGTAATATGTTTGTGTGTGTTTTGTCAACTAGCAGATAGATTGCCATAATAAAATCAGCCAACGAATGCGAACATGCTTGGATAAACATGTCCGATTCTTTTGAAGGATAATATAAATATTTTGTGATTTTCAAATATGTATGATTATAGGTTTGTTCCAGTATCCTATATGTGAAAGTACGTAGACTGACCGTTTATATACATACACAAGTTACAAACTTGTTATTGGGTGCGTTTGGCAGAAAAAAGTTCTTGTTAGGACTAAAGCACAAACTATACTATACCATTTTCAGCCAGAACGCGCTTATATTAGGCGCTAATTTGTTCCGCCATGTTTGTTTATATTTATTTTTAAAGAAGTTATTCTGTGAATAGTTGTTCTGTGCAATTTTTTTATTTAATATTATTAACAATTACAAACAATGAATCAACAAATAATGAAGACCTATGTATACAAAAATCGTAGATTTAATATATTAGAGGTTATGTTTCTCAGTGAAAACTATTTTTGTGTCCTAGCGGAAAGTAGCATACACAGCACGACCGCCATTTTACTTATAAAAGTTTGTAAGTTCTATTTTCTGCCAAACGCACCCATTGATTGTCTAAATTTGGAGTTTTGAATATTGTTTTTTTCTTTTACTTATTGCTATTCCCGGTTTAAAAACAACGGTTTACAGATTAATTGTGTAACGTACAGAATTTGAAAATTTTAAACTAGATAAACAAATTTTACAAGTATAATTCTTAATAGAGATTTAAAAAAAAAAGAAAAAAATTTAAAAAAAAATTATTTTTGTTTTCTAGATATATTAAAAAGGTAGGTTAACAAAATTTCGAGCTACACCCATAAATTTTATTTTAACATGTCTTATTACTGAAATTCTTATAAACTGAAATATAATTTTATTTAATACTTGAGAGCGTTACTATATGATATTCCATATTTGTTTTATTTATTTAATTTTAGTGAAAATATGAATGATATGAGTGATATGAGGAAATAACTCTGATTTCCACTATCTATCTCTGTTAAAACAGAAAGCGAAATAATTCGATTATTATTTAATTACCAAAAAAAAACATTATGCATTAAATGCCAACAATTGTTTTTAAATATTCCAGCACTAGGTACATTACAATCATGTTTGTGACTACATATATATATATATATATATATATATATATATATATATATATATATATATATATATATATATATATATATATATATACAATATTTAATGTTTTTTGTGTGTTCTAAAACATGCAGTTTTTGATATACGAGGTTGAGAAACAGTACCCGCGATATGTACCACTAACCGATAAACATAGGGACTACCTACTAACCCAAATATTATTATTTATAGTTTTATTGTACATACCAGCGATCACATATTATAGTGATGTAGGTACTAAAAAATTTAAGAAAAATTCTAATTTAGAGATTGCTTAAAATTATTTCTTTTTTATTAAAGAAACTTTCGAAATCCATAGTGTGCAATATACCTACTTATATTTTCTTTACTTCTGTAGCAATAGGTAAAAATTTAAAATGAAAGTTTTAGCAAGAAAAGCTAATATTTATCTTATTTTTGGAATAATGAAAAAATATTTTTTTAAAGAAACTGCAATACGTCATACCTGTACATCTTTGCACGAATAACAACAAGTAATCACTACCTCTTCCCTAAACAAAAAAATATAATGTTTGGTACAATTTTCAATTTGGACTGGTATAATTATTGTTAAGTAACTATAATAAATTGTTTTTATCTGTATTATTACTTTATAAATCAATTTACAATTAACTAATATAAATATTTGAAATTGTTCGATTTTTTTTTTTTAACTTTATACTGAACTAAATTTTATATTATACAAAGCAATGGGAAAAATATTATTATTTTGTATTTTTATGTTACAAGTCCCATCAGTACAGAGTCACACTTACACACTTAACCATAAGACAGTCTTCATTTTGGGTAGTCTGATTTTGATTCTGCTTTTGGTTCCGTAAATGCTAAGAACGGCTCTGATGTATGAAAGAACTGTATTAAAGTTGATGTAAGTTAATGATGTTTCAATTACAGAAATCGGTTACAGGAGTCTGCTAAACATATAAGTATGAAATATGTCGTGAAATTGATTTATTACAAATTTTGTTCAAATTTTTTTTGGACGCTACTATACAGTTAATTTCAAAAGATTCCGTAAATAAGGACATAAACATATTTTGTTGACAAAAAGTTTAACATTCAAAAAAACAAAAACAAAAAAATATTAGGTAGTCAGAGCCTGATTAAGGTTTTTTTTCTAGGGGCCATTTTTCAACAAGTTTTTGACAACCAAAAATTTCTGAAATGAAACATAATCGGAACAAATTAACTAGCAAAACTTAGTTACTAAATTGAGACCTTTCTCCCCTATTAATTATGAGATTTATATATTTTACACCCTGTATATATATATATATATATATATATATATATATATATATATATATATATATGACTTTTTTTCTATCTTATTCTACGGGTCCGAAATAGTGATGTCGAGACGAGAAACATTTAGTCGATTAATCGACTAAAAACGTTTTGCAGACAAAATTAGTCATTAATCGAAAATATCGAGCATACAATAGTCGACTAGCCGACTAAATTTTTAAGTCGAATGTATGAATAGGGTAATCTACGTGACTCTTTCAAAAACTGTTTTCTTTTAAATTTAATTATTGACTTTTAATATACTTTTTAAGAAAAATAAAAATATGACATGTCACAATGTGTTAATCACATAAAAGTGAAAAATCATACAAATAGATAATTTTTTAGTTTTCATTTCTTTAAGTCCAATAAATAATACAGAAAATTTCGCGAAAAATAGCCAATTTTCGCGATTCTTTTTCGGATGGGGGAATGGGATTGAATTTTTTCTACGATTGATACCGCTATTTAACAATACAAAAATATCTTTTTTATTCATTTTTATTTATTTTTTATAATTATTGCGGCCGCAGTTCTCATCCGAAAAAAAAATTAAATAGATTATAAATCTGCAAGTAAGCCGCTATGTACTTCTTTTGAAATCTCCCTATTTTTCCACACGAAAAACTATGAAAAATTTTATACTTTTTATTCAAACCGCCGCCATTTTTTCAAATTTCAAGAAAAACAAAAGCTCCCATAGGTACATAGCGGCTTACCTACAGATTTATAATCTATTTGATTTTTTTTATTCGGATGAAAACTGCGGCCGCAATCGTGGGCACCGATTTTCGCCCATTTTTAAAGACACTTTTTTCAAAAAATTATTTTAATTATAAAAAATAAATAGAAATGAATAAAAAAAATATTTTTGTATTATTAAATAGTGGTATTAATCGCAAGAAAAATTCAATCCCATTTCCCCATTCGATCCATCCGAAAAAAAATCGCGAAAATTGGCTATTTTTCGGCTGATCATACTGTGATGGTACCTTAAATTTTACGTTTACAACACGTTTGAGAATGGTCATATTGACCGAAACATGTCATAAGAGTTTTTATATCTAATAAAAGTGGTATTTTGTGAAGTAAAGTATTTTTATTTACCAATATTATAAATTGTTGTTTTAATATATAATGCATGTTAATTTTTTGAATCCGAGTTGTCTGGTTTGCAACGGTGTAAGCTCCGTTACGTAACGTTAGGCTAACAAAATTTTCTGGTGAATGCCGCACTACCAGTGTTGCCAGAAAAATTTTAACAAAACCCGCCGATGAGAGGCGCTCGAGTAGGCCATTTTCCGGAAGGAAGTGCACTTATATATTTTTTTAATTTTATTTTCGATTAAATTACACGAGCTTTAATGACGTTTAATAAAACTTTATATTAATAATGATTGATAATGATTGTTTAAAAAAATTTTATTAAACAGGTAATGCAAACTAGGTATTTAAAAATATGTCAATGTCATATATATATATATATATATATATATATATATATATATATATATATATATATATATATATATCAGACATTTTTTTTCTACATAATCGTGTTCTACGGGTCCGAAAACGGATAGCGCCCCTACTCTCGCCTCTCGCCGTTCTTATCGTATAGGCTGTATAAGTCTAATTTTTTCAGTTGAAAAATTCGACTAATAATCACAAAAAGTCTAAATAAATAATCAACATTTATCCTACGATTAATCGCTTTTAAATAGTTACATTTTAACTTAAAATTTTTCATAAAGCTATAATAATATTTGGAATGATTTTTTTTATCGCTCAAATGACGATCATAAAGTACAGTAAATCATAAAGTTTTGATACTTAATCATTTTGAAAATTACACAAATTTCAATAAAATTAATCATCTGTTAGTTCTATTAAATTAATCGATTCCAGCAAACTAGAATCATCATCATCAGTCTTGTTATTTTTGTAAATATCACTGTTACATAGTTGTAACATGAACTTTGAGGGAGCATAAGTGCTACAACAAAGTTTAAATGCACTTATATGAGCACGGATGCGGACAAGAGCCAATAACATGGGAAGCAACATTCGATTACGCAGATTAGTTTTTACTACAGCCATTATACTAAAAATTCGTTCCACCGCCGCATTACTAATAGGTAAAGAAAGTGCACGGATAGCAAAAGCAGCTAAGTCGCTGAATGATTTATCTCCGTCGGCATTTTCAATTTTCGATACAGCTATTCAAAACTGAGTGATATCCACATCATCACTCATATCTACCGATATGTCTTGAATTTTTAACTATAGCCCAAACAGCTACGCTTGAAAATTAAAAATAGCCCAAACGGCTACTTGTCGCCAACAATAAAATTTTACCGCCAATCAAAAAAACGCCGTGAGCAGCGGGGCCCCATCACGGAAGTCGAATTTTTCCCTTCATCTTCGGTACTGAATGTCTACAAGCGAAATGTGATTGAAAGTCTACAAGCGATTTGTCATTTTGGTGGTTTCAAAACTGATGATGAGTGTCCGGCTGATCGGGGCTTGAGACCCATGCTTATCCGCCAATTGCCTTTGTGTTTTTAAATATTAAAAAAGGACCTTAAACAGTAAACTGGAATGCCTTTATGAAGATATTTTTTCTTTCCAAAAAAATCCAAAATTTCTATTTTATAAATAAAAATCCAAAATTGCTACTTTATAAATAAACAGTGACATTAATAACATTTTTAAATCTACTTAATAAATTTTTAACACTGACTGACTGACTGACAGACAACGCACAGTCTAAACCGTTGGGTTTAGAAGAATGAAATTTTGCATAAGAGTTTCCTGTGTAACGTAAGTGAGCACTAAGAAAGGATTTTAGAAAATTCGGCCCCTAAGTGGGTTTAATAGGGGATGAAAGTTTGTATGTAAATTCGTTATTTTTGAAGTTAGTGGTATATAAAAATATGTTACTATGGCTATTAAAATAAATAATATAATAGTTAATAAATCTTTAACACTGACTGACAGACAACGCAAAGCCTAAATTGTTGCGTTTAGAAGGACGAAATTAAGCACAGGACTTATGAAAATTGGCGTTTAGGCTTCTATTTATAAATAAAAGACAGTTGTTTCTGGAAATTTACTCGCTAAGACAGAAGATGAAAGTTCATATGGGAAGTTTATCATTTTTGAAGTTATAAACGTGGATATTGATTTAGGCTTTTGAAAAACATCAAAGTGAGCAGCAATTGAGTACCTAATAAAAAGATGTCGATGGGAAATCCCATCGGGCATACTTAATATTTATGTTTACATAGTTACTTAATATTTATGTATTGCATTTGTTAAAAAAAAGTAAATTCATTTCTTTTTAAATTTTTAAAATTACTATATACGCCTGCTTGTATTAGAATAGAAATATAGTATATTGTGCAATAAGTGCGGGAAATTGTCGATTGCCCACGAAAGCGAAGTTGAGCGCACGAACGTAGTGAGTGCGTTCATTCGCTTGAGTGGGGCAATCGACAATCCCGCACGAGTTGCACATACTGTTTTTTATTACGAATTTACTTTTTTTCCATTATTATCACTATTTTTGACATTTTTATTACTTTCTAAAATAATATTTTTAAGTATTCGTCTTTTTTTTCTGAATTAATTATCGTTTAAATTACTTTGTTGGTGGTTTCTATAGAAATAATTATGAAATACTTATTAAATGAAAAACTAAGAGGCGGCTTTGCGTGTTTGATTAAATTTTGCGTGTTTTATTGTCAATTTGCGTGTGGAAAGTTACTTTCCACACGCAAAAAAGTATGCGGGAAGAGTACAGTGGGCAAACAGCTATTTTGCGTACAGAAATGTGTGCGCCAAGTTAGTACTTATCTCGCATGAGTAATAAAAAAGCATTTAAAATACATTTAACAATACCATTTATTTCCAATGTAAAAATGGGAGAAGTGGGGGGAAAAGTAATGTGGAATCCCCAAAAGGCACTAGCTGGATGCTAACTCAATACACGTACAAAATTTCAGCCCTCTAGTTTTCCTTAGGGAGTCTCTAGACGTGTTAGAAAAAAAGCAAGAAAGTCAAGGAAATATTGGCGTAAAAATCGTGGGGGTAAGGGTTAAAAGTTGAAACCTCCAAAAAGCAGTGGCTGGCTATTAACTTAAACTGTACACAAAGTTTCAGCCCTCTAGGTTTATTTGGGGAAATTTTGACCCGAACGAAACTGTTAAAAAACAAGAAAAATCATGTTCTTTTTGGTATAAAAATGGTGGGGATAAGGGTTAAAAGTCGAGACCCCCAAAAGGCACCCCCTTGATACTAAGTGAATCCGAATACAAAATTTCGGCCCTCTAGGTTTATTTGGGTGACCTGTACGAGTGGTACAAACTTCGAAAACGTTGAAAAAGCATGAAATTGTAGCTTAAAAATGGTGGGGTGGGGCTAAAATATTAAAAACTCCAAAAAGCAGACCTTAGGTACGAACTCTATCAACATAACAAATTTCAACCCTCTACGTTAATTCTGGGGGGCTGGGGGCGTGTTAGATTCAGCCAAAATCGTTTTTTCCCTCTCTACTCCCTCCAAATCATCCTAAGAAGCTGAATTCTGGATATGTTGTAGATAGTTGACCGAAACATTATTTCCAACCGGTTTGGCCCCCCACCACCACCCTAAAGGTTGGGTCCGATCCAAAATTTGGATCCAAAATATAGGCTGTATAAGTCTAATTTTTTCAGTTGGAAAATTCCACTAAAAAAATATAAATAGCTTAATCTGGCAACACTACGCACTACTAGACTATAGCGATATTGGTGGAGATCGGGACGAAAATTTTGTTAGCCTAATGTTAGCTAACGGAGCTTTCACTGTTACAAACCAGAAGGCTCTGATTAAAAAAATTAATGCACGTTAAATGTTTTTTCATGGTTTTTCACGGTATAAATACTTAATTTCTGAAGTACAACCACATTTAAAAATTATGGAATAAAAATAATCAGTCACCATGTTAGAAATTGTTGTTTTAATATATAATGTGTTAGTTTTTTGAATGTGTGCCCTCTGGTTTGTAATGGTGAAAGCTCCGTTAGCTAACGTTAGGCTAACAAAATTTTCGTCCCGAACGCCACCATTGTAAGGGTTGTAATGGTTGTAATTAAGCATTAATATCTAACATTATTCAATGCAACAGCAATACTTTCTCATAAATTCTTGTTCGTTGCATTAAATTAAACTGTATCCCAAATGTTTTTACGAGGCATCGTACATACTTGATAAAATCAAGAAATGTAATTTTAACTCACTTTCGTCTTTTATTTATTTTAAATATATGTTTATTACTGGTATTAATACATTTATGCTAATACTGTTAAAGTTATAAATTTTTATAAAAACCTGGGTTTATATCGCCTCTTCTTTTTCTTAAATTTAAGAAGCCTCTTTTTGGTGCAATACCTTGATTTATATTCATTATCTACAAAAAAAAAGTTTTATGCTTTAATTATAGTTACAACATTACCTACTTCAGTAAATATTACCTTATTAATATGCAAATCACGCTGATAATGATGATAATATAACAATTAAATTTTTTTTAATGGGTTAACATTTTCAAATTTAAAAAAAAAAAAATTTCATTATCCACGGCACTTTTTTTGCCACTACAACTCAAAAATTTTTAACAAGCCTCATTTTAGAAATTTTTACCCTTTCTACCACTTCACAGGACATTTTACGTTCTATAATTTTCTTTATAAGTATGTACAATTCTAACGTTTAAACGGTGTTTAAACTTCAATAAAAAATGGAAAAATTGTTTAAATATTAGAATGAGGTATTGCAAAGTAGACTGTTAATGTGCAAATTAAATTATGGTAACAAATTTTGATGACAAATGTAATGTTATATTAGTTTTTAATATCTTATACTTAATTATTTATTGGGTATTTTATTTAACATTAAAGGTACATAACTAATTTTTTTTTAAACGAATGTTTCAATGGTTTCAAATTTTCAATAACTACTTACGTGTGTACATTACGTACATCACGTACATTCGGTAGATTCATACCACAGATTCATACATTCATCAAAATAGATTTAATCACGATCCACTAGATGGCTCTAGGCAAGCCGTTAAATTCGTTATGTACTGACACCACAGTACCAGAGGCAACATATCTATCTCTATACGTCTGAAACCAGTGTAACCAGTAAAGGATAGAAAATATGTTAAAGTCAAATTTATTTATAAAGCAAATGACTCATTTCAAAAATAAAGTTTCGTCGCATATAAAAGATATTATAATTTCTACCATCCTTTTTCGATATACACCAATACCTCGCTTTGCGTCGTTTTGTTTTGCGTTTTTTCGAAGTTGCGTCGCTGCTCAATTAGTACTAATTTTCACTGTGCGTCGTTAGATTTTCGAAGTTGCGTTGTTTTGGGTTCGAGTCTTTAATTTTTTTTCGAAATTTTTTGAAATTTTCTTTTTTTTTTCATCAGAAAATCATAATTCACTTTGCATCGTTTCAATTTGCGTCGTGTTTTTTTGGAACGTAACCACGACGCAAATTGAGGTATTGGTGTATTAGATAGTAGATCTTGTGAGAGATAGCTATATTACGAGTTTGTGTAAAAGGTAATTTTATAAGAATGAGTCATTTGCAGTTGCTGTTGGTTTCTCTATATATACGTGCTCTGGGTTTACTTTGTATTTGTGCGGTGATTTGTCTTTGTGTGAGTGATCGGAGGTGGTGGTGGCCATGCTTCGCATACATATGTATGATACCACAAGGCATGTATAAGGCTTCGTGTGGGGGTTCTACAATGCCAACAACAATCAACACAATTGACTTATGATTGATCTACACTTATCCACTGCTGTCTGCTACGGAGAGAGTGACTAGTAAGTAGCCTAACTTGCACAGAAATGCATACTGCAGATTAGACGATAGAGATAGTTGCATTACCTCTGTACTCTGGAGTACTGACCGTTCTAAGTTTTTAACGTTCTTTATTTAAAATCAAATTTGACAAAAATATTAATGTCAGTTTATAAAAGTTCAAAAGTTTTTAGTCTTAAAAACTCTTTGAAAGTATCTAAAATAAATTAATATTTTTTCCTTAAACAACATGTTTCATGTTTAAAAATATTTTACAACATTATATTTTAAATAAGTAGTTAAATAAAGTTTATATAATTTAATTTTGCAAATTCAAACACAAAATGGGCCGTTATGGAGTTCTGAAAGGATTATATGAAATTGAAAAAACGATAGGATGTGGTGGTTTTGCGAAAGTTAAGTTAGCAACTCATTTATTAACTGACGAAAAAGTTGCCATTAAAATAATGGAAAAATGTAAATTAGGAAAAGACTTACCTCGAATTAAGTTAGAGATTGAAGCTCTTAAAACCTTATCACATCCTCATATTTGTAAATTGTACCAGGTTTGTAGTATTTTTAGATATTAAATAAAACAAACATATTTATTTTATGTATTTTATTTAGGTAATAGAAACTGATACACATATTTATATGGTTATTGAGTATTGTTCTGGAGGAGAATTATTTGATCATATTGTTGAAAAAAATCGATTAACAGAAAATGAAAGCAGAATTTTTTTTCGACAAATTGTTTCAGCAGTTGCATACTTACATAGTTTAGGATATGCTCATCGAGATTTAAAACCGGTAAATGTTTGAAAATTCATTTAAAATTTATATTTTATTATTGTTAGTATTATTTATTTATTTATTTTTGTATATTTTAAGTTTTATTGTTGTTGCTATTTAAATTTTACAAAAATTTTAAATATGTATTGAATATTAACCCATATATGCCTGAAAACGAATCTCTTTCTGCGCGTGGCTGATCTGTTAATTTTTGGGGCATTTTCAAAATTCAAGAGCGGTTAGGCCTCGCGTGTAACTACTTTTGGGTGTGTTGATCTCACCAGGCTGTGTATCTTGGTGACCCTGGTGGAAAAAAAATTTATGAAAAACTGATAAATTCTATAAAATGTTATGAAACTCTATGAAACAGTAAATAATTAAAAAATCATATTTTTTTTTATAGAAAATCATAAAAAATAACAAAAATTATGCATTGTTCTAAAATATTATGATTATGAGTTACGAATAACTATGAAAAAATAATAATATTACATCTAAATGTCTGAAAATCTATGCAAATCTCTGCTTTTTAACGACAATTTCTGACAAACGTGAAATTTCTCTGAAAAAATTATGATAATGAATTATGATCATAAAAGTGTCCAAATTTGGATATGTTTTTCATAGTTTTCCATAATTTATCATAATTTTTTTCATAGATTTTTTCCGTCAGGGGAGCTTCATCCGCATATCAAATTTCATCAAAATTCCTTAAGTTACAGTGACTGTATAATATTCTTTATATATTCTTTATCAAGTATATTATAAAGTCACTGTACCTTAAGTGGTTTAATATTTAGATATCAAAATAGCTCTCCTAACAGACAGCCCCACATTTTTTGTAAATGACTAATTTGTAAATTTACCTCAAAACGTAATTACACTATCCTGATAACATAATATAAATGTTTTACTTGAATAAATCATTTTCTTAGAGCTACTGTGAACATTTACTGAAACAGAAGTGATAACTGATAAACTGAATTGGAAAAACTTGGTTAGACATTGGAGAATCCACTAAAGCCTGGCACATCTATTATTAAAAAGTCAAAATATTTGTAGACCTCTGTATTATGATGTCCTGTATGACAGATGGCATTTATGGGTTGATAATGTTTATTACAAACAACATATTTTTTTTTTTTTTTTGCTTCCGAGACTACTAAAGTAGCGGAAGCATTATGATCACTTTTGAAAAATAAAAAATTTTTTCTCTCCAAAATAAAATTTTTTACGCACATTTTACGTTTTAGAGTTTCCTGAACAATTTTGGTTTGGTGTCTGTCTGTCGGTCCGCCTATCTGTCTGTCTGTGTGTCGCCAGTTTGCAGCAAGTGGCATAACTTCTGAACTATTTGATTGTTTTTAATGAAATTTTCAGAAATTATACAGTTTGGTTTCTAGATGGTCCCCTATGAATTTAATCAAAATCGGAGTAACGGTAGCAACGCCGCTACCATGAAATCTCATTAAATGTCATATCTTATTTACTGCTAGTCCTATTTCGCTCAAATTTTTAGGGTATTTTGGGGGCTAGTTTCTAAAATATTTTTGCTATTATTTTATAATTTAGCCTTTAAGTATTTTGAGTTACAATAATTTTTTATAAACTTTAAGGCGAAAATATAATTTCACGGTACATATATTTGGTAGAATACTGTTTTAAAGTCTTTTACGAGTACGAGGAAGCTGTGTGCCACACCCCATTGGCAGTGTATTTTTTTTAGTATGAATAGAATTTTTGTTTGATTTATAATATATCAAATTTTACAATATAACTTACAGTGGTGTATTATATACAATTTATAACTTATCTATTACAATTGCCAATGAAAATTATATCATTTTAAATATTTTTTTAAGTATATATGTATATTAGTTTAAGATAGACATCCTTGGAACCAAACAAATTTAATTACTGAATACCTTTTATAGGAAAATGTATTATTGGATAAAGATGAGAAGTTGAAATTGATCGATTTTGGGCTGTGTGCACGACCTAGTGGAGGAATGGAATGCCCACTGTATACTTCTTGTGGCTCACCAACTTATGCAGCCCCAGAACTAGTACTGGGGAAAGAGTACCTTGGTGCAGAAGTCGACGTTTGGTCAATGGGAGTACTTTTATATGCCCTGTTAGCTGGTTATTTGCCTTTTGATGATCAAAACATAGAAAACTTGTACAGGAAAATTCTAGTAAGTGAATATAGTTCCTATTAATGATAAAATATGTTTTTGATTTTGATTTTTTTTATTTATTTATTTTTTTTTTTTGATTTTTTACTTTAATAAAAATATAATTTCATTTACACTTTTATTTTTGATTTGTATATATTATTCTGTATTAATTATTTTTTTCTGATTTTTTAGAAAGGTAAATATGAAGAACCACCGTGGATGTCTGTAGAAAGCAGAAAATTAATTAGGTCTATGTTGCAAGTTAATCCAAAAGATAGAATAAAAGTTACTAATCTGTTATCACATCCCTGGCTTACAAAAGGTGCTACAGATATAATACAAGTTAAACCGGAAGAATCAGCAAAGGTATGTTTTTAAAACGTCCTAAATGTTCAGAATGTTTTATATCTAAAGCTAATTGTTTATTTGTTTGAGTTATTCAATCTTTTTAAGAACTCTTTTCATTTTTATCTTATTTTTAAGAGCTTATAGAAGTCTATATAACTGAAATTGATTCTATTGAAAATTATATTATTATTTATTAATGCTTTCTCTGAAAGTTCCCATAATTCTATAAAGGGTACAGACACACTTAAAATACGCTGCCAATGGGGTGTGGCACACAGCTTTCTCGTATTCTTAAAAGACTTTAAGAATACGGGATTAGTAGCAAGTAGATATCGGTATTTAAAGGGATTTCGTCGTAGCGCCGGAGCTACTATTACTTCGATTGCGATGAAATTCGTAGGGAACCATCTAGGAGTCAAGCTGTATAACTTCTAAAAATTGTATTAAAAATAATGGAATAGTTCAGAAGTTATGCCACTTGGTGTAATTTGGCGACACACAGACTGATTGACAGACAGACACGAAACCAAAATCGTTCAGGAAGCTCTAAAACGTAAAATGTTTGTGAAAATTTTTATTTTGGGAGGAAAAAAATTTTTATATTTCAAAAGTGATTACAATGTTTCTGCTACTTTAGTAGTCTCGTAGTCCAAGCTCCGATAGCACAAAATCATACCGGATAAAACACCTTAAAAAAGCTAAATCGATAGCAACTAATGCCGACAATAGGAAATGCCCGCCAGACCGTTAAGTTTTTGTTAAATTCTATTTTTAAAAAATTTTTGAAATGGCCAATAAAAACGTCAAATCTATCTCACATAACACCTCACTGAAATTTACATATAGCAAATTATATATATTTTACTGAACAGTAGGTCTGTCTGGCATATTTTGATAATTAATGTCTGACAGACCTATTTTAATTAGTGAAAATTTTAGGCAAATCTACCTCACATAACACCTCGTTGAAATTTACATATGTTATAGCAAATTATATATATTTTACTGAGGAATCGGTCTGTCAGGCATATTTTGTTAGTTAATATCTGACAGACTTCTTTCAATTAGTGAAAAGTTTAGGTAGAGTTACCCTCACATAACACCTCGTTGAATTTCAAATATGTTATAGCAGATTATATATATTTTACTAAGGGATCGGTCTGTCTGGCATATTTTGTTAATTAATGTCTGACAGACTCCTTTAATTAGTGAAAATTTTAGACACTAACCCTCACATAACACCTTAATTTTTTTTTAAATGAAACTCTTTTAGATATTAGATATTAAAAAAATAGCCGGAATAATTTAATAATACTTTTAACATTATATATATATATATATATATATATATATATATATATATATATATATATATATATATATATATATATATATATATATATATATGTATGTTCGTCGGCTTATGGATAAACCAGTGTATTTAAAATAATAAACACTGCTGCGCTTAACAATGAAGCCTGACTGGGTAAAACACCTTATTTTCCAAAAAATTTGTTTCGATGATTAAAGGTGATCTTAAATTTTATATTAAAATTGGAAAAGTTCCTTTCTTTAATTGTTCCTTTGCTTGAGAATGGTTAAAAACGACTTTTTTCATGAAAACTGCGGCTTCGTAGCTTTAAAACATTAAGGCTGGCCTAGTAAAGAACGGTTTTTATGAGACAGACCAATATTTATGATTAGAGGAGATCTTAAACTTCATTTTAAAAAAAGATTTTAAAAATAGAATTTAAAATTTTTTAAAAATAGAATTTAACAAAAACTTAAAGGTCTGGCGGGCATTTTCTATTGTTGGCATTAGTTACTATCGATTTAGCTTTTTTAATTTGAAGTGTTTTATCCGGTATGATTTTGTGCTATCGGAGCTTGGACTATCGGAAGTAAAAATAAATTGTTTATGTAAATTATAAGATGTAAATAAGATTATGTAAATTTGTACCTGTTTCTACTTGTGGAATTTTAATAAAATTTTACGCAATGATTCAGAATGGAATTATTAAGCAAACCCGAGAAGGTTCTGGTATTCTTTCTAGGATAAAAGTCTGGGTCTTGGCGTACCCTGGAGGAAAAAAAATTTATGAAAAACTATGATAAATTCGAAAAAAAGTTATGAAACTCTATGAAACAGTAAATTATTAAAAAATCATATTTTTTCATAGAAAATCATACAAAATGACCATGGCTTTAATGAAAAGTTATACATTATTCTAAAATATTATGATTATGAGTTATGAATAACTATGAAAAAATATGAATATTTATTACATCTGAATGTCTAAAAATCTATTAAAACGACCATTGACTAATAAGTAACACTACCCAACTAATACTCACCTATTTGAATTAAACTTAACATACTTATTAAATAGCGAAAAATATTATTAAATACGTTTTTTTTTTTTTTTTTCGTTTCGACTAAATACGCTTTTTAGGGGTAGATAATACCCCTCAACCCCGGCAGGTGGACAATTATGACTAATTATTTCTGAAACAATACATTTTCTGAAGAAAATTTACAATACATTTTCGATAATACATTTCAAAAATACATTTTCCGTACATTTGCTTGGGATCAAAGTTGTAGAGTTCAAAGTGATGCATTTTATGGAAACCTTGAAGTTGACCTTGGGGCCGAATTTTAAAGTCTTTTGAAAATAATTTCATATTTTTCAAAGGGAGTAGTTTACTTTTAATTCACGTGCAAGATAGCAAATAAGTGATCAAGAAGTAATTTTGGAAAATATTTGCTCAACAACAGTCGGGAAAATAATAACTGATTTTATGTCCGAATGATTTCCTAATAGGTTAACTACAGAGTAGCAATAAAAATTTAAAAAATTTGAAAATTTCGAATATAGCATGAAGGCAATGTTTAACCTACAATTAGAGTGACATTTTATGTTTTCTTTACTTCTATTCTGAAATTACTTGCAAAACTGTTTTCTCCTAATTTTTTCTATAAATTTACGCGTATTTTCCCATTACGTCAAGTTTTTCTTATTTTTTAGAAAATAGTGCAACAAATCAATTCTGATGATAGATTGAGTCAACGTGTAAAATTACTGCTTATAGATACAGGATGTAGTCGACCTTAAGTCCTCAAAGTCGACCTCAAGGTCGACTTCAAGGTCACCATCAAATGCATCACTTTGAACTCTACAACTTTGGTCCTCAGCACTTTTTTCAGAAAATATATCATTTCAGAAATAATTATAGCCATATATGTTTCCACCTACAGGGGTTGAAGGGTGTTTTCTACCCCTAGAAAGCGTATTTAGGCGAAACAAAAAAACACGTATTTAATATTTTTCGCTATTTAATAAGTATGTTAAGTTTCATTCAAATCAGTGGGTTTCAGTTGGGTAGTGTTACTTGTAAGTCAAACTGTCAAACTAGTATTAAACAAGTCTGTAAGTGCGAGTCTGGCTCGCTCACCGAGGGTTCCGTATAATATCTGTGTTATATCTACATTCTGTATTATACAGTCTGTTTAAATGAATGACAGTTATATTCAAAAAAAATTTATATTATATGTGTGTATGTCGTCCCTCCAATTCAACAGTGAGATATTGTCAAAATAGCACTATCGAGAAAAACAGGATTAAAGTTTTCGACTTTTTTCAATTTATAACAACTTCTACTTAAATTAATTTTTAACTATTTTAACGCTTTTATAAAGACCAAAATTATATTTTCTACTGTCGTTACTGGTTTTAGGAACATAAATTCGAACCTTTGAATAATTATAGCAATTTTATTGTAATTTTATTGTAAATATCCCAGTGTTACATTTTAAAAATTTACAAAAAATATTAATTTATAAGAAAATATCTAACGGTTCTGCTAACTTATATTAAAACTTCGATACAGAAATTTAAACAAACAAAAAAAAATAATAATTCTAATTTAAAAATATAAATTATTAGTTACCAATACTAAATTATTTATCAATCACTATTACTATTATCATCTTACGACTCATTCTTAGATTTACTTGTTGTTATTAAAATTTCATAAAAATTGAGGTATACGCTTGGTAGTCTGATTTGGCTAAACTAGGGCTACATTTAATATTTTTTTACTATGAGAAACCATTTTCGCATGATTTTTAAATTACCGTTTGGTTATAAACTGGTTTCTTAAAAATATTGCTTAGTGCTAAAATAAAATTTGTTAATTTATCAATTTTAATGAAATATTCTTCATTTATATTCTACAAGTTCAAAAAACTTTGTTGTATTACACAACAACATCGTGTAAATATCTCAACGTAATACCAAATAAGAATACTTAATATCATTTTCTCCAATCGAACATTGAGATATGGGCAATATCTCAGTGTTCGACTTAGAAATATGGACAGTAGTACTTCGTTGAACACTGGTTTTTCTGGCATAACTTTTTAAATATCAAACGGACAACATTCTTCAGTACAGCATTTTAAAGTACTCGAAAAATGGAATACGACACTGTCAATAACTCAATATGGCAATTTTTGAAGATATCCCACTGTAGCATTGGAGGGACGATGTATGCAATACATTATCCCATCCCTATTGTAAGTTTTAGAAATCTGACACGTGTTATCCAAAAAAACTAAGCAAAATATTGAAAAAATTTATTCTTCCATTTTTATATTACTCATAATATTCTATAGGAATCTGCCTTTAGTTTTTGTTACAATGGTAACGGAAATCTTTCAGCGTCGTCTGTATTCAAAGGGTTTAAAATACACTTCCGGTCCGTGTTTCGAAAAATTAGTTTAGAAAGTATTTTCTTAAACCAAAAAGAGTATTTACATAAATGAAGTTTCAGTTCAGTCGTAGGTATCCAATAATATATCTGTCTGTGTCCCTTATACTAATTTTCCCTACATTGGACTCTTTCATATACAACTTCTGGTTCGTGTTGTCAAAACTTCGTTTAGAGAGTAACTTCTTAAGCCAAAAAGATTATGTAAACAAAATTTCAGCTCAATTCGAGGTATACAATTGTTGGAACTCCAGCAAAAATTTTTGCATATTCCCTAACTATAGACATTTGGAAGTTCGTTTTATTTTTCCTGTAATACATATATATATATATATATATATATATATATATATATATATATATATATATATATAATATATATATACATATATATATATATATAATATATATATATACATATATATATATATATATATATATATATATATATATATATATATATATATATAAGACCTCGATAATCCGGCTTAAATGGGCGGCCGGTAGGCCGGATTTAAGAAAAAGCCGGATCATCGAGAGACCGTTTAAAATGTAATGAATTTGAGACTCCTGATAGCTCCGCTAAGAAGTTAACAGCAGGCACTGCTGTACTATGTACTGGGTTTGTGGGCACTTCTCAAAACTGGCTCCTTCAATCACTAAAACCTAAATACAGTAATTTCACTATATATATTATGTATATATTTATATATATATATATATATATATATATATATATATATATAATCTCTTATTTGTATAAATTTTTTCAAATTTTTCGATTCAAAAATTTCAGAGATAAGGATGGGAGAATGGTATTTTTTCGCACATTTTTGGCCATAACTCAAAAACCAACGCGACTCAAAATTTAAAAAAAAAGTGGTTTTGTAGTATTCAAACTAAGCTCTTTCAAATGATATCCCACTTGATCATGGTTTCGCACTAGTATTAAACTAAGTTAAATTCCTCCCCCCCCCATTTCTAACCCTTTTTCGAATAAAAATAAAAATATTTCTAAAATTGTTTCACCTAGCATAGATGTAGATAAACGACTTCTATCAGTGTACAAAATTTCAATTCAATGGTAGTAATGGTTACTGAGAAAAACGGCTGTGACATACAGACGGACGGACGGACATTGAAGTCTCACTATAAAGGTTCCGTTTTTTTTTTTTTTTTTTTATTGAACTAAAAAGATTGTGTAGTTTCGTTGTAATTCTGATAGCGAACAAATGTATTCGCTAGTGTTTAAGTTAAGCGATCGGTAACAGTTGAACATAATAAAAAGTGTACTACTGAATCTAGTCAGTAGATGGCATAGATTTGAACTTAACCAGGGAAACATTCAAACGTCAGATTTAGGCCTGATTTACGAATTTTTTTACACGACCTTAGTACTAATCATTCGTACTCGTTACTAGATGAAAAAAGTACGTGTAACTCCACCAAAAATATACGTTTAAATGTTTCTCTGCTTTAAATTCATACTTGTGCCACGAATTGGTTGGATACAGTAATAAATTTTTCATTACGTTCAGCTGTTAGGCCTCATACACAATCAATGAAATAAGGAATAAGAAATAAGAAATAAAGAATAAGAAGTATGCCATCTAGTGACGTTGAATGGAACTTTAATAAAATAAGAAATAAGGAATAAGAAATAAGGAGTATGCCATCTAGTGACTTTGAATGGAACTTGAACGTAACTGCTCATAGATATAAATATGTAGGTATTTTTGTACGTCAAAATTCGTGATTTTTTTTACTTAGTGACAAAAAAAGTCATCACAAACGTTACTTTTTCATGAATTTTGATGTACAAAAATATCTAAATACATATACCTATGAGCAGTTAAGTTAAAGTTTCATTCAACGTCACTAGATGGCATACTCCTTATTTCTTATTTCTTATTTCATTAAAGTTCCATTTAACATCACTAGATAGCATACTTCTTATTCCTTATTTCTTATTTCTTATTCCTTATTTCATTGATTGTGTATGAGGCCTTACTGACCGTTTAAATTCGACATTAGCGAAACTACACACTTTTCTAATACGAATTTGATAGTCTGGTTTAGTAAATGGTAGTTCATATCATAGTATAGGATCAATTAACTAAACTTGGTCTGACGTCATCAAACAAATGCAACAAATGAAACAAAATTAGACGTACATAGTCTTCTGCCTCCTTTACTTTTTGTTATTTTTATATTAGAGTAACTAGAGTAACTTAAAATTGTACGTTTTATTTTGCTTTGTTTGTTAATGACTTCAAATCAATTTTAGTTACATAATTCGACCTACAACATACAAAAAAAAATTATATACCTGTTTTACTTCTTGCAGAATCATGACGTGAATAAATTTTTTTCATTTATTTTTAGGATGATGACTGTATTAATATAATGGCCGTTAAAAATAAAACATCTTCTGATAGAATGTGGCAGAAACTAAACAAATGGGCTTATGACTATGATACCGCTACATATATGCTATTGTTATCTCGTAAACAGCGTGGACTTCCACTAAAATTAAGCAGTTCGTCCAGCCTGAAATATGATGAAAATAAAGAGGTAATTATTATTATTAGTTTTTTTGTTGTTAATTTGTGCTAAAATATGGTAAAAATAGAATAATTCTTTTATGACGCCACTTGTGTAATTTATAGAATAGAATATTTATTTTTAAGACAGAAAATGAACGCGTTGTATAAACTGGGGATGTTATGGATATCCGTAATCGTAAGCGAAACTATTGGATACTGAGGTAAAAAAAAAATATCCGAAACCGTATACGAAATAAACGTTTCGAATAGTTAATTACAAACATCTGCTGTCGGAAAGCGGAATTTAAAACGTTGTTTAAAAATTTTTTATTGATTTGTGTTTACTTTAGTTAGTGGAATTTATTTTCTTAATGCTTTTATTTTAACCATAGAGGAAAATTTTTTTTTTAAATACCGGACCTTTTATTCTCAGTGACAAGTACAATAGATAAAGTTACAAAAAAGAAAGAAAATCAGAGATGTTAATATCAAAAAATGACACCCTAGGAATTTGCAAAATACCGTAGACAGGAATGAATCGGGCCAAGCGGGTGAATAGGGACAAAACGAAAAATGTTATTCATGAGCTTAGTTTAAATATACTAGACGTAAATGCGAACATATATCTTCCTTAAACTATAATAAAATAATTATTCTTTCGAGTAACAATAGTGACTAAGCTTGAAATTGGATAAAAAATATTAAAAAATTAATTTAGTCTTCAAAGAGTGCTATTTTTTGTTTCTTAAAACTTTATCTAAAACTATTTATTTTGGTGCTCTTATGAATACATTGTTGTTTAATCGAAATTTTAGTTATTTTGAAACATATCTGAGAAAAGAAGACTGCAAACTTTTAGTTGTTTTTATTTTTTTAAGAGGATTTAATGAGGACTCGACATTTGTGCTAAGTTGGAGGTTGATAGGGACGAAGAATGTGTGAATAGGGACAGGATATTGGTTAATAGGGACCTTATATCAAGTATAAACTATAAAGGGACGAATGTGGGGTGATTAGGGATGGATGGAGGATGTAATGGAACATAAAACAGAACACTTTTAAGGTCATCAAGTCATTCGATATTTTTATAAACACGTTCAGCATAACATTTCTATATTTTATAAACATTACTTAAGATTTTACGTTTATTTCTACAGAAAATAATAAAATTTCTTTTTTGGATGTATAAATACAAAAATTTCGGAATTATGTTATATTTGAATTTCAATTTTGCTCGGCCCTACGAGTCATCCCCATTCACTCTTTTATCGCCTCTTTTGACCCCTGTCCTAAAAGGAGCCACCATCTATTTAAGCTAATTTTGTTTTCGTCACAAATATGACATCATTTCTGGTTATAATTTTTAATGTTTACTTAAGTCATGGAAAGCATGGATGAAATTTACATTAAAATGTAGGTTTCAACTCATACAATGAGGTTATAGTGGGATGTCAGGCTTAATTAATCTGCAAACACGCGGGTTAACTAATCGAGAGTGCCGTGGGGTTGCGCGTTAATTAAGCCTGGCACTTCAGTATAAATCTATTCTATACTTTGCAACCTACATTTTGATATAGATTTCATCCATGTAATTTCTACATTTAAGTAAAAATTAAAAATCGTAATCAGAAGTGACGTCACATTCTGTGATGCGGGTAAAATTGGCTTAAATAAATGGTGGCTCCTTTTAGTACTACTTATGTACAAAAAGTCATTCATGTATCTTATACATTGGATTTGTATACGGCGGGCTCTCAGACTATTATATTAGTTTGTTTTAGAATTATAACTTTATAACTGAAGCAAAATTGTTTCTAATAAGGAATGTTACGGAAGTGTTCCCCTGCGATTTCGTTAAGATATATTGTAGTACTTGACAAAGTAACAAACGTATTTTAATTGTACGTGCCCAATCCTATATTTAGGGAGCAAAACACCCCTTCAGAAATTTGCTGAAAAATTATATTTTGGTATTTTTCTCATACTAGCCCTTAAGTAATTTTGATGAAAAGTGATCAGAAGATTTAGACCGAGGTTACGTTACTATAGAATTTTTTTTTTATTGGGGTCGCTTAATTTCTAAGGGGTTAAACACCCCTAAGAGTGGGTTTATTAAAAATTTTTTAGGCAGATCATAGCTCAAATTCTTTAAAATTCTGTAAAAATGCTACAAGTTATTAGTTAATAAATAATACGTGTTACCCACTGTAATGGCGCGGTGTAATTGGGAGGTTATGGAGGGGAGCTGTATATAAGAACGAAATTTTTAACAAAAATTAAATATTTAGGATTTCCCCCATTATAAAATTTATAAAATATAGGAAAAATCAAGTTGTAAAGGAATGAAGGGGTGAATAGGAAGGGTGGTATCAGTGGGTTATTCAACTATTCCACCGACGCCACCATATGTAAAAGATTACTGAGGTGATTGGGTGGCTTGATGGTTCCCTTTTTTTTGATACCACTGGTGCCACCATATGTAATGAAATGAAGGGTAGTAGAAGGATGGTAGCTATGGCTGAGTTTATAGTTAAAAATATTTTAGATTAAAATATGTATGTAGATTTCGGGTCGCGATTAAATGACTCAAAAGTTACTCGGACGACGGTACAGGATATTGAATAAATCGATAACTAGCGATTAACAATAAAAATTTTATATTCTAAATAAAAATATTAAACTACAGATTTGATATCAATTTGGGCCAAATAAAGTTACAATAAAAACCTATGTTCCAACAATGAAAGATAAAAATAATATAAATTCTTATAATCTAATATTGTTACATATGCAAGCCGATTCGGGTGTGGTTGGAAAACTTTCATAAGTTACATGTAAATATCTAAAAATATCTTAACAATTATTTATTCGAATTTTAGTAAAAAATATACCGAATCGGGTTGCACATGCGGATTAAATATTTAAGGAAGAAAGTGCATATTACCTCTTGCTGGGCGATACACAACACTACACAAAATGACTTTACATTTTAAAAGTACTTTACGACATTACATTACGGAATCTAAATACCGAATCTAAATATTGAATGAATCATATTGCGTTTTTGGCCTCAAGCCAAGCTCGCTAGAGTACTCCCCTTACCTCGCGCATTAATTGTTCGATTTCATATATCGGCGTTTTGCTGATTTAGCGATTAATTCAAAGACTTCATTATTCTACTCTTAAATAGTCGTTTTTCTAGATTAATCTATACAGTTGTGTTCAACAATAAGTTAACAATATGTTACTATATTGTTAGGAAGTGGGTACAGTAGCGGGCATTACATTACAAAGTTAATTGTTAATTCCTGGACTTGAGATAGATAGTTTTGAAACACTGAAGTAGCTTTATGAGAAAAAATTTAGGATTGCAGTTTGTAATTAAATGTCAGCTATTATAAAATAGTGGAAGAAAATACAAGTAAAAATATAAATTACATTTTAATTATTATTTTGAATAGATGTTGAATAATGGTAAACAGACGTTAAAATGCTTCAGTATGACTGTATTTTACATTGAAATTATATCATTTTATAGAGGTATTAAAAAATATTACATAGCACGCTCTCATTTAACAATTTCGTCGCACACAAGATGTGTATAATGGCACCCCTCCGCGCTTTAAAGCAAATATGTTTGAATGTGTTAGTGTCGAAGTAATAGTTTGTGACAGTAAATCATACAAATATATAAATCAGAAACATTAACTCCCGTGATCTTTGACTTTCTCATTTAGCAATTTGGTCCCAGTGGATTGCGTAATGGGAGTTTCCTATGTAATTAGAACTATGAATGATAATTTTCGCAGTAATGATATTCTTCAAAGAAGTGTTTTATTAAAAGCGATTTCATATACCAAGAACATCTTATAAAAGATAATTCTTCATAACCTTCAATTTCGTATTCGAGGAACATTTGGAGAGCAAATTCAACTAAATTTTCAAATTTTTCTGGTCTTTTTTATGTATTCGCTTTTGTACCATGAATAACAGAATAACTTTTGACATAGAGGAAAAGAAAATTGGTTAAGAATCAATTATTGGAGCTTTATTACGTCGTTACGAGAATGAAGATTGATATTGTAATTAAGTAGCATTATGCTATCGGAAAACCGCTTCATGAAATCCTTTCATATTCGGAATCCATATATATCCAGTGGTTATATCTCCCCTGTAGTCCCTTTAGGTATTATTATGACTGTTATTTCTTTGTCGGTAGGTGTTAATTCGTTAATGGTAGGTACTCGAAAAATGTCCACTAATTTACTAAAAGAACACTTTTTTTTTTACCGGCATTTGGCTAAAAATGCTCTTTTATCAACATCTTGAAACTTAATTTATTTTTTTACCTATATTTTCTTCCACTATTTCTGATTTCATAATACATGACATTTAATTACAAACTGCAATCCTAGAGTTTTTCTCATAAAGCTACTTCAGTGTTTCAGAACTATCTATTTTAAGTCAAGGAAGTACTAATTAACTTAATTTTTCCTATATTATATAAATTTTATAATAGGGAAAATCCTAAATATTTAATTTTTGTTAAAAATTTCATTTTTATATACGGTGGAAAAGTATAATTTTTCAGTAATAATAAAAAACTTTCCAATAGTACCATTATATTCCAATACAAAAAAGATAATTTTGATTTCTTTTTAACGAGTTCAAATATTACAAGACATTTTACAATAATGTCAGATTTGAAAAATGATAGAGGATTATGTGCGTAAATCATTTTAGAGTGCGTCTTTTATCTTCTTCACAAACTCCCTCTTAACAAAGAGTATTCTTAACTTAAATGTTACCTGTAGCAAGAAGTATGTATTTTATGTTTCTCTTAATGTTACTATTAAATTAACAGGAAGTCTATCATTTTGAGTTAAATTTTTACTATAGATACGATATACGGTTACTATTTTAAGTATTCTAATCGTTTTCATAACCAAACTATTTTGTGTAACCATTGAGTTCACAGTAACAACGTTCACTATCAGATATACAGTAACGATTCTTTTACACGTGCGAGAAAGAAAGAAACATATTTCGTGATCTTTTTAAGAAAGAAAGAAATATATTTTTGATTCATTTAAACATGTATAGCTCGGGCCTATTAACTTGGCAGTAACTCGCGCATGATACAGATAGATATGTATATTTGAAAATACATTACAAGTAAGAGACAATAACATCTGAAAAATATCTAGGTTTAAATCATATTAAAAAGAGACACCTTTTTAAGAAATATATTGTCCTCTTTATAATAAATTCGTTTTCTGCGCACTGATAAGTTAAAAGGCCCGAGCTATACTACGAATACATAATTTGTATACAGGATATTTCATATATTAAATATGAAATACATTTTTAATACGAAATACATTTATTTTTTATAAAAGTATAAGTTTTTAACTGATTATTAAATATTTTACGCTAAAATGTATTGCAAACAATTATCGTATACATTTGTATTCTATGCATATCGAAATCGCAAGTCATAGTTATCAACCTGTATATTCTGAATTTATATTTAAAAAAAGATAGAAATATAATTTCATTTCTATCTGATCAAGGTGTATTACAAAAAGAATCATCGCTGTACAAACATCCACAGTTCGCTCTCTCTCTCTAGGTAAGATAGATACCACAGGTACTAAGTGTGTTCTACGATTCATTATATGTTGTGCCAGCACACTTAGAACCTGTGGTATCTATGTGGTATCCACAGAACAAATAGAACGAATATAACTGTCTCTTTTCTGCAATCACTTATGTGCAAGTATGTGCATCTTAGGCTGCTTAGTGTCAGTTGCTCAGTACCCGTCGCTCAGTGTAAGTCAGTCAAACAACAATAAATTTGATTGTTGAACCGGCACAAGTAGCGTTGTGATATCACACACATCACACACATGTATGCGAATCAAAGGTCACGTGACGGCTATCACCACTCACACTAACAGAGTTTACCGCACAAATACAAAGTAAACACCGTGCACGTATACAACATATTTTCTATCTCAAGTGGTTACACAGGTTCCAGTAGTATAGAAATATGTATTTTCTCTCTAGTGCTCTATGGTGGTATCTATGTGCCGATTGCTTTTGATATGTTTGTATATTCCTGTCTCACTTTCCATGTTCTAGAGAGAAGGGTGAGGCGTGAGGGTATGTATACGGTGTATACCGAACGCTAATACTTGACTATAAACTATGTATGTGGAATCATCACATCATAGAGTTGTATATGATATGATTTTATTCACAGAGTGCTAATTTAAATACAAGAGTAATATTGTACTAGATTTTAGATAAAATTTTATTTCTGTTAATACAAAAATATGTTAAAATTGTTAGAAAATGTATTGTTAATTATTTAGAATTTAACTAATTCACTTGAATGATTTTTTTTTTTAATGAAAATAAGTTGCGTTTTTAATGACAACAGGAATATTTTTATTGGAATGAGAAAGGTTTAAAAAATAAAATAACAGAAAATTCTCATATAATTTCTATCTGTATGAATTGAATTATTGGGTCATCCGGAAAGTTCATGCCGTTTTTGGTGTAAATGACCATCCCGATTGTCTTCAAATGAAGAAAAGTTTCGCTTTATTTCTTGATGCTTTGCTTAATCGTCAATACACACAGGTCGACCGGAGGGAGCTTCATCTTCCAAAGAAAAATTACCCTTTTGAAATGTAGCAAACCACTTGCTACAAGTTCTGTCCGAAAGCGCATCGTCACCATAAACACTACAAATATTTCTCGTTGCGTCAGCTGCATTAGTACCTTTTTTAAGCTCGTATAACATGACATGATGTTCCTTGATGTCTAAGATTGCTCATTATTACTGACAAAAAAAAAAATTATTTAAACACTGTTTAAAGATTTATGATACATATTACAAGCAACACTATTGGTCTAACACTAATATGTTGTTGCATGTTTCGTTTGCGGTTGCTACTTGAAGAAATATGAATTCATTCGAGCGGCTCCCAAAACGGCGCGAACTTTCCGGATGACCTAATATATAATGATGACGTTAAAAATGTATACCAGTATAAAGCCCGTTACAAACGAACCAAAAGGCTAGATTGTTAATTAATCTTCGTGTTGCGAACGAATTGATTGACAAAAATTATAATTTAAGACCATTGTAAGACCAATTCGTTCGCAACACAAAGATAAGAAAGACAAGAAATTTTATCTAAAATCTAGTACAATATTACTCTTGTATTTAAATTAGCACTTTGTGAATAAAATCACATCATGTTCATCTCTATGACGCGATGATTACGCATACATAGTTTGTAGTCAAGTATTAGCGTTCGGTATACATCGTATAAATAATACATACCCTCACCCACAGACGACCAGAGACAATATATCTAGCTCTATACTACTGAAACCAGTGTAACCAGTAAAGGATAGAAAATATGTTATGTATGTGCATTGGGTTTACTTTATATTTGTGCGGTGATCTGTCTTTGTGTGAGTGATCGAAGGTGTGGTGTCGCATATATGCATATATATGCACAACGCGTGTATGTGGCTCCGTGTGGGGGTTCTAACAATGCCAACAACAATCAAATCAATTGACCTGTGATTGACGTACACTCATTCATTGCTACGGAGTCAGTGACATATGTGCGAATGGTCACACAACAACTACATAACACGTACATGCGGACAGAGATCCATGCAGTGATCCAACAATGATTTTAACAATACATAACAATTATCGTGCATTCGGTGACCGCTACCGAATGACTAAATACGTTAAGCGGTATCCGACACACTCTGACACACTGCTATCCACAGTTTTTTTATTTTAGTTTGCTTCTAGTGTTCTATAATATGCATGTACAACTCTATGGCTTTAACAAATATGTAACAATTCCAGGTTTTACCATTTCCACTAATAGCTAGTTGCTATACCAACACAAATGTCAATAATGAATTTCTCACTATAATTGAATGAAGATATCCGATTCTTACGTGACTCGGGAGGAAGTTCAAGTAGTTCTTAAATTATCTTCCTCTTAACTTAAATTTAATACGTAGTAACAAGTTAAAGGACAACAAAATAATATAAGAAGATAGGAGCAACTTTAAGACAAGAAACAGTTTTGGAGGAAGATAAAAGACACACCCTTAATAACATAAATGTTTATCGGTTTATGCAGATATAAACAAGTTGCGTAACTCAAGTAGTGCACTCTAGTAGCATTTTTGGTCAAAACTTTCTTTTTGATATTCATAAATATCAATGTAAAAAGTTAATATAGCAACGAAACATTATTGTAAGGTCGTAGTTTGTATTTCAGAATAGAGATGTCGCGTCTAACTTTTAATGGTTTTAATGGTTTTAATATTTTTTGTGTAATAAAATAATAATTTATCTAATAAGTTTGAAAGGTTGGCATTGAAAATAAATGTTAATTTTATAATTTCAGGCATATTTACTAATTAATTGAAACATATTTGCATTTTTAATTTCTTTAAATAAGTCAGTTCCATTATTTATTCTCCCTTAAAATCACTTGCACATAGTGGTTGATTTTGTGTAATTTTAAATTTACCGTGTCATATCCAGTATATATTTAAAAAAATTAGATTTTTAAAATCCAGTAGTGAATATGCTTGTATTTTCTTATTATCTATAAATCTATATCATTAATGGAATTCATGACCCGTTTACACACTGATTAGTGCTAATGCGAATGCTTACTACAAACACGTCTAGAATTACGTTTCAATATATCAAAACTCGCACTAATCAATGCATAGACGGGCTATTTTTTTTAATGTATTGGCATCCACAAGAAGTATACAGCCATTACAAAAACGGGCCATTAGATTAAGTTAAAAAAAGAAAAAAAAGAAAAATCGAGTAATTAGGGTACCCGCACACTTACCAATTTTAGTTGGACGTTAGTTGAGGTTGGATAAAGTTAACGATTACTGACCAACTAAATTTACTTTTATATTTATTATAGTTTACTTGGACTACTGTCGGTGGTGCTCGTCGACTTTTTAATTAAATCGTAAATCGTTACATATTGCTACCTTTCTTTCTCAACCACGTATCTCAAAAATTACAGTTTTCAGGAAATATAAAAAACATATTAAATACTGTATTTTCATCACTATGAATTTAAGATTTATGTATGTTACACTTTTTGATGTTTGCTACCTATGTAGAGGTAGACAAGAAACTCAGACATTTAAATATTTTAAACTACAAGCTACTGTTGTTTTTAGTAAGTACGAGTTTACAGTCCACTTTTTTGTTCAAAATACGAGTTTATGAAATAAATCGATTTTTTTTTTTGCATATTTCGATAGTCTAACTAGTAACTTAAACTTTAAACGCGTTTTTCTCGAAACTACATTTTTCAAATTTACTACAGTTATAACTCGAAGACAAATCATCCGATCGATTTGATTCTTATTGCAACTTCTTTTATATATGTTTCTGCATACCATGAACAGGGCCGTGAAGAGAAATGGCGGGCCCCGGAAATAAACCTGATTTTTTTAAAATTTTCTCTCAAAAAATAAGTAATGAGCAAAAAAAACTCTTAACTTTTAAATTTCCAGCGATTTTTCGAGTGGCTGTATCTTTGTTGAAAATGGTCGTATCGGAGTCGTAAAAAAAACAATTAAAAGCTTGAGGTTTCTAGTTTTGAGATCTTGCGATAAAAAAATTTTCAAAGCAACATGTATCGCTCAATTTTAATAAATACCATGAAAAAAAATTTTCGAAATTTTTTCGGTTTTCTTTTTTTGTTCCACGGACTTCGGAAAAATTTTTCCGATTTAACCACCATATGGACCGGATAACTTGTTCATTCAGCTTTAATTTGGTTCTTTTTAGACTTTGATACGATCACTTCTCTCTGAGATATCGGTCTTTGAATGGAAAAAGATCATTCCGTCTTTGACCATCGATATCTCAGCAACCATCAAGATGGGTTTTAAAAATTTGAATAAATTCTCTAAAAGGATTAGTCATTGTTTTTTCGAAAAATTTTTTTTGCATACTCTACATGAATTTAAAAAATTAAGAAAAAAAGGGCTTTTGGTGGCTTTTGGGAAAATTAAGCGCTGAATTAAAAATATCGAGAAAACCATTAATGTTAAGTACCGATGCACGCATGCGTTTTTTTACCGATGCGTGCACGCTGCGGCGCCGCACGGCACCGCAAGTATGTGTGCATCACACAATTTAACTCAGTGTACTTTATAACCGCTGCGGCGCCGCACCGTGCACCCAGCGTGTAAAAACCGTATGTGTGCATCACATTTTGCGGTGCCGCTGCGTGCACGCAGCGGTAAAATAACGCATGTGTGCATCAACACTAAGTGTGGCTTTTACAGTTCAATATGCTGACAAAAACCCCACAGAGTTTCAATTTAATCCATCCAGCCGTTCTTTTGTTTTATTCGATTCAATTTTTGAAAAAATTAAAGAATCACGTTTCTTGCTTTAAACTTTCATAATCTTTAACAAAATAAAAAAAAAATTGTGAGCATTTTTCACATTTTTATCAATAACAGAATGGACGAAAGGGCGCATGTAATTTCCGCACTTTTTTTAAAATGCATCAACTGTTTGTTAACTTATGTAGTAAATTCCACACCGATCAGAAAATTAACATAAGTATGTAGATGACAAACACCGGGTGAGTTTTTTGATAATTACCATTCGATTTATTCCTAAAATATTCACAACAAAAACGAAACCACTTTTTTAGAAATTTGGACAAAAGGAAATGCTAATTTTATAGGCGACTAATATTCAACTAGCTCCTTATTATCATCAAAATTTAGGCAAAGGAAAAAGCTAAAAATGCTAATCAGACAGGTGACTAATTTTCAATTAACTGCTTTTATCTTATAAGAATTCGGGCAAAGGGAAAATAAACTAACCTAACCTTAACTAACCTCACCACCTAGTTTTATATCAAAGTCGAAGTATATTATCAAAACTAACTAAACTAACCTAACCTAAACTAACCTCACCACCTAGTTTTTATATCAAAGTCGAAATACATTGTCAAAACTAAACTAAACTAACCTAACCTGAACAAACCTTACCACCTAGTTTTATATCAAAGTCGAAGTATATTGTCAAAACTAATTAAAATAACCTATCTTCAAAAAATATTCGATAATTTAATATTGTGTTTGGTACTAATGAACGGCATTTTTAAAGAGCTTTCCAATGATGTACCATAAGTGGGGTCTTACAATTTAAAAAAATAGGATTGGGATGGCTGAAGCTAAGGGGTTGGTTGCAAAAGTTTCCCATGCCGGTCATAATACCCCCCCCCCCTGGCCCCCTTCATGTTCTAGAAACGGTTTTAACCGACTTTAATTACCTATTACGGTTCCAAAGATACAAGGCCTGGCTTGTTTTTAAATTGACACCTTGTTTATGTATTATACACACCAGTTAAATATAATTTTATCAAAAAATAATTAGTTTTATTTTCAATTGTTTAGTGCGGAAAATACACATAGGATCATGATAATTTCAAAAGATGAGTGCGAAATTTACCTGTAATCTTTTGTTTGGTGCGGAAATTACTACCGCCCAACAGAATTAATACAAAAACAAACAATTCCTTGAAAAATTTTCAAAAAAAAATTTAAAATCTAAAAAGAACCAAATTAAAGCTGAATGAGCAAGTTATCCGGTCCATATGGTGGTTAAGTCGGAACAATTTTTTCAAAGTTCGTGGACCAAAAAAAGAAAACCGAAAAAATTTCGAAAATTTTTTTTCACGGTATTTGTTAGGATATACGTTGCTTTGAAAATATTTTTTATCGCAAGATCTCAAAACTAGAAACTTCAAGCTTTTAATTGTTTTTTTTTACGACTCCGATACGACCATTTTTAACGAAGATACAGCCATTCGAAAAATCGCTAAAAATTTGGAAGTCTTTTTTGATCCTTTAATTTTTTGTACTAGTGTATTTTAAGATATTATAACATAAAGATATCATAACCAAGGCCGGACGCACGGGGGAAGGGGAGGGCAACGAGGGCACGCGCCCCGGGCGCCAAAAAATAATTTATGAAAATTAGTAACTGTTTCATACAAAAAATATAAGTTTTAGTGTCAAGTATAAATTACTCAGTATTGTTGCATAAACAATGAAATTATAAATTTTTAGTGCAAATTCCCAATAAGCTACATTTGTGCATAGACACGTCTATCTAAATATAGTAAGAAATATTTAAATAAGGTGGGAATATTCTCGCAGTATGAATTATTGTTGGCAACTCTGTAGTCTAAAGTCTAACAGTGACTATCATAAAAAATCATCTCGTAAAAACGTAAAAAATCAAAAGTTTATTGTTGATTTAGAAAGTAAAGGGAAATTTAAAAGTTACCGTATAGGAGCAGATAAGAAATTAATAGAATTGTACGATAGAAAAACTGGAGCACTGGTACGACGTTATATTTTTCGCCAACCACTAGCATTTTTCAACAACTAATGTTTTTGAAATTTCATACTAGTTGAGAAACGTGCAACTATGATATTACCGAGGTGTAAAGGGCCCCGAAGTGGAGAAATCCGACTAGAAAAACAAAACGACCAGAAATATATCACAGCACAATATCACAGATGAAACTTTTTGTGTCACTGGGCAGCCACTGGCCGATCAGTGATGCAATAAGGAATTAAAATAATGCCGCTGTAGAGCCATAATAATAGGCCTACAGCGCTATAACAAACTATCACAGATAAAGTAAAACAAATGATGTACCACCTCGGGTGTAAAGAGCCCTCAGTGGTACATCGTTAAAAAGAAATAACAAAAACAAAATAACACGTATAAATAACAAACGATACCACTAAGGGTGTAAAAGGCCCTTAGTGGCATAACAACAAGACTAAAAGTACCCTGCCAGACCAGCTGGAACAGGGTATTCTTAATAAATAAAACAACACACATCATTTTAAACATGTAAATTGAAAACGAAGCTGAAAAAAAAATTAAAATTAAAATGTCGGGGGAGAATCAAGAGACGACTTGTATAAAATTCAAAGATGTAATGCTCCTAAAGTCTCTGAAGAAGGTGCGAACTTCTGAGAAATTCAAGCATGCTTCTTTCAGAGACAGGATCATAAGCTAGTACTTCGGCTACATTATTCGGAAGCGCCAATCTCTGGCGCAATGGTTCAAAGATTACACATTCCTCAACTATATGTCTCACGGTCAGCGCCATCCCGCAGGCGGCGCACCTTGGCTGATCCTCACCGGCGAGAAGATGACGATGTGTTAACGCTGTGTGATCCAAGCGTAAACGTGTTAGGGCCACACTATCTCGCCGGCTCAGATTTACAGGTGCCGGAGTTCTTCGGACCTCAGGTTTCGCCGGTTTGAGCTTCGTCGTGAGGTTGTTCCACTCACGTTGCCATTTATGTTCGATCGCGGATCTAATGCACACTCTCAGATTCTGTCGGCGTATGGCAATGTCCTGTGGCTCACCGACTTCGGCTGCATGACGTGCTGCCTGGTCGGCGAGTTCATTGCCAGCTATCTCCACATGCCCGGGAATCCAGAAGAAGGTGATAGAATATTTTGTCTCTGAGTTGTATTTCAACAGTTGTATAACTAGAAGATTGTTAATGTGCCAGATACGCTTAAGATTATTATATTTTTAGTGTTCCATACCAAAATTGGCAAAACGGAAGACTTATGCAATCACTTCAGTGTCCGTGTGTCTGTCACAGGCGATTTTCTCTGAAACTATTAGACGCGAAAATTTGAAATTTAGCACAGGGATAGAGTTGGTAACTCGATTATAGGTGTGAAGTTAAATTTCGATTCTGATGGTTAATTTTAGGGGGAAAACCTGAAAAATAAAAAAAAATTTTCCCCCAAGAACATTGAGTAGGGTATCAAAGGAAAGCTTATCAAAACACGAATTCAATGATATATACCTATATATTTGAAGTTACTATTTATTAGAAACTGAGGTTATGTCTCTTTATAAAAATTTGAAGGCTAAAATATTAAAATAGTAATAATATTGTGTCTAAACGTCCGTTCTTAAGACTTTTTATTTATAATAAACGTCCCTCACATCATTATTTTTATATTTCATTGATACAATTTTTTACATTACATTATAAAAACTAAGTGAAACTAAAGAAACATCCTGTGAATGAACTCTCCAAGGAAAACTAAAATAGTAAAATATTCCAGGAATGTAATACTTCTTTATTTCTAACTAAAGTAGTCAACAAAACTAAAGTAGTAAATTTGCCTGAGATGGTGCTCGTCACTCGTCAGCCTAATGGTTCGGTAGTTTTTTCATAAAATGTACCACAAAAATGTATCAATTGCTGTACAGTGGAGGACTCCCTTCGCTTGTCCCAATAAGTACGTATTCCCGTAACTATGAATTTTAATCATGTTGAATATTTGAATTTGTTGTAATAACTTTAATGTTTCCTATTATGAGTTTCGTAAGCCTATCATGCATGTACACGGACCTATGGTTGTATACAGGGCCGGCCAGAGGCAGGTGTAAACGGTGCGCCGCACAAGGCCGCGCGCTTTCGAAGGCTCCTCCGCGCGCCAACTTATGACGAGACTAATTATAACGATATTATCAACAAATTTCCTATAAAACATGTAAAAAAAATCGCCTGGAAAATTGACTAATGGTTAATCTCAAGTATAAATAGGTACATGCACTCTTACCCAAATACTTTACAGTTTGACTTTGATAAAATTATTTCTTACTTTGTACCTGGTAAATATTGTAGAGCCCTTTCAAATGATATCCCACTTAACTTTGGTATCGCACTTTTAAATTTCAACCACCCATTTCTAACCCCTTTTCGAATAAAAATAAAAAAGACTTCTAAAAGTATTTCACCTCGAATAGATGTAAACAAACGACTTCTATCAGTGTACCAAATTTCAGTCCTATGGTAGTAATAGTTACTGAGAAATACGGCTGTGACATACTGATGGACGTTGAAGTTTCACCATAAGGGTTCCGTTTTTTATTTTTTTTACGGAACCTTAAAAAAGATATCCCTTTATTTTGAGTGTTTTTTTGTTTAATGGAATTTTTACACTTAGATACGACACACTTTATATTTTTTTCTATTTAAATTTCAAAAGTTAATTAGGAAAACCATGACAACAAGCAATGTTGCTCCTGGGACAGACTATGAATGAATAGTGAGATGGTTATTTAACCGACACCAGACTAACGACAGATTTTTGTATTTACATTGTTTCTGTGTACCTATTCTGTGGTCTCGCTGGTCCTACAAAGCCGTTCTTTGAGTTAGTTTTTATTCATTTTGATCCTAAGTACTAAAACGTAAGGTAGATAAATCGAATCAAAGGCAAGTGAAACCATAGGTCAAAGCTAGTAGAATATAGCTTTCAAAACTACATATTTAAGATTTATCTGAATTACAAACATATTCTTTACTACTTAAAACTTGAGTGTTACAGATAGTTTTAAATCATAAATAAATTTTTTAAAACATTTAAACGTACAGTACGACACGACAAACTTTTTTTGATTCACCACAGTCCAGCAAAAGAAATGAAATATTTTTTATGTCTTTTTTATTATATTGACAAGGCAAGATAAAAAAAGTACGTAAACCTGGACGGCTTTACCCTAGAATATTGGGGCACTTTATGATTATCATAAAATCTTTGAAAAATTTTTAAAAACGAAAAAAAAGGTCATTTATGACGGTTTTATTGACATGTGTACTTATATATTATCATTATTATGTTCGTGTATGTACCAGGTGTTACAAGTTGTGCATTCATTAAAAAATAAAATATTTCTAGTCTTTATGTTTAGTCAATTTTTTAGTGATATGATTATAACTAAACATTGTAAACTATTATAAGTATTCTATTAAATTTAATATTTCAAGTACTTGATTTAATTAAAATATTAACCAATTTATTATTGACCTGAATACGTCTTATAAATCAGTTTGACAAAATAATGTAAAATGCGTCAGGAAAGTAGAAAAGATTTTAACCCTATTATGTAAATATTTTTTATTTTGTGCAATATTTCCTGTCTACCATTTACAGGTTAATAAAAATTAACTTACAATACCCGTTTTACGCGAAATTTGTGGCAGGTAGACACAATTTGTAAGTACAAAAGTTGGAATTTACACTTTTGGAGCAGTAATAAAATATTATCAATCCTTTTGTGTTACGCAACAGTATCTACTTAAAAATAATTTAAATACTAACTTGAGGTACCATCACAGTGTGATTCTGCCAAAAAGTAGTCAATTTTCACAATTTTTTTTCGGATGGATAGGATCGGGGAATGGGGAGGAATTTTTTTTTACGATTAATACCACTATTTGACAAAACAAAAATATTTTTTTTATTCATTTTTATTTATTTTTATAATTATTATAATTTTTTGAAAAAAATGTCTTTAAAAAAGGGCGGATATTGGTGCCCACAATTGCGAAAAAAAATTGTGAAAATTGACTACTTTTCGGCAGAATCACACTGTGATGGTACCTTAAAAATAATAATGTATTAAATGACGGTATAACTTTTATATGAATAAATTTTAATTTTAGCTTTAAAAAAAAATTAAATTATATGATGAATTTATATTGTAATTGCAATTAAAATTATTTTACTGAATAAATAACTTGTTACACCTAGTATACATTCTACTACATTCATAAAAGATAATAATTAGGTAAGCATATTTGTTAATATTGTAACAAACATCAAATCAAATGTGGCACTTATAATAACATTTACCTCATAAACTATTACATATTTCTCTAAATCTTTCCTTAAAACATACACACATTTTATTCTGAATTACTTGAAATAGTTTACAATATTTATTGTTATAATAATATAATTAAAAAATTGATTAAACACAAAGAATATAAAGATTTGATTTTTTTAATGAATGAATAACTTGTAACACCTGGTACCTATACGAGCAGAATGTGTAAGTACCCAAGTAAATGTTAAACACGGAACCGTCATAAAAGACCCTTTTCTCATTGTTCAAAAAGTTTCGTGCTGTTAAAAGGTACAATTTTCAAAAATTTTGTGAAAACCATAAAGTGCCCCAATATTTTAGGATTTAACCAACTGGACTTTGGTCAATCAAAAATACATAGTTTATATGCTCTAGGTTTCGGTTTTATTTTAAAAAAATTAATTTAAAAATAACATAAAATCTAGAATTTTGATAATAATCTCCATAGGTGAGCTCGTCTTTGGTATGGTAAATTTTTTTTTTTTTTCAATTAGATCAATACTTTTGGAATAAAACAAGTGTCAATTCCTAGATTATTCACTCTGTATAAAGCTTAAATTTGTCAAGTAAATAAAAAATTAACTAATATATTTTGGATGTCATAAAAGAATTAAATAAAATCTTATTAAAATATATAACATCAATACATATTTTGTCAAATTATTTCTTAATATAGAAATTCTTGTCGTATCTTACTGTACCTAAGACTCCGGTGGCGAGTGAATTCAATGGCTATTCGGATCGAACAAGGTCACCAGTGTCAACGCCAAAGGTGCAACGCTCGAAAGAAATAAGGGATGAAAACGACAGAAATATGCTGAAGAAAAACTTTGTTGAACCCAGAAAACCAACCAGTATTCGAAAACCGTACAAGCGTATACGAACACCAAACTTAGATGGCGACCATTCACCAAGTAGGTTTATTTTTCACTGCTTGCATATTATTACAAAATATTTAAAATTATTCTTTCAGTTGATTGTTTATAAATACAGTAGAATCCCTCATAAGTTATACCCACATAAGTTATAAACTTCTCGTAAGTAATATTTTGAACCTCTCATAAGTTATATTTTCTCTTTTTTTGCTCCTCCTACTACAGTTACAAGCGCATGCATAGTTCTATACTAGTGAATGCGCGGCAAAGGATATTTGTTAAAGTACATAATACGTGACCTTGGAAAAGTATAACGCGCATGTGTCAAACTTGTTAAGACATTTTAAGTGGGAGAGTAGGGGAATTCTATCTTCTGAGAGGTTTGCTGGTCCTACTGTATTTTGAATTTTCTAAATTTTATTCTAAATGTTTTTATTCATTTATAAATTGTTATACTGTCTACGGGAAATGATTTTGAAGTAAATCTCGTGTTATTTTAAATGTTATAAAATTATTTTCAAGAGACAAGTCAGTGGTTTCTCTTTAATGTTCGTGGACTTGTTAGTTTTGGAAACAGATTGTGATATTGGTGAAGGGGGATAGAGTAATATCTTTTAATACAGAATATGAATTCCAAAAATAAATCAAGTATTATTATCTTTGAGTTTTGAATATGATAGAGAACTGACAGATTTATATATAATTCATTTATGTAAATGAAGCAAAAAAATAACTAATGTGTTGACAAATATGGTGGTTAAACAAGGTTGGATTTAAAATTTTTTCTATATATTTATTGTTGTTATAAATATTGTTAAAATATTTATCAATATATAGCTTCAAATTATAACAAAAATCACATACAAATTAACAAATATCCATTACTACCGACACTTCGAAAAAAAATGGTATGTACTTCATCTATTGTTTGGTACATACCATTAATATTAATACTTAAAAATTTTAAAAATACCCCTGTCGCAGCATCTGCATAACATAGCGAATTTCCAAATATTGGACATTGGCGGATCCCATCTTAAGACCTGTACGTATTTAAAATAATTCAGCTTTCTAAGAGTGAAAAGATTTTCAAAATCAGTTGAGTAGTTAATTTTTGGCGCTTTTTCACATAAGGCGCTTGGTGTATACATCCATTTAAAATAGTTTAGTTAAAATCGGCTGGGTAATTTATTTTTGGTATTTTTGGGACCCAAAACCCCGAACGGACTTTGTACAGCATAGTGCTAGCCACCTAAAATAACTATATATATATATATATATATATATATATATATATATATATATATATATATATATATATATATATATATATATATATATATATATGATGTAACACGCGGGTACTTTAATAGCAAAAATAAATGTTTGTTATTTGTTACAATTTATTACAATTTATAGTCTAAAAATATAAAGAGCAAAAAAAATACGTGCGCACTTCTAAAAAAATTCTAAATTACTATTGCTTTTTTTTCCTTGTTTGACAAAAAACTAACTACTAATGTTTTTATAAATTGATTCATGTGTCAGCCTGGAATAATCCAACCACAAGCCTCCTTTGTCCAACCACAGTGCTCGTTACATATATATATATATATATATATATATATATATATATATATATATATATATATATATATATATATATATATATATATATATATATCGTGTGAGTTTTCAGGAGTTGCCATTCGATTTATTCCTAAAATATGCATCTAATCGAAAAAAGTTCGTACAAAAAATATTCAAAATAGAGGGGGCCATTCACGAAAAATTGTTCCAGACTTCTAGGACTCACGGTTTTTTTGGAATAGAAAAAAAATTTTTTTTCAAATAGGAACATATGTTGAGATGTTTCTTAAAAATTAGTTTATTATTTCAAACTACCAATTATGCTAAAATTTTCATTATTCTGTTTCAAATTTTTGAGAAATTGCATTTTTAAGTTTTAATTTTCAAAACCCGTGGTAAGGTTTGTCTAAACGAACGCAAAACATACGATTTATTTTAAATTTATACTAAAAAAAAAAATAGGAAATAAGTTGTAATGGTATATTCACATTAGCCTCTTACAGTAACAGAAAATTTATTAATTAAATACATTAATTATCAAAATAATTTGTAGTTTTTCCTCAAATATTCAACTTAATATTTAATAAACAGGCCACACATTACAACTGTGATTGTAATATTTAATTTTACACCATATTAAAGAAGTCAAAATTTCTTACGTGTGAAATTGGCATTACTAGATTCATAGATTAGGCAATATGGATGTAGAGATTACAAACAGCTGTCATATTTGTCAAACTTAAATTTTTAAACTCTTTTTTAAAAAAAGAAAGTAAAAAATTGTCCGTGTGTCACCAGTTTGCACCAAGTGACATAACTTCTGAACTATTCAATTCATTTTTATGAAATTATCAGAAATTATGCGGTCTGCTTCCTAGATGATCCCCTACAAATTTCATTGCATTCGGAGTAATAGTATCCACGGCACTACCATGAAATCCCATTAAATGTCAATATCTTATTTACTGTTAGTCCCATTTCGCTCAATTTTTTTATGAATCGTTTTGTTCATTTATTTTTATTAATTTACGTACCTGTATTAAATTACACAAAGATATATTGGGCATTAAATTACCAAGGTGCTTTTACAAGTACGAGAAAGCTGTGTGCCACACCCCATTGGCAGCGTACAGTGGAATTTCGGAGATTTTCCAATCGCAAATTGTCCATATTTCAGTGTTAGGGATTTAAACATCGTATGTTTACGTCACACGAACATTGTATTCACAAAAATTGTGTGTTTGCAGTATTCGTGTGACGTAAACATGCGATGTTTAAATCCCTATCACTGAAATATGGACAATTTTTGATTGGACAATCTCCGAAAGTCCACTGTATTTTAGTATCTTGCACAACTGCGAAATTTTTTTATTTTAGTTTGTAACAAAATGATTATGGATCATTATCTTGGTATATTTTATTTGTTGGATGACCACTTGTCATTTTATCGTTAATTATTTCGTTTTGATTAATATTTAGAATTTTTCAGGATATAAAATAAAATACATTTTTCATAGAATAAGATTGTTTATTTTTTCCGGCAAACATCGAAATTACAGTATGTCGACGTGTTCTACAATTTTCCCTCGATGCCATTGCCGGATTTCATAGATTTTTCAATTTTTCTTCTTTCCTGATAATGAATTGAACGTAAAAATCGCATTTTAGATTTGACTTCTGGTACACCTGATATGATCATTGCTTTTACTTTTATAGGACGTTTCCCGCATGGCTCTATTTTTAAATAAGGGAGATTTTGTATTCCACAGGCATTTAAAAGTTCTAAATTCCTAAATAAATTTTATTCTTGTTTCCGAATTGGACTTTTCTGTCATTTTTATTTAACCTATAAAATAATTTCCATTTAAAATTAAAAATTATACTTATTTTTAATAATTACATAATATGAAATACTTACTTGATTTAATTACATTTCAGAAGAATAACAAAAATTGAATAAAAATTAATAAAATTTGCCAAGTTAAATAGCTGAAATTCTAAATTTCTAATTTGGCCATTTTTGCACATATGCTAAAATAGAGTCCCTATAATAAATAGAGTCATGACATGTGTGATGAACACTGATTGGTTCCGGCATTTTCTGTCTAACGTTGGGTAAAATAAATTGAAAATAAGTTAAAAAATATTTAACAAAAACCATTTAGTTTAACCTAGAAAGAATAATTAAATTAAATTTTTTTAATTGTTCATAAATTCATAACCTATTAACAGTAATTATGTACTAAAAGATATTTACACAAACATGTGGTAATTAATTTCGAAGCTTCCCGCTCTGTTTTGGAAAGAAAATGGATGACATGTCACGACTCTATTTATTATAGGGACTCTAGGTAAACCTGTACGGTAAAGCCATCTATGTAGCATAAATACAATTACCGCTTGCTACTTTCCGTAATTATCAGGCTTGTTTGACCTAGGCGCTCTTTTAAACTCATCAAAATTCACTTAAATAAATCATTTTTAAGCGCGAAAGTTGTAAAATTTGAAGAAAAAAACCTTAGATAAAAATTTTTATTTTTTTATTTTTTGTTTCTGTTGCTTTATTGAATAATTTTTATCAACAAATAAGTATACTATTCCATTTAAAAAAAGGTAAGTTTGTATCATAGCTCGAAAACCATAAGAGCTATAAAGCCCCTGATTATCACAATTGGTTGCCTCCGTCGATATCTACAACTCTTATTTGAACAATTTTTCGATTAAATCAACGGTTTGGCTGTAATAAAAATTTAAAAAAAATTCAATGTAAATGTAAAAAGAAATTGCAACAAGTGTAAAAAAAATTCAATTTAAATGGGAAAACTTTAGATCCGATGATGCACCTCTAAAAATTGGAATTTTGAGCTGCGCTTTGGTGAGGATGTTTGTCTAGACATAGACAAAGATTGAAGGGAACTCGTGATACCTTTGAATTATAGAGAGTTTCGAATTATCGAAGGTTTGAATTAACGACAGTCTACTGTAATTTCGTTTTTTGATGACCTTTCTTTTTTTTTTGCTCGTCAGTGAAAAAAAAATAAAACTAAAGAGCAAAAAAAAGAAAAGGTCGTCAAAAAACTTTTTACAAAAACTGTCAGTCGACGCTCTGGCCGAGTCGAAAACTGAAAAAATTCCTGACTATAACTGAAATTCCCTGACTTTTCCAGGTTTTCCAGGTCGATCGCCACCCTGATATATATATATATATATATATATATATATATATATATATATATATATATATATATATATATATATATTAGGGTGTGCCAAAAAAAATTTTTTTTGTTTTTTCCTCGCTCTCCGCTCAAAATATCGTAGGATATGTCTAGACAAACATCCTCACCAAAGCGCAGCTCAAAATTGCAATTTTTAGAGGTGCATCATCATCGAATCTAAAGTTTTCCCATTTAAATAACACAGAAAAAACGATTTTTTTATGTTATTTACTCCTGCAAACTATGAAGAAATTATTTTTCCATAAAATGAATCAAAGCACCTTATTAAGCATTAAATTTTGGACAAAAAATTTCCTTGGGTCAAATTTCTATCACCAATATTTCACTTTCTACAGAGCCTTGAAATTTAGATTTCTTGAAATTTTACTTTTTTTACATTTTTAAGCTAAACTATTAAAGATAGGACAAAAAGTTAGATGACAATTTTGTAGTCCAACTGACGCTTTACAAAAAAGTCCTTACAAATTTTTCGTATTACAAACAGTTTTTTCGTATTACAAAGCGCAACTCAAAATTCCAATTTTTATAGGTGCATCATCGAATCTAATGTTTTCCCATTTAAATAACACAGGAAAAACGATTTTTTATGTTATTTACTCCTGCAAACTATGAAGAAATTATTTTTCCATAAAATGAATCAAAGCACCTTATTAAGTATTAAATTTTGGATAAAAAATTTCATTGAGTCAAATTTCTATTACCAATATTTCACTTTCTACAGAGCCTTAAAATTAAAATTTTACTTTTTTTACATTTTTAACCTAAACTATTAAAGATAGGACAAAAAGTTAAATGACAATTTTGTAGTCCAACTGACGCTTTACAAAAAAGTTCCTTACAAATTTTTCGTATTACAAACAGTTACAAAATTACAGACCCTCAAAATTTATTTTACTTTTTTTTTCTCCAAAATGGAAATTCAGCTGTTACAGTTGGTGTCATGAAAAAATCTGAACCTAAGATTATGATAGAAATTTGTTTTGAGACCTCGAGAAACCAGAAATGACCTTCATTAACATTTCTTTTCGATGGTGTAAAAAAAAATTAAAAAATTTTTGAAATTTGGCCAATTTTTGCAAAAGAGCACAAAAAATGGCGAAAAATGGCCAAAATTTGGGCTTCCAAAAATCGGACATATATATACAAATTTTATTGAAGGTAATTTTTGGTTTCTCGAGGTCTCAAAACAAATTTCTGTCATAATCTTAGGGTCAGATTTTTTCATGAAACCAGCTGTAACAGCTGAATTTCCATTTTGGAGAAAAAAAAAAACGTAAAATAAATTTTAAGGGTCTGAACCTTTGTAACTGTTTGTAATACGAAAAATTTGTAAGGAACTTTTTTGTAAAGCGTCAGTTGGACTACAAAATTGTCATTTAACTTTTTGTCCTATCTTTAATAGTTTAGGTTAAAAATGTAAAAAAGTAAAATTTTAATTTTAAGGCTCTGTAGAAAGTGAAATATTGGTAATAGAAATTTGACTCAATGAAATTTTTTATCCAAAATTTAATACTTAATAAGGTGCTTTGATTCATTTTATGGAAAAATAATTTCTTCATAGTTTGCAGGAGTAAATAACATAAAAAATCGTTTTTCCTGTGTTATTTAAATGGGAAAACATTAGATTCGATGATGCACCTATAAAAATTGGAATTTTGAGTCGCGCTTTGTGAAGGATGTTTTTTTAGACGTATCCTACGATATTTTGAGCGGAGAGCGATTTTTTTTTTGGCACACCCTAATATATATATATATATATATATATATATATATATATATATATATATATATATATATATATATATATATATATATATATATACGAATTTGCAAACGATTTCCAATCGATAGTTTATACCTATCTCTAAAAAAATATTCTCGGACATTTAATTTTTTTAACTATGATGCACCCGGAAAAAAAATTCTGGAAAAATTATATGTTCTATCAATCATAGTGAGGAGCCTGTAGAAATATTTTGGTGATTGTACAACGAACATAACCTCGAAAAAAAAATCTTTTTGGACATTTTATTTTTTTTAACTATGATGCACCCGGAGAAAAAATCTGAAAAAATTATATGTTGTATCGGTCATAGTAGGAAGCCTGCAAAAAAATTTTGGTGATTGTGCCATAGCTACAAGTTGATGAAAAAAAATATTGAAAAATTAAACAATTTTTTTGGGGAGGTTATAATTTTTTTTTGAAGCTGGTAATTTTTTCTGAGATACACTATAGAGGTATCTAAAACATATAAAAATTCCAGCCAAATCCGTCAAGCCACTAAAAAGTTATAAATTTTTTTTGATTTTCAAAAAATAATTTTTTACCTCCAAAGGGTGAGTTTTTAAGGGTTGAAACTCAGTAAATTTTAATCTTATATCGAAAGCAGTTAGCAGAAAAAAAAAACAACAAAATTCGTGCGGGGGCATTTCTACCCATGCTTATCCGCCAATAGCCTTTATACTATAACGCAACAATGAAAACGTATGTGTTTAAATTGAATTTCAGTATAAGAAAGTCCTTTACACGTGGTATGTAGTACATGCATACATACGCTCGAATGATAAAAATAGGTTCGTTATAGCTACCATAGCTATTGTCAATGTTTTGTATGGGCCGGTATGGACGGTTGGCTCGTCTGATAAAGTTATAGCAGCCTAACATATACAAAGAAAGAACCTATACGCTATCCAAACTGGAAAGTGTATTTATTGTTTTTAACGAAAAAATGATTTCGAGGACATTTAGGTACTTGCTGCTTCTTTCTTTGAATATAAACAGTTGATGTGAATTGATGGACGTACCCAAAATGTTGTACCATGTTGTCAGTATATGTAATTACACTGTATTACAAAATTTATTATTTTGATAAATAATTATTTCAAGTAAATTATTTTACAACTATTTTAATGTGTACATATTACTGAAAATATGAGTTATTAGTTTACAGTTTCTTTTTTGCATGAAATTAAACTTATTCATAAATAATATTGTACGTATAAAAAATATTTAAATTTTTAGTTGAATTTTTTAAGACACATTGTACGCAATGTTTACAATTTATCCAAAATGAATACAAATATTGCTGTTTTCAAAAAAGGTGGTTCCCACATGTTTTTTTAAAAACAGGAAATTATTTTACAAAGATGAGATGGTTAGGGCCGGATTAAAAAAAATTTTTAAGGGCCCCTTTTTTTTAGTATCAATTTTTTTCTGTTAAAAAACACTTTTTGTTCAAATTTGCTGGCAAATATTAATTACATAAGTGAGATCTACCCACTGTTTTTGTATGGAGACTTATATTCCGGACACCTATATATATATATATATATATATATATATATATATATATATATATATATATATATATATATAGGATATTTTATCTTTCTAACAGTAAAATTATTTTTAAAACCCGTTGTCTATGCCGAATTTCTATCCACAGGACAGTTGTGGATCTCAGATAACATTACTTGTACTTACAGCCCAACCAACATAAGGTTGCCGGTCAGATGCGCAAATGAAAGAGTGCGGCTACAAGAATTAAACATATACATGCATAAAAGTGTGATAGAAGTTGTGTTTGTCTACTGCGCGTACAACCTTGACCGGCAACCTTATGTTGGTTGAGCTATATCTAAAATAGTTTACCTCTGCAATAGTGAAAGAATTTTCAAAATCGATCAGTAATTTTATTTTTGACACTTCTGTGTCCGATGGACTCTGTCGGACCTTACATAACGTAATCTATATCTATCTAAAATAGTCTAGCTCTCTAACAGCGAAAAATTTTCGAAATCGGTCGGTTATTGTATTTGATACTTTTAGGTCCCGTGGACTCTGGCGAACCTTACATCACGTAATCTATATCTATCTAAAATAGCTTAGCTCTGTAACAGTGAAAAAATCTTCAAAATCGTCGGTTAGTTTATTTTTGACACTTTTGGGTCCATGGACCCTAGAAGACCGTACATAACGTAATCTTTATCAATCTAAAATAGTTTAGCTTTCTAACAGCGAAAAAATTTCAAAATCGGTCGGTTATTGTATTTTTGATACTTTTAAGTTCCGTAGACCCTGGCGAACCTTGCATCACGTAATCTATATCTATCTAAAATAGCTTAGCTCTGTAACTGAAAAAATCTTCAAAATCGCCGGTTATTTTATTTTCGACAGTTTTGGGTCCCATGGACCCCAGCAGACCTTACATAACGTAATCTTTATCAATCTAAAATAGTTTAGCTCTCTAACAGCGAAAAAATTTTCAAAATCGGTTAGTTAATTTATTTTGCACTTTTAAGATCCCAGGACCCTGGCCGACCTCATACAACATATAAGCTATATCCATCTAAAATTGTTTATCTCTGTAACAGTGAAAAAATTTTCAAAATCGGTCACTTATTTCATTTTTGACACTATTGGGTCCCATGGACCCTGGCGGATCTTACGTAACGTAATCTATATCTGTCTAAAATAGCTTACCTCTGTAACAGTGAAAAAATTTCCAAAATCGGTCGGTTAGTTTATTTTTGACACTTTTGGGTCCCATGGACCCTGGCGGACCTTACATAACGTAATCTGTATCTATCTAAAAAAGCTTAGCTCTTTGCCAGTGAAAAAATTTTCAAAACTGGTCGGCTAGTTTATTTTTTACAATTATGGGATCAGTGGACCCTAGCAGGTCATATAACTTATGATAATCCGTGAGGGTCTTGCGGACATTATTTAATAACTTAACTAATTCAAATACTTCAGCTTACTAACGGTGAAAAAATTTTCAAAATCGATTAAGTAGTTCATTTTCGGCATTTTTAGGTCCCCAATAGCTTAACGGATCTCATATAAGATACCTTAAATCCATTTAAAATTGTTTAGCTTTCTAACATTAATGATTAATAGTGAATTGAGACAGAAATATAAATTACTTATTACACTGACAAAGAGAGCAAAGTGAGGCAAAAGTGCAAAATTACGATTTTTTCGAAAACTACTTAACATAGAAAGAAAATTATAAGATTTTAGAATTATTTGTCTATCATCATTTTTTGTTTCATTTAAAATATATTTTTCCACAGGAATGAAATTTCCCGGGGTATAAAGTAGTTTGTGTCCTTTCTCATACCTTCTGTTAGCAATATACAAAGTTTGAAATCACTTATCCGTTTTTTAATAGTCAGCTGTTTTAATTTAATGCATTTTCCCCACGGGAATGAAATATTTTCCCGAAATAAAAAATTGCCTATAACCGTCTCTGGCCCGCAAGCAACGTCTGTGCAAAGTTTCAAGTTGATTGGTTAAGCTGTTGAGGCGTGAAAGCCAGTCAAACAAACAAATAAACAAACAAACTTACTTTCGCATTTATAATATTAGTAAGGATATAAATTTTAGTGCATATCATTTTCGTATTCTAGGGACCTCAAAACATATTTCTGTTATAGTCTCGGCCTCAGATTGCGTCATGAGAGCGGCCGTAATAGCTGAATTTCGAGTTTTCGAAATTCGCTAAAAGTAAATTATCAAGACAATGAATAGACGAGGTGCTAGGTGACATTGAGTATGCATGAAAGAGGTATAGAATTTGACTTTTGATTATTGTTAGGGGGTCTTAGGTGAGTATGAAAACCCATGTCGTCGACCTCTAGGGTGATCAACAAATTGGGGGGGGGGTGGGGGTGGGAGTGGGTTCAAAGTTGCAGAAATGCCGATCGGGAGATCGCTCATATCTTGCTTATTATTGATCCTAGAGTGATAATTTTTTTTTTTTACTTTATTGGCAATGGAATGATCTAAAATTTATGTCATATGCAAATTTTTGATATACCTAACGGTTTTCGTGTAAAAAAAAATGAAAATAGAAGGCAACGTTAAAATTTAAGTATTTTTTGTATACAGGACTAGTCAAAAGTATAAGAAAGTCAAAAAACTCAGCGGGAAAGCATTTTTGGGATAAACGATGGGGATAAAACTTTCATCATTTGTTACGGCGCATCCGATGATGACCTTCACCTTGACCTCAAAAATCAAGGTTCAAGGTCATATCAAGGTCGAGTCCGTTTTTTTATATGGCAACCCCCATTTTTGACCCCGGAATGGAAAGAGCGGAAAATTGTGCATCCGAATATGACCTTGACCGTGATCTCAAGGTCAATGATCAGGGTCAATTCAAGGGCAAATGCTGATTTTTACTGCCCAGGCGCTAGCTAACATTAAGTATGAACTGAAAGAGGTATAGAATTTGACTTTTGATTATTATTAGGGGATCTTAGGTGAGTATGAAAACGCATGTCGTTGACCTTTAGGATGGTCAACAACTTGGTGGGGAAAGAGGTTAAGTTGCAGAAAAAGCCGATCGCGAAATCGCTTATATCTTGCTTATTATTGACCGTAGAGTGATGATTTTTTTAAATTTGTTTGCAATGAAATGATCTAAAATTTATATAATATGCAAACTTTAGATATATCTAACAGTTTTCGTGTAAAAAAATGAAAACAGAAAATAATGGTAAAATTTAAGAATTTGGGTTTGCCCTTGAATTGACCCTGATCATTGACCTTAAGATCACGATCAAGGTCATATTCGGATGCAGAATTTTCCGCTGTCTCCATTTCCGGGGTCAAAAATGGGGGTTGCCATATAAAAAAACGGACTTGACCTTGATGTGACCTTGAACCTTGACTTTAAGGTCAAGGTGAAGGTCATCATTGGATGCGCCGTAACAAATGGTGAAACTTTTGTTCTCATCGTTTACCCCAGAAATGCTTTCCCGCTGAGATTTTTGACTTTTTTTTTACTTTTGACTAGTCCTGTATACAAAAAATACTTAAATTTTAACGTTGCCTTCTATTTTCATTTTGTTACACGAAAACCGTTAGGTATATCAGAAATTTGCATATGACATAAATTTTAGATCATTTCATTGCAAACAAATTAAAAAAATTATCACTATACGATCAATAATAAGCAAGATCGGCTTTTTCTGCATCTTTTCCCCCTCTCCCCCAATTTGTCGACCACCCAAGAGGTCGACGACATGGGTTTTCATAGTCACCTAAGACCCCTTAACTATAATCAAAAGTCAAATTGTATAACTCTTTCATGCATACTCAATGTCACCTAGCACCTGGGCTAGAATATTATTTGTTTGAATCGTCTAATTTCAAAACTCGCTATACAGTTTTTTCAGAAAAAATGAGATAAATGTGCTATATACTTTAACTGAATTTGTATACTAAAATTAAAAAAAAAAATTATTGGTTCAAATATTATTTTATTATTTTAAATTATAAGATAATAGTTGTGTTCCAGCATCGCATGTTTGACAGTCCGCAAACTGTTTGCACATGCGAAACTGTTCCAGCAAAACAAAATGTACATTTTGTACATTTTGTACAAAATGTACGACGTTCCAGCATCTTTTTGACATGTTTTCAACTTGTTCCTAACTGTTAGAATTGCCAGCGGACTTTTGAATGGGCAAATTGTCCAATTGTTTATTTAATGAATTGTAATTAGTGTTACCAAGGCACTGAAGTGAAAGTCTATAGAATGTCAGAAACGAATTTAAACCGTTCCAGCACACTGTACATCCTGTACATTACAAACAAATTCGTTACTTGTTTGTATTTTAGCATGGTTACAAACAAATTCGTAACTTGTTTTGTATTTGTCCAAAAATAGATGCTGGAACACAACTAATAATTGTACATAAATTCGTGATAACAATAGTATATTATTGAATGAATGGCGGGTAATGATAGCTATTACTCACGGAGGTGAAATTGCGACACGAAACAAGTGTTGTAATTCATCTGAGTGAGTAATAGCCATTTACACACGAGTAGAATATTATACCTGTTCTGCGGTTTTTTCCACTTTTGATTTAAATAAAATTGAATACAATTATAATAACATGAATTTTTTACTCAATTGGTATTGAGTTTCTAAATTAAATTTTTAAATTAAATTTGTAATTGTTATAGCGTTAACTAATCATTAAGGTACTAGAATAAATACAATTTACTTCTACTTATAACATTTTCTGTATTTTTTTTTAAAATTATTTTTTAAAATTTTTTTCAAAATTTGAAAAAAAATTAAAAAATTAAAATTTAATTTTAAAAAAAGTTTTTGGAAAAAATTTGAAAAAAGATCTTTTAAATTTTGAAAAAAAACTTTCAAAAATAATTTTTTTTTCTTAATTTTTCAATTTTAATGGATAAAAGATGCCTAACTGTGAAAAAAGTTGGAAAAAAGTTGAATTTTCCATTCAATTTTGTTCATTCAATTTTGCTCCTTTGATTATTTTTCTGAATATTTGGAACAAACGGTTTAGGAAAACCATACGATAGATCGATCTGCCGATTTACAGGGTTATTGGGGGTACATTGAGGTATAAAAATTCGTACAAACATTAGATTTCCCATCAATATTCGCAGGGATGCGGACGATTTTTCACAAGAAGGAAAAAAGTCCCTTTTTTCACATTTTTCAGATTAAAATTAAGGATGAAAAAAATTATTTTTTCCTAAAATACACGCTTAGCCTTGTAGGAAATTTATTCCATATTCCAAAACTGCCCTTCAATTTTCTGTCCGATCACTGGTTACTGAGATATCGATGGTTAAAGCAAAAAGGATTCTTTTGCATTCAAGGTTGGATACCTCCGGAACGAATTAACATAGAGAAAAATTTTAAAAAGGAATTTGAAGCTGAATAAACAGGGTATCATGTCAATACCATGGTTTTACTGTAAAAAAATTTTTCAAGCCCATAGACCAAAAAAGAAAAGAGCAAAAAATTTGCAAAAACTTTTTTTGTGTTATTCCCTATAATTGCTCGATAACTGTCACTCCTAAACATTTTTTGACGAAAGATCTGAAAATTAGAATCTTGGAGCTTCAAAATTCTTTTTTTAACATCTCGATACGACCATTTTCCACGTAAATACAGTCCTTCAAAAATCACTAAAAATTAACAATTTTTTTTTGCTCCCTTAATTGTTTGTAGTAGTATATATTATAAAAATTACTTAAAATTCATATCTATAAAGTGACTTGTAGTTTATAATCACCTAAGATACGTATCCATATCCGTATTCAGACACATTCATACTCATTCATACATTCAGACACATGTACGAGGGTGAATCAAAAAGTTCTTGAATCGCATATTCATATAATATTTTTGGAGGTAATTTGATATTAATTTTGAAGAGCGTCCTTGCCATAATATTTATGCAAAGTTTCAATCGATTTAATCGTATTATTTTGAAGTTATGAATTATTTTGTGTAAATACGTAGTTATCAAAAACGCTCCTGCTCATCGGTCAAAAGTTGTGCTTCAAGCAATTCGCAGCGCTGGATTCGAAATATTGGACCACCCACTATATTCTCTGGACTTACTTACTTATTTCCGAAATTAAAGGAACACATCCGGGGGAAGAAAGTTGACGATGATGGTTTTGCGGTTATGGTTGCCGTAGAAGAGTTTTTTGAGAAGGAAGATATTCTAAATATATAGAATTGGAAGGAAATTAGGTAAAAAAATAAAATATTTTTGATTGAATTTTCATATATTTTTATAGTGATTCCAAGAACTTTTTGATTCGCCCTCGTATAATATGTACAATATTTCTAATTACATTGAATACATGATTTTTTAATTTTTACTTTTTTCTTTTTTCTATATATAAAAGTTACAACTGACAAGACATATATATTACTCATTTAAAACAAAACTTCTTAGTTTTAAGACTCCACTCACAAAACAAAAGATATCTACTGTTGATTTTTTCCGGCGTTAAATTAGATAGTAAATCAATTAAATTAGTTTCAATGTCCAATTCTTTATTTAGATATTTATCTAAGTAACACGTTTTAATAGCTTTTTAAATTGGGCATTCTAGGATAAAATGCAATAGTGTTTCAGGGTTCTAAGGTTACATATTTCGCACAAATCTTCTTGTTTCCGTTTATAGGTGCTATTATTAGCCTGTAATTTAATTATTTTTAAACCTGAAACTCTAATGCCCGGTTTTTCAGTGATGGTTTAAACCAAAGATTATAGTTAAACTCGAGTTTATCTCATTTTTCAGTTTTACAGTGTGAGTTTAAATATGGCCGCCAGTTTAAACTACGTTTAACTTAAACGGCCAATATTCGTGGTTTAAACTACACATTTAGTTTAAACCTAGGAAACGTCAAATATTGTGTTTAATGTTTGGTTAAATAAAATATAAAAATAATGTATTTTGAATCAGATTTTGAAGATGAGAGCGACCAAGAGTATTATTTAGATTTAGTAATTTAGATAATTTTAATTTTTATTCAAGATTTCCAATACAAAAAGAAACTGCTTTTTTCGTCCTGGAGAAAATGTTTTTTTTTTTTTTTTTTTTTTTTTTTTTTTTTTTTTTTTAAATAATAATCATTAAACTGAAAACTATTATAACAGTAATAATTTTTAAGAATAACGCATTATCTCCTGAAATAATGTTCTTGTTGACATTAAGATATTATGCAAGTGGGGGTATGCTTATAATATGTGGAGATTTCGCAGGAGTATCGAAAACTACTACTAGTAAAGTAGTGAAACTAGCATCTCACAATATTCCTCTTAAATTTATTAAATTTTTTAAATTTCCAGTGTCAGACATGGAAAAGACTCAAATTATAAGAAATTTTTATAACATTGCGCGGTTTCCTAAAGTGATTGCTGCTTTAGAAATTAGAAATGTGACGCACTGAATTAGAAACACTGATAAATGCAAACAAATTGCACAGCCCAATGCCTTTTTTTATGACACGCTTTAAAAATTTATAGCACCCTAATGTAATTTTTCAAAATATATTCAAATATATACATTTAAATTATTTTCACATAGTAGAAGATTATCATCACAATTCAAACAATCTGTTTTGACATCTATTAAAAAAAGCCAAAAGTAGTAATTTGCTATGGTTACTTAGTTTAAACTCCGTTTAAATAAACTACGGTAGTATTGACACTGTAAAACATCGGTGGTTTAACTGATTAGTTTAAACTTGAGTTTAGCTAAACGTGGTTTACATAAACTCAAGTTTAAACGGCCACTGAAAAACCGGGCATAAGTTGACTTATTACTCTTTTACCTGTAGTTCCTCACAGTACCTTTCTCTTTTGTAAGTTTTGAAAACCTTTTTTACATCAGTTTTAGCTTTTAAGCATTTTCGGTAAACTAGGAATTTTTTTGAGTATTAATTTTGTTACATGTTCTTACACTTAACATTTCTACATTTTTGGCAGCTATTTTTCTACTATTAATTATGCAGTCATTAATGTCTGTGACAGAGAGTATGGCGCACCGTTAGTGTTTTTAAAACGCGAATTGTATTAAACATCAGAAAAATTATGTATAATAAAAAATCAACATCATAGAAATTTTTATAATGAAAATTATATAAAATTATCTTAAATATAATAATAATTGATCTAATTAAAATAATATACTAAAAAAATGATCTGGGATACTTTTATTGCAATATACTTTATAATAGCAATAGTAAAATAAAATTTTAAAAAATAACATTATATTTTAAAAACGCCGTGAGCAGCGGAGCCCCATCACGGAAGTCGAATTTTTCCTTTCATCTTCGGTATTGAGTGTATACAAGCGAAATGTAATTGAAAGTCCACAAGCGATTTGTAATTTTGGTGGTTTCAAAACTGATGATGAGTGTCCGGTTGATCGGGGCTTTAAAAAAAGGTTTTAAGTTTTTAAGGGCTGAATCTCAATAAATTTCAATTTTGTGCCGATTGCAGTTAACAAGGAAAAAGTCAACACAATTCGTACGAGGGCATTTCTATCCATGCTTATCCGCCAATTGCCTTTGTGTTTTATTTTTAAATATTAAAAAAGGAACTTAAATAGTAAACTGGAAGGCTTTTATGAAGATATTTTTTCTTTCCAAATAAATCCAAAATTTCTATTTTATAAATAATAAAAATCCAAAATTCCTAATTTATAAATAAACAGTGACTTTAATAACATTTTTAAATTACTTAATATTTATGTATATTTTTTTTTTTTTTTAATTTTTAAAATTATTGTACGCCTGCTTGTATTAGAATAAAGATAAAGCATTTAAAATACATTTATCAATACTACTAAATTTGGATGTAAAAATGGGAGAAGTGGGGGCAAAAGTAATATGGAATCCCTAAAAGGCACTAGCTGGATACTAACTCAATACATGTACAAAATTTCAGCCCTCTAGGTTTCCTTAGAGAGACTCTAGACATGTTAGAAAAAAAGCAAAAAATCAAGGAAATATTGGCGTAAAAATCGTGGGGGTAATGGTTAAAAGTTGAAACCTCCAAAAAGCAGTGGCTGGCTATTAACTTAACCTGTACACAAAATTTCAACACTCTAGGTTTATTTGGGGAGATTTTGACCCGAACGAAACTTAAAAAACAAGAAAAATCATGTTCTTTTTGGTATAAAAATGGTGGGGGTAAGGGTTAAAAGTTGAGACCCCCAAAAGGCACCCCCTTGATATTAACTCAATCCGAATACAAAATTTTAGCCCTCTAGGTTTATTTAGGTGACCTGTGCGAGTGGTACCCAAATTTCAACCCTCTACGTTAATTCTGGGGGGGGGGCTGGGGGCGTGTTAGATCCAGCGAAAATCGTTTTTTCCCCCTTTACTCCCTCCAAATCATCCTAGGAAGCTGAATTTTGGATGTGTTGTAGATAATTGACCGAAACATTATTTCCAACCTGTTTGGAAAAGTTTTATTGCTTTTCCGCCCCCCACCACCCCCTTAAAGGTTGGGTCGGATCCAAAATTTTCCCAAAATTGGACCCACTTTGATAGTATTGTTGTGCATCGGAATGAGCCCTGTTTACCAAATTTGAGCTCTTAACTTCCATAGGGGGCCCTACACATATTAAAAGGTAGCGGGAAAATATATACATACATACATATATATATATATATATATATATATATATATATATATATATATATATATATATATACAGATATTTGTATATAGTGTTCTACGGGTCCGAAAATGAATAGCGCCCCTACTCTCGCTTCTCGGCGTTCTTATCGTATAGGCTGTATAAGTCTAATTTTTTCAAAGCAAATTCGACTAAAAAATAGCTGGAAATAAAATTATGTACATAATGAAAATTCATTGAATTTAAATTATACAAGGTTGTTATTTTTGAGAGATTGACTAATTATTTGGGAGATTGACTAAAAACAAGAATTTATGTTTTACTTTATATTTGAATAATATTTATTTAAATAATTATTATGATATTAAATTTATATCTAAAATAATTGCATTTTAAATAATAATAAACATTATATTTGCGTGGTGACAATAATTTTAATTGTATTAATTTTCATGATACAATAATGTATGACTTTCAAGTTAGTTGTATTATAATAGAAAATCATTCACATTATAATTAATAAAATAATAATTCACAACAATAACAGTCAACAACATAAAATAGAAATAATTCAACATTCATTTTTATTAAACTGAATAAAAATTACGACAATTCAAATTATTTCCAACTGTACATATATATATATATATATATATATATATATATATATATATATATATATATATATATATATATATATATATATAATTAAAAATATTAAAAATTATATTCACTATCATAATAAATGGGGAAAAAGGCATATCTTCTCTGGATAAAAAAATTAATTTTATATTCAGTCACAATTTTAATTAATTCCTTTTTAGTCGAATTTTCTCCGAAAAATTAGACTTATACAGTCTATACGATAAGAGCTGCGAGAGGCGAGAGTAGGGGCGCTATCCGTTTTCGGACCCGTAGAACACGAATATGTAGAAAAAAAAATGTCTGATATATATATATATATATATATATATATATATATATATATATATATATATATATATATATATATATATTTCCCGCCACCTTTTAATTTGTGTAGAGCCCCCCTATGGAAGTTAAGAGATGAAATTTGGTAAATGGGGCTTATTTTCGAGGCACCTCATACTATCAAAGTGGGGTCAAATTTTGGGCAAATTTTTTTTCTGACCCGACCTTTAAGGGGGTGGTGGGGGGCGGAAAAGCAATAAAATTTTTTCAAACCGGTTTTAAATAATGTTTCGGTCAATTATCTACAACATATCCAAAATTCAGCTTCCTAGGATGATATGGTGGGAGTAGAGGGGGGAAAAACGATTTTCGCTGGATCTAACAGGCCCCCAGCCCCCCAGAATTAACGTAGAGGGTTGAAATTTGGTGTGTTGATAAAGTTCGTACCTAGGTTGTGCTTTTTGGAGGTTTTAATATTTTACCCCCACCCCCCTCATTTTTAAGCTACAATTTCATGCATTTTCGACGTTTTCGAAGTTTGTACCACTCGCACAGGTCACCCGAATAAACCTAGAGGGCTGAAATTTTGTATTCGGATTGAGTTAGTATCAAGGGGGTGCCTTTTGGGGGTCTCGACTTTTAACCCCTACCCCCACCATTTTTATACCCAAAAGAACATGATTTTTCTTGTTTTTTAACAGTTTCGTTCGGGTCAAAATCTCTCCAAATAAACCTAGAGGGCTGAAATTTGGTGTACAGGTTAAGCTAATAGCCAGACACTGTTTTTTGGAGGTTTCAACTTTTAACCCTTACCCCCACGATTTTGACGCCAATATTTCCTTAATTTTTTTGCTTGTTTTCTAACACGTCTAGAGACTCCATAAGGAAACCTAGAGGGCTGAAATTTTGTACGTGTATTCAGTTAGTATCCAGCTAGTACCTTGTAGGGAGTCCACATCACTTTTCCCCCCACTTCTCCCACTTTTACATCGGAATTGAATGCTATTGTTAAATGTGTTTTAAAAGCATTATGTTTATTCTAAATACAAGTAGGCGAATAGTAATTTTAAAAAATTTAAAAAAAAGTGAACTTACTTTTATGACAAATGAAATACGTACATATTAAGTAATTTAAAAATGTTATTAAAGTCACTGTTTATTTATAAATTAGGAATTTTGAATTTTTAGTATTTATAAAATAGAAATTTTGGATTTTTTTGGAAAGAAAAAATATCTTTATAAAGGCCTTCCAGTTTACTATTTAAGGTCCTTTTTTAATATTTAAAACTAAAACATAAAGGCAATTAGCGGATAAACATGGGCAGGAATGTCCTCGTACGAATTGTGTTGGCTTTTTTTCTGCTACCTGTTTTCGGCACAAAATTGAAATTTACTGAGATACAGCCCTTAAATACTTAAAACCTCGATCAGCCGAACACTCATCACCAGTTTTGAAACCAACAAAATGACAATTCGGTTGTAGACTTTCAATCACATTTCGCTTGTAGACATTCAATACCGAAGATGAAGGGGAAAATTCGACTACCGTGATGGGGCCCCGCTGCTCACGGCGTTTTTATATTTATAATAATAAAAATTCTTATTCTAAATTTTATTATAATTTTTTTGAGGTAATTTGATTTTTAATTATATATTTAATAGTTTTGCGATTAAAAACACTAACGGCGCGCCATAAAACTGTGAGTTTTCGGTTTGATTACATTGTTTATTTTTATAGTTTTTTATTATCTAAAGATTAGGCAAATGATCCGACATTAATGTAAAATCTAAAATTTTGAAATCGATAATATCTCCCATTGCTAGATCATTAGCCCATATTAAATCTATAATACTTTTTCCTATGGAGCTGATGAAAGTAAATTGAGATGGCTGATCACTTTTACTATGTGGCGTCGCACAGTGGAGTATTTGATAATAAAACCTGGCCAAAAATAACAATTGCGTTTTATTGTTAAATTTTATTGTAAAATACAATTAGGTTCAATTATTTATTTATTTAGATATCATTTCAGGCGTGTAGACAGAGGTGCGGGGGGGTCAAGGGGTAATGACCCCCCCTCAGGAAATTAAATATATAGATATTATTTAATATTGGCCACAATATTGGCAAATGTTATATAATTAATCCATTATTATTACCAAGCAGCGTGTTTTTTTTTTGCTCGCCACTCGTCAGCTTCAATTTTTTTTGTTTCTTATTTTTGTTTCAGAAATTGTTTTAATTCTTTCACTTACCGCGTGCCCCCCCTTCCCTCCAAGACGCTTGGCTGTATACGCCCCTGTATCATTTAAAGCATAAATATGTTGATGCAGATATCAAGAGACAAAAAAAATCAAGGATGATTCAATATATACCGTTTATGTTATACTTATGAAACTCGAAATGTTTAATATGTATGTAATAAAATAATTAAACTTTTTTTTATAGAAATGGCAAGTACATGCGAGAAGTTTTATTCCAGGAATTGTTTCTCTGTTACCTGCAAAATACAGTGGTATAAACAAGTTTGCCCGGAAAAGCCCGGAAGGTGTTTAAAACCTTATGTTTAAGGTACAACCACAGTGTGACTCTGCCAAAAAATTATCAATTTTTACAATTTTTTTCCGGATGGATAGGATGGGGGAATGGGGATGAATTTTTTTTTATGATTAATACCAGTATTTGACAATACAGAAATATTTTTTTTAATCATTTTTATTTATTTTCTATAATTATTATAATTTTTTGAAAAAAATGTCTTTAAAAAAGGGCGAAAATCGGTACCCACGATTGCGGCCGCAGTTTTCATCCGAAAAAAAATCGAATATATTATAAATCTGTAGGTAAGCCGCTATCTACCTATGGGAGCTTTTTTTTTCTTTGAAAATTGAAAAAATGGTGGCGGTTTGAATAAACATTACAAAATTTTTTATAGTTTTTCGTGTGGAAAAATTAGAAAATTGTCAAATAGTGGTATTAATCGTAAAACAAAATTCATCCCCATTCTCCCATCCTATCCATCCGAAAAAAAAATTGTGAAAATTGACTATTTTTTGGCAGAATCACACTGTGATGGTACCTCAATAAAGTACAATAAAATTTTATTACTTGAATATAAACTTGACTTAAAAATGTCATTAAAATATACAAGGAATTATTTCAAAATTATTTTAGGCATGTTAAACAAACATTGACCATCCACCTTATAAATTAATGAGGAAAAAATAATTCAAGTTAATTAGACAAATAAAAGGCTGATCCATTATACTTTGACTATAAAAGTCATAATAAAGCCATGATATTCTAGTGTTAAAAAAGTTCTGACTTCAACTGACGGTAATAATGTCTGAACATGCCTTATTGACCCGGTATGCGGCTGAACGGATAAACCAGATATTTATAACTGCAAAAATACTACTTTTAACAATATTAGTGAATTTTGGATTTTTCGATTTTGGTCGTGATATAAGGGCAAATACTCCACTGTGCGTCGGTTTATTACATAAAAACCAATGCTCTTCATGCAATTTACTAGACAAGTCCCTCTTTGATTAATTACTATATTATCCAGGAGATGTTTCATTTATGTTCCTTTCCCCACCAAGTGTTTTTTCCATTTTTGTTCTTACTAGACACGTTTTGTTTAGATTCATGATCTGAAATTAGACGTTTCATTAGACGACTCCTTTTTTCGACAAACTTTTTTCTTTCTTTTTCGTTCTTCTTACTAGACTTAATTTCGGTCACATTTGTGATCCTCTTTAGTAGTTTTTCGCTGAAATAAAAGCACTGTTAATTTTGTTTTTTAAAATAAAAAGTAAAAAGAGATCTTATGGACCTAAAAAATAAGAGAATGCTAGAGTTTGTACCTGTCTGGGGCTGAATTTAAGCTACCAGGCGCGTCCACGGGTTGCGGATAGTAGGTGACTTTCAGATGTGAAGCTTAACTGCGAAATAAGTGCTTAGAAAATAAGTAAATTGGATTTCGCAAACAGTAGATTGACAGATGTAACAGGGTGTGCAGAGTGATTTTGTGGTGGGACCATTCATTTCAGAAAATGGCCACATGCCTGAGGAAGCTTGTGTATCTAAGGCTAGGGATGTAAACACCGAAATCAAACCATTATACCGGAAACTTATACGTGGTGCAGAAACGAAGACTGCGAGTTAATGAAGAGCTCTATAAATACCTTCGTATACACAGGAATTAAATATGGATATGGATAGGCTTTATGGAAATAAGTACTTGGAGGGGTCCTGTTACAGACAGGGAATCCGCTCTCCGGAAAGTGATGCGCTGACCCAAGAAATAAGAGGAGAGTCAACAAAACAGGAAGAAGAAGGGAACTACAAACAGTGAAGAGTGCGTATGCCTGGGACGGGGTTGAAGATCCCACTATTAGGCAGTCTCAACTATCTTGGACTCTTTTAAGAGAACGAAGTCACTCTGTGGGAATTATCGTCAGGACGGAAAGGAAAATAAAAATGTTAAAATAAGTAGGATGATAAACTTACCTAGCGTAAAAAAAACTCAGAAGTGACACGATGGAAGAAAATGAACAATTATTAGCAAGTCTAGTTGAAAACCTAAATGAAACTGTAACAAACTTAGTAATACAAGTACTTAAAGTAGTATAAATACAAGTACTTAAAGTGGAAATTACGGCTGCGGTGAAGACATTAAATGGAAAGTAAGTCAAATGGAAAGAAGAATTAAAGAATGGGAAACATTACCTAACAAGCCGAAAACTAGAATTGTTACTAAAGAACAAAGAAGTATTGCCACAGAGGTGAATGAAAAGGAACTGTTAACATATGTAAATAGGTCTAGAAAAGAACACATATCTAGAATCGATACGATACTCGATAAGAAAGAAAAATTAGAAGAATTGAGGAAAGTCGTCAAAGAAAAATGGCTGAAGAATGTTACAAAAGGACAAAAATAAAAGCAAGTCTGACAAACTACAATTACATCGACAGTGATTTGACAATAATACTGCCTAAAACAATGCGAAGAAGCGATAAAACCCTTCAACAGTTGACGGATAGAATCCCGGCCCTAAAGACATTGGTGTGGAAAAGTATCGAATAATTCAAAATGGAGTACGCTAGATCACAGGTAGAAGTGGCTACAAGCAGTGGCTACTAGCATACATAGTGTAGATACTATTTGCAATCTCAAGGAGTATATGCTGGGAAACAACATATTATCAACAAAATAGAAACTTGTGTAATAGAATAGGTAGACGGAGACTATTTTCGTAAATGTTTTGAATATATTTTTAGATATACAAAATGGACGATTGTCTTTGTCACCAATGTTAGGACACTAGACGGAACAAGTAGCGATATTCAAAAAGGCGGAAATAAACGTGGTACCAATAAGTTATTATAAAAGCACCGGAAAGACTTACGCAGATTTACTTAAGGAGGTTAAAACCAACGTTGATATTAATTAAATATGAACAAACATTCAATCGTTAAGGAGAACTAATAAAAACAATCTGCCAATAGTGCAGAAATTAAATCTGAAGATGCAGTTAAGTTTAAGGAAGAAATCGAGATACGACTCAAAAACACAGATGTTGCCATTATCAATAATGATTCTACAATCTATTATTATGTTATCTACATAGAGGCTGATGTTGAAAAGAGGGAACTTAATAGAAAAAATTATAAAAATTATCCAAACATCTCTAACGAGGAAATTAAAGTTGGTTGTTACAAACAGATGATGACTGGGAACTACACGGTATGTTTATCGCTGAGAAAAGAGCCATCTGAGCACTTTACATCTAAAAAAAGTTGCATTAAAATTGGGTGGACGAATTGTAGAATTAGTAATATTTCAAATGTTTACTATTTGGACATAAAATCATCGAATGTACAGGCCCAGACAAGAGTGGAAGCAGCCAAAACTGCGGGCAGGAGGAACATAAAGCAAAGGAGTGTGTCAAGATTTCAAGAATTCTGTACTATATACGAAAAGGATGGATACAGGGTAAGTTAGACCAAATGCCAATATTAAAAGGCCCTAGTAAACAAGGAAAGGTTTGTTGGGGACAGTGAAATAAAAAAGAGCCCGAAGGAAGCGAAGACCGGGGAAAATTAAGATAAAGATCAACATGGCCATTACAGTCTTCCAAACAACCTCGAGTAGGAAAAGAGTGGCACACGATTTAACTATGGAGACGCAGGGGATGGGACAGTGGCGTAGTGAACATAACCGGCGCCCGGGGCACGGCACTTTATTAGCGCCCCTCAGAGCCGGACCTAGCCTAAGTAGCGCCCGAGGCAGAATCAAAAAATAGCGCCCCTGTAGAAAAAATATTGCCTTTTTCCCTTTTTCCTCCCAAAAAACAAGCGACGAGCAAAAAAAAACCTCTCATATCTCATTTTTTTCGCGCCCCCAAAGACCTGCCACCCTTTGGGGCACATTTGACCCCCCCCCCCCTTTAGCGCACATTTGGCGCCCCTCTACGAGTGGCGCCCGGTGCATGATAGACCCCCTTGCACCCCCGTCGCTACGCCTCTGGGATGGGATCTCCTAATTATAGGAGAAGCAATTAAAAAGTTTGTAAAGGAGTAACGACATTGGGTCTATTGAATAAAAAAAAGTATTTGCTTTTACTTCCCATTTTTTAAGTCTTTACTTATGATCAGTTGAATAAAAACCTAAGTGATTACTTAAAAAAAGAGTTTACTTATATCAAATAAGTAAACTCAAATAATTTCCAGTATTTACTTAGTGTGGAAGTATTTACTGAGATTTTTCCAGTTAGTACTTTTTTTTAGTTGAATAAAAACAAGTATAGTCTTAAACAAATAAGTAATAGCTTGAATATTTATAAGGTTGGTACAGAGCATACTTTTTATTAAAACAGAAGTATTTCTTGAGATCTTTGTGGTTATTTTAAATATGGTAGACTTTATAAATATACGCAATATGAACCGGTATAACGAAAGGAAGAACGTAAGTCCCATCAGATCAAAGGTTTCGCTACGTTTTGAAAATGAATGTGTAAATTATCTTTCAAATTACTTTCTAATGGACTCAGATGAAACGAGAGGAGCGGCTCTCAGCTCACGTCAAGAAATGGAAACATTTCTGAAATTCGTTACTGACACCGGATTTCAAACAGGCGTTGCTCAAGATTTTGGAGTTCACTACACAACATGCGCTAAACTATAAACAATGTTGCTGATAGTATTATGGAAAAAACTCATCACCGGATAAAATTTCCATCCAATTTACAGGTTATGGAGAAAGCTAGACGTCAAATAAATTTCGAATACCTACAGTTATTGGTGCACTGGATTGCACACACGTTCCCATTAAAAAACCATCAACGTTTGGAGATGACTATATTAACAGGAAAGGATTTTCGAGCATAAATGTGCAAGTAACCTGTGATTCAAGTAAAATGATTACAAGTGTGGACGCTCAGTGGCCTGGAAGTGTTCATGATTTCAGGATTTGGAAACAAAGCTCCATATATAACACTTCAAGATTTCGAGGTATCTTCTGTTTGCTTTGAGACAGCGGATACGGAATTACTCCAGGGCTATTAACTCCGTTCAAAGATCCCCAAAACAGAAATGAAGAAATGTTTAACAATATTCACTCCAGAGAAAGGGTCATAATTGAAAGGGTATTTGGGCAACTGAAACAAAGATTTCCTATTTTGGAACACAAACTAAGAGTATCTTTGAAAAAGTTCCAAAAATAATTGTCTGTTGTGCTGTATTACACAATATTAGTAAACATCTACACGATGATTTTGACTTTATAGAACAGTTTCCAAATAATTATGAAGAATTATTATGAAGAATATTATGCCTTTGTTACAATTCTCCAAAAGTAAGTGTTTACTTATAAGTATAAGTTAATACTTATAGTTATAAGTAAATACTTAAATTTTTAAATGTTTTTCCAATATTTACTTTTAAGTAGGGTAAGAGACCCGATGACCGATCACTATTTTTAGCTGTATCATTAAATTAGCTTAAAAAAATTAAAAAATAAACAAAACACCCATTTTTTTTTCTTAATAAGTATGAAACCAAGTTTTTTTTATCCAATGGATATGTTTTTAAGAAAATATAACCCAAAAATTTTGATTTATTAATGATTTTGTTTTATAATTTGTTGACGTCTATTAAAAAGCAGACAGAAAATATTAACCTCCTTTGAAAGATCAATACACTGACCCCTATGAAGAATCGCGCATTAATAATGTACATCAAGTACAGTAGTAAATCTTATACTATCGAATATTTGAACCATTCTCTTTCAGTCACTTTGACACTCTATCCACTACAAGGGGTCAGTCTGTGTCATAGAGTATCACAGAATGACACCTTGTGAAACATAGCAGCAATGACAGAAGGGTTTAAATATTCGATAAAATAAACCACTAAAATACTGTATTTTCTTTCGCCATCTATAATTATGCTTTAAAAAACATTGTGTACATTCTAACATGATTCTAACTTATCTATACGCCATTGTGAATTTTTAAACAGTTAAATTAAGTATATGACGTATATATTATGACGTATATATTTATATGTTGTTTCAAATCTAAATGTCTGACGTTTTTATTTCAATTTCGAAGTTTTAATTCATTATTAATTATTTTTCAATTGATTTTACGTTCTGAAATAAATAAAATATTAAAGTGAAATTATAAAAATGGTTAGTTAAGTGTTTTAAACCCAAAAATTAATTAAAAATGTTTATAAAATAAATATGCAATATAATATAATTCTCAAAATGCGGTACCTAACTGTAAAACTCAGACCCCAAGAAGAATCAGTCATACAAATAATATTTAACGCATATAAAATTTAATTTAGCTATCCTAATCTCTTAAGTGGACTAATAACAATTATTTGTATACTTTTATTATGCTAATAACTTTAAAAATTCGGTGAAAAATGTTACAATTTATAACTCATGTGTTTTGAATAATGATCATCCATCATATTAAAAATTCACGAATTCAACAAAAATTTTTCGATATATATATGTATTTCTTAAATTAAGTGAGGAGGCATTAAATGTGAGGTGAATTTAAATTGAAAAATAATCATTCTATTAATAATAATTTTTTTTATCAAAGGTTTCTTTCAGAAATAACTTCATTAAGATATAAATGTCAAAACTGATCGGACTTATAACCCCGATCGACAATGGGGTCTTTTACCCTAAAAGGTATACAATCACCCAGTTGTAAAATTATGCGGACCGTGAGAAGAAAAGGTACAAAAATTATAATTGCTGAAGATATTAACGCTAAATTCCCAGCATGCGGGGGGGGGGGGTTAGCTACACAACAGGACGCCGCGCCCGAGGGGATGGAATGGCTAGCTGACCTCATGATTGTATACAACTCTGATTCCCCCATTTTTGTTAGAGGGACAACAGAATCCCATATTGATGTCACCTTTTCAATCTTTCGTATTGCTGCGAAAATAAAAAACTGATTGGCATTTGAATTGGATATACTTACCGACATAAATACATATGGTTTCAGATGGGGAAGTCAAATGCTAGATAAAAGGCAGCTATGATAAAGTTGTACCGACTTCAAATTCGAAAACGTTTTGCGACGTTGTGGAACTAATGATTTAAAATCATTATACTGGTGGAACGAAGACCTTGACAAGTTAAGATCAGAATGTAATCGCTTTAGAATTTAGAAGGAAGATAACTCGGCTTAATAGGCAAAATAACCGACAGCAGGAGAGGAATATTGTGGAGGATGAATACAAAGCAGCAAAGAATAGGTTAAAAAAGGCCATTTTGTCCAAAAGGCCATCAAATTATGCGAGGAGCTGAATGAAGATATTTGGGGCCGCGGATATGAGGTAGTCATGAAAAAGATATGCACGTCTAAATTGTACGATATATGTGACAAACTAAAGCAAGAGATTATAAAAGAACTGTTCCCTAGGAGTAATATAGCGTCTAGAGGTATAGAAAAAAGGTAAATCCTTTCATCATGGTTGAGTTGGCTACGGTAGAGTCTTTGAAAACAGGGAAATCACCGGGGCTGAATGGGATACCCGTCGAAACCTAAATTAATCGCAGTTATTCTAGATGAATTGTTAAAAGGGGTGAATGGACTTTTGCTGAATCTATATTCCCAGAAGTATGGAAAGTGTCGAAGGTGGTACTAATACCCAAGCTCCAACAGCGCTAGCGTCTACAGACCGATTTGTCTGCTAAATACATTAGGAAAGCTGTTTGAAACCCTTATCAGAGATAGACTTGTTAATGAATAGAGAAAAATGGAGATTTTCATAATTCTCAGGATAAAATGTTTTTTGCTTTTATTTGATATCAAAATAAGCTTTTAATATGTTAATAGTATGATTATCGAACAAACGGAAATTTGGGAAATGATTGCAATTTAAAATCAGAAAACTGAATATCTTGAAAGAGAATCAAGGAGCAATAATATTAATTAGTGGTATACCTGAGCAACCAAACGAAACTCGTGGAAGCCTGGAAGAAAGCATTTTTAACCTAGTGTAAACTAAGCTTCAAACTGAATTGCAACAAAGCTACGTAAATGAGATCTGAAATGGTGTTAAAGCTAATAGGAGAAACCATCGTACAGCAATGGTAAGTTGTGTGTCCTATAAAAAAAATTGGATATCATGAAACTCAAAGGAACTAGTGTTTACTTAAATAATCATCTTGCCAAATTGCAAAATGAAGACCGGAAACTAATGATAAATATATCGGGGAACCTAAAAAAGGAGAAGGAGATGCAAGAATTGTAAAAAGTAAGATATTAATGAACAATAAATGGATCGTGGACGAATTAGAATCAGAATGTGTACTTACGCTGTAAATGAAACAAGTAGCGGAAAAAATGACCAATGATAAGAAAAAGAACAATGAAGAACCACTACCTATCTAGCAATCTACAGTAAATACCCTCAAAATTAAATGTCACTCCATTAAATATACTTTTTTGGAATATCAAAAGTATTAACAATCTAGTAAATTATAATAGAGTTCACTGGAATAAATATGATGTGTTTAACCGAAATATGGCCAATAACTGATTCAAACGACAATACGAAATGTTTGCATAAAAGTAGAGCACACGCAACGCTACATTGTGGCGATAGATGTAGGTGGACTTAGCGTAATAAGAAACCTTAGCGTTATAACCCTTAGACCAGATGCATTAGGGTTTCCGGGTATGCTTTGTATGCCCGACATGAGGTATTGGAAACTCCTTTGTTACCCATATTTTTGATGTATTAAGGTGTTCCACACACTATCTTCACCTGTAATGATGAAGTCCTCTATTTTCGATTTTATCTTATTAGTTCTCAAGAAAGCCCAAGTTGAGTTCGCTTGAAAGGCCAAGGTTGTTGAAGTGTCGATAGAATCTTCTCTGGTGAACTTGCTCGCGATATTGATTGAGCAGGACTTGAAAAACCTTTAGGCGAAGGAAAAAGTGTCCGCCTAGCATACCAATCCAGGTTAGTTTTGTCAGGTACGTACATTCGATGATTCAGCCTCCCTGTCTCCCCTACCTAACTATTTCCTGAGCTACGTTGCTTTAGCTAGCAGTGGGAGACCCGAGGATGGCTCAAAAGTGTTCGAAGACGTGCATATAAACGGGGTATGGGATTTAAAGGATGGGGTTCAAAGGGTTCAAAAGGTTCAAATGGGGATGAACTCTCGGAAAAATTCGTCTCGTGCAACCGAAGCGTCCCAATAATAACTGTTTTTTGCATTAACGGCGCTAACGTGTTCGTGTGGGATCTGCAAGCTGAAATGATGTTAAGATTTCGCACAAAAGAGCTATGCACACCGCCCAGACATCCGATTATTAAAACGACTAAATGCACGGTATAGCCCGGGTTCAGCTGTCCCGGTTCATGTAAGAGATCTTAATATTTAATCCTCTTTTGTTCTTCCTTTTCGACTATGTTCGTTTTCGCTATGGCAGAGAATTCGATGGCATACTTAGTTCGGTGCCGCGACTAGGGAACCGCAGACAGTTCAACCGCGACAGTTCAACCCCGACATTTCAACCAACGACAAATCAACCTAAAGACAGATCAAGCTAACGACAAATCGACCGACGATAGATCAACCGACAACAGTTCAACCTAACGACAATTTAACTGAAGACAGTTTAACCGTTATACAATCTATTTACTAATAAGAAGAAAATTATTTTAATTTTATCCAATAATGAAATTTGCCTCCCTGGAAATTTGAGACTAATTTAAGTATTTATCTTAAGTCTCAAGGCTGACTCTTTACACAATTTAGGGTATACTATTTGGTTGGGTTGTGTTTGATTTGGTTCCCTTTCGTTGAAATCGGTTAGTTTAGGTTGTGTTTGGTTAGGTTTTATTTAGTTAAGTTGTATTTGGTTACGTTTTGTTGGGTTTGTTTATAATTTGTTGAGTTCGATTAGTTTAGACTTGTTTTGATTAGGTTAGATTGGATTTGTTCATAATTTTTTGAGTTCGATTAGTTTGGGTTGGATTTGGTTAGGTTAGGTTAAGTTTGTTTATAATTTGTTGATTTCGGTTAGCTCACGTTGGATTTGGTTAGATTAGGTTGCGTTTGTTTATACCTTATTGAGTTCAGTAAGTTTAGGCTTTTGATTAAGTTAGGTTTTATTTGTTTAAAATTAAGTATATAATTAAACTAGTAACATACATAAAAATTTTTTTAAATCACCAAAAAATGTAATTATTTTAAACACTTTCAACAACCAGCCAACCAAGCAACTTCCATGACAGTTTTAGTGTATATTTTTGTTTAGTAGTAAACAGCACTGTCCAATACGATATTAAATAAGGACCATTTTATGTCTATATGCCAATTTAAATGTATAATTCTTAATAATACAAGAAAAAATGACAATTAAAGTTCACGTAGCCATTTGGCTACCGTGGCTCATAAAGGGTTAAGTTGTGTTTGGTTAGGTTAGGTTGGGTTTGTTTATAATTTGTTGTGTTTGGATAGTTTAGGCTGGTTTTGGTTAGGTTAGGTTGGGTTTGTTTATAATTTATTGAGTTCGGTTAGTCCGAGTTGGGTTTGGTTATGCTAGATTGTTTTAGGGTAGATTAGGATATGTTTAATTATAATTTGTTGAGTTCGATTAGCTTAGGCTGGTTTTGGTTAGGTTAGGTTGGGTTTGTTTATAATTTATTGAGTTCGGTACCAACAATTAAGGGTATACTATTAGGTTGAGTTGTGTTGGATTTGGTTACTTTTCGTTGAATTCGGTTAGTTTAGGTTTTGTTTGGTTAAGTTAGGTTTTATTTGGCTAAGTTGTGTTTGATTATATTAGGTTTTTTTACAACTCATTGAATTGGATTAGTTCAGGTTGGGTTTGGTTAATTTATATATTAATGTTAAACAGTTGAAATGTCCTGCAGTTTAATTGTTCTACGGTTGAATTGCCATTTGATTTAATTATCGTTAGGCTGAACTGTCGTCAGGTTGAATTGTCATCGGCTAATCTGTCGTTAGGTTCAATTATCGTCGATTGATCCGTCGTCAGGTTGAACTGTCGTCGATCGAACTGTCGTGGTTTAACTGTCGCAGTTGAACTGTCCGCGGTTTACTTATTACAGAACCACCTAGTTCGAGATGTTAAGTCTTGGAGCACTATATCAGGCTGACATATTAGCATTCAACTACCTGGTGGTTGCAACCGGCATGCTGCACTTTTGGTTTACAACGAAAAATTTGACTGCCGTAGGGTCATAGGGCAAGACAGGTATCTTGTCTACTTCGTAATTTATTATTATTATAGACTTTACGCCAACCTAACGCTCACTACCTTAGTAGGACAGTACTTATAAAACACTTAGGTATTTAGTGTAATTTTTGAACTTACAAGCGGTCAAATATTCAACTTATTGAATTGAATGAGTCGTTTAATTTATTAAAATCTAGAGATAGTGGTCAAATTATAACTTACGACCGTTTGCATTGTAGTTCATGGTGTTACTCATAGAACTACTTGTTCCTTTACGGAAATAAATAAATTTGTTAAAATGTGCTACTTTTTTAAAAAAAAGAAAATATATTTATTACTGCTTTCTGAAACACAACAACAATGATAAAACATTTAAAAAAAAATGGGAAAAAGTAAAATGTTAACAGAGAGCAGCATTGTAGACAATATATAAGTTTGTTAAATGGGTCCCGAGGGGCCACTTTTAAGAAACGAATATACGATATTTTAACAGTTTCTTCGCGAAACTTAAACCATTTTACTTCTAAACTAAGAATCTTATTAAACATAGAAAGTTTGTAATTTACACAGATATAATAGTACATACATCTTTCTGAACTTCCTATTCTTCCTTAGTATGTATAAAAAATGAACTAGTGTACGTTAATATATAGAATAAATAAAATTTAAGTGCATCTTTTTTCGATTATTTTTGCAACTTTTGTTCAACTATTCTAAATAAATTGTTTTATTTTCTCTCTTTTTCGAAAATAATTGAATAAGTTATTGAAATATAATATCGTTCTAACCTTTCTCTATCTAGATATATCTCAAGACTGTAGCGATATAGCATTGATTTGCATATTAATAATTGGGTTTTTGAATAAAAAATAAATATCATTTTTTTGTTTTATTTCAAATCTATACCATAAATAATATTGATAAACGAAACGAAAAATTTTTTAAAAATGATATATAATAAATAATAAATTAATTAAAACTTGAAAAATTTTTAAAAATATCATTTAGTTAAAAACAGCACTACAGAAGATCGCGATGTCTGTGACGTCATAAAAGTAATATGTCAAAAGTGTCAAAATTATTAAAATTTAGTAGGAAAAATTATTGGTGGTTGGTTCATTGATTTCGACGTTCAAAATCTTGAGGGACATTTTTTCCGGATTTATTTTTGTATTGCTATCACAAAGTGGTACAAAACAAGCTCGATATTTCTTTAAATTAGACATTTTCAATAAGTTATTCAATACAGTGATGTTTATAGCAAGCGATAATTTGGATAGAAACAACAATTTTACAGCAACAATAATTTCATAGTAACAATAATTCCATAGCAATAATAATAGTAGGAGAGCTACTAGCCGATTTGCGATGGTCATTTCAATACTCGTTAAATTGAGAGGATAAAATCTTAGATACTTACTCTACACAAAAATTCAGTTCTGGCAAGCCTATTCGACCGGGTTGAGTCATTTGCGAAATTACACCTTTCTTGTATAACTATAGAAGATTAAACGTAAATAAATTAATTTTGTTATTTTAAATTATTTAGATAAATATGAGTCAGGACAATAATAATGAGAAACTTTTCATAAGAACAGTGTAATCTCTTATTCGTAATCTCTCTTCTTTTTAAATCACATTACCATGGATACACAATATTTTGATATTTGTCAAAATAATTATGAAATTTATCACAACTTTAAATTGTTCTGGCGGTATCTTGGTGAAGTGAAAACATTACCAAAAGGTTTTTTATCGATAAAAAATATTCTTAACTTTCATATATCAAAAGTCCAGAACTGTTACTTTATAGAAATTAGGCCTTATTTTTTACACTCTTTAAACGTTAATGATGACTCAACCCGGCCGAATAGTTTTGCCAGAACTGAATTTCTATGTAGAGTAAGTATCCAAGATTTTATCTTCTCAATTTAACGCGTGTTGAAATTACAATCGCAAATCGGCCAGTAGCTCTTGATCTATAATCTATTTGAAAATAAAAAGATACTAATGTCGCTATGTTCAGGCCATGTAACCTTTATTACATCACATAAGCGCTCGGAAACTATCGGCCCGTTATCGGTTCCAAGTTTAAAAATTTATTTGTAATTTAATATAACTTCTTAATTATTACGTTTAAAGAAAAAATTAAAAAGAGTTTTTTCTTATAAAATTTTATATGATCTTTCCATTTTCGACAAAAAAATTTTTCTTCAAAAACCTAATTAAGTGAATTTTCTACTATGTTTAAAACCTTAAATGTTGAGCTGGGTATCATTGTATTCAACAGAATCTTAGCGAATTTTTATTCTAGAAATCCAGTTATTACGGCGGATATTATGGTAAGACTTGAGACTTGATGTTTCAATCTTTGAACTTAACATATGGGACATTCCATAGTGACTGGTGGGACAGTTGACTCCAAAATTCCTAATGTTTAGACCTGTAATTTTTTATTTTGATCTAATATTAAGATTAAATGGATATTTTAAAACAGATTATGAATCAACTTATGAAACGAACACCGAAAAATATAATTTACGCACATATTTGGGTAATATTTTAGTGGTGAAAGGAGTGTGACTGGTGGGACAGTCAAAAATACCTCACCTTCGTCTTCTGCACTGTTAATCGCGATTTTAGCCCAAATGCTATACACAGTCAGATGTCTTTGACTAAGCTATTAAATAATTAAGTAGACTACAACATTAACTAAAAATTAGCACCGAGCTTAATTTCTACAAGAAAATATATACAGTAGAAATTGTGACTGGTGGGACATCGTTTTGTGACTGGTGGGACTAGTACGGAATCAGCTAAGAAATGAACTCGTTTTTATGTCATAATTAGAATTATTGATTAATTATTAAGACGATATTATAGCGAATTAACAATTTTTATTAAAATCTTTGAGAAAATTATCAGATTATCAAAATTAAAATTCTTGAGCAGTCTTCCACTTAGTTTCATCACTTTTCAACTGTTTCCTAGATTTCCTTTTTCACTCGGCAGAATTCATCTAAAAACGGATATAGCAATCACACTTATAAAAAAGGCATAGAATCGGGTGAGAAACAGGTTAGAAATGTTCAGAACAGTCTATAACAAGTTTTAAAAAATGTCCCACCAGTCACAGTGACTGGTGGGACAAAAATGAAAACCACCTCTCACCCACCCCTTAACACCTTGCACCAGAATAATATGCTAAAAAGTACAACAATTAGCCAATTCTTACTTTCCAAAAAGCTCCATTTTATAACAACCAATTTTGAAGTTAGAAATACAACTTTTGTATGTTTTCGTGTGACTGGCGGGACATGCTATGTGCTCATTGTATTTATGAGTTTTAGAGGAAAATTCTAACTTTTTTCATTGTATTTTTATATAAAATTAAAATTTAAGAAATGCTCTTCACTCTCCGACTCCATTTGCTTGAAAATGTTACAGCAAAATAGTCGAAAACAGTGTTGCCAACATGATGCAAAAAGTCGTACAACTTATTCGGAACTAAACAACAACTTGTCATAGTGAAAAAAGTACTTTCTCTATTTTTTTTTCGAAACAATTTTACAGACCTTGTAAACTTAACTAATATACATTTCGTTAAGAATAAATTGGTATTGATTATAACAATTTAAAAAGATAACTCATTTTCCCATTTCCCGTGGAATGCCCCATATATAAACATGTGTTAAGCTCATAAATTGAACACGCCTATTGAGGGAAAAAATCGATCACAACGCGTTGTGGTCTCTTAATATTATCCACAACGTGAAATCCGGGTCGTGACACTTGTAAAAACAGCCAGAGCGCTGTGGCTACTTCAAAGAAGTCACAACGCGAAATTCGCGTCGTAGCTTTTGTAATACGTATATTTGTACATCATGCAACGTGGTCAATAAGAAAAGCTATAACGCATCCTGGATATTTAGCTGATGCAACCACGATACGACGAACACAGATTGTTCTTTATCAGTCGGTGCATTGCAGTCAAATGCCGCTGAATTTGTGTTCATTGTTGACTGACAATTCCGACTGTGAACATCAGTGCGCTAATTATGGACAGTAAAAGAATATATTTTATGATAAACTGAATGAGTTTATGACGACTAGTACTGATGGTAATTTTTTTAACCAAGAAAAAACTGGCACAAAAAGTGATTTTACTCTCCAACTCAAAATTCTCTGCAGTTGAAATTGGTTGTTGTTTTTGTTAGGTTGCCTGATGTTGATAGGGAGCATGCAGTTCTCAGAAATGCTACTTGTCGTAATGCACATTATTGTACTTTATCAGTTAAGAAACAAGGAAGATCTTCTGTAATGAATTTACAATTACCGTAAAACCGTCTAGACCCGGACACTTTTTTACATTTTTTGGTTAATTTTATATTTATACATGTTTCCTTCAAAGATATCACCAATAAAAGTATTATCATTAGAAAGAGTGTATATTATTATTTATATCCCTGACCCATTTGTTTCATTATAAGTAAAAATAAAAAAAAATAAAAAATAATTAGTAAGTGTCCGGGTCTACACCCTAAATCGGTCTTGACCCGAACACTTACTTAAATAATGTAATAACATGCAAACTAACCTCTCCCGTTGGGTTTAGGACAGTGTTTTATATCGTCTGATGTCTTTGAACCTGTCAAAGACTTCAAAATATTTTGTGGGAAGGAAGAGGGGGCATAGTATGCCTCTCTTTGAAGTAAACATACGATATGACACCAGAAGGAGGCATAAACCGCGTAATTCTGGGGAGGGAGTTACAGCTGGTGCGAATCGCGGCCATGGTGTAATAAACTGATGTGTCCGGGTCTAAACGGATATACATATATAGCATGTATTTTTTTTAGTCGAATTTTCTCCGAAAAATTAGACTTATACAGTCTATACGATAAGAGCTGCGAGAGGCGAGACCAGGGGCGCTATCCGTTTTCGGACCCGTAGAACACGATTATGTAAAAAAAAAGATGTCTGATATATATATATATATATATATATATATATATATATATATATATATATATATATATATATATATATATATATATATATATATATATACATTTTCCCGCAACCTTTTAATATGTGTAGGGCCCCCCTATGGAAGTTAAGAGATGAAATTTGGTAAGTGGGGCTTATTCCGATGAACAACAATACTATCAAAGTGGGGTCAAATTTTGGGCAAATTTTTTTTCGGACCCGACCTTTAAGGGGGTGGTGGGGGGCGGAAAAGCAATAAAACTTTTCCAAATCGGTTTTAAATAATGTTTCGGTCAATTATCTACAACATATCCAAAATTGAGCTTCCTAGGATGATATGGTGGGAGTAGAGGGGGGAAAAACGATTTTCGCTGGATCTAACAGGCCCCCAGCCCCCCAGAATTAACGTAGAGGGTTGAAATTTGGTGTGTTGATAAAGTTCGTACCTAGGTTGTGCTTTTTGGAGGTTTATATATTTTACCCCCACCCCCCTCATTTTTAAGCTACAATTTCATGCATTTTCGACGTTTTCGAAGTTTGTACCACTCGCACAGGTCACCCGAATAAACCTAGAGGGCTGAAATTTTGTATTCGGATTGAGTTAGTATCAAGGGGGTGCCTTTTGGGGGTCTCGACTTTTAACCCCTACCCCCACCATTTTTATACCCAAAAGAACATGATTTTTCTTGTTTTTTAATAGTTTCGTTCGGGTCAAAATCTCCCCAAATAAACCTAGAGGGCTGAAATTTGGTGTACAGGTTAAGCTAATCGCCAGACACTGTTTTTTGGAGGTTTCAACTTTTAACCCTTACCCCCACGATTTTTACGCCAATATTTCCTTAATTTTTTTGCTTGTTTTCTAACACGTCTAGAGACTCCATAAGGAAACCTAGAGGGCTGAAATTTTGTACGTGTATTCAGTTAGTATCCAGCTAGTACCTTGTAGGGAGTCCACATCACTTTTCCCCCCACTTCTCCCATTTTTACATCGGAATTGAATGCTATTGTTAAATGTGTTTTAAAAGCATTATGTTTATTCTAAATACAAGTAGGCGAATAGTAATTTTAAAAAATTTAAAAAAAAGTGAACTTACTTTTATGACAAATGAAATACGTACATATTAAGTAATTTAAAAATGTTATTAAAGTCACTGTTTATTTATAAATTAGGAATTTTGAATTTTTAGTATTTATAATATAGAAATTTTGGATTTTTTTGGAAAGAAAAAATATCTTTATAATGGCCTTCCAGTTTACTATTTAAGGTCCTTTTTTAATATTTAAAACTAAAACATAAAGGCAATTAGCGGATAAACATGGGCAGGAATGTCCTCGTACGAATTGTGTTGGCTTTTTTTCTGCTACCTGTTTTCGGCACAAAATTGAAATTTACTGAGATACAGCCCTTAAATACTTAAAACCTCGATCAGCCGAACACTCATCACCAGTTTTGAAACCAACAAAATGACAATTCGGTTGTAGACTTTCAATCACATTTCGTTTGTAGACATTCAATACCGAAGATGAAGGGGAAAATTCGACTACCGTGATGGGGCCCCGCTGCTCACGGCGTTTTTTATATATACATCGAATATAACTTCAACATCATTAAATGTTGCGTGATAAAATTCTGAACACAAACATATCAAAACTAAAACAATTTGACAGTTATGACGAAAATTACATGTCTAAGTTAGACACACATTTTATTTCTTTGAAAAACTAGAGGATAGTAATCCTGTAAAATGAGGTAATAAAAGTTGAAATCTGTAGTTTTTATTGGTACAGATGTTTAGAGGATGTTTTTCTCTCTCTAATGACATCAAGAACAAATGTTTATTGTTGCAGGTTAATGTACAAATTATTTACTTTGAAGATTGGTGCGAAGTGTCCGGGTCTAAATGGTTTTACGGTATATAATTACAAACTTGTAACTGAAATCTTTTAATTGCAACTAATAACTAATGGTTGAAAATTTCAATTGTTAGTTCAGCTAATCACTAATTTAGTTTTTATGTAGTTGTAATCTTTAGTTACAACTGCAATTAATTTTTTTAAGCCTAATATTCCTGATACTCTAATCCATTTTTGATTTTCACTTTCCGGAAAATCATTTTTATTTACGACATTGTTTTCATAATCGATAATGAGTTGTATTGCAATTTTATTAGTCGAATTTTCTCCGAAAAATTAGACTTATACAGTCTATACGGTAAGAGCTGCGAGAGGCGAGAGTAGGGGCGCTTTTAATTTGTGTAGGGCCCCCCTATGGAAGTTAAGAGATGAAATTTGGTAAATGGGGCTCATTTTCGAGGCACCTCATACTATCAAAGTGGGGTCAAATTTTGGGCAAATTTTTTTTCTGACCCGACCTTTAAGGGGGTGGTGGGGGCGGAAAAGCAATAAAACTTTTCCAAACCGGTTTTAAATAATGTTTCGGTCAATTATCTACAACATATCCAAAATTCAGCTTCCTAGGATGATTTGGTGGGAGTAGAGGGGGGAAAAACGATTTTCGCTGGATCTAACAAGCCCCCAGCCCCCCAGAATTAACGTAGAGGGTTGAAATTTGGTGTGTTGATAAAGTTCGTACCTAGGTTGTGCTTTTTGGAGGTTTTAATATTTTACCCCCACCCCCCTCATTTTTAAGCTACAATTTCATGCTTTTTCGACGTTTTCGAAGTTTGTACCACTCGCACAGGTCACCCAAATAAACCTAGAGGGCTGAAATTTTGTATTCGGATTGAGTTAGTATCAAGGGGGTGCCTTTTGGGAGTCTCGACTTTCAAACCCTACCGCCACCATTTTTATACCCAACAGAACATGATTTTTCTTGTTTTTTAACAGTTTCGTTCGGGTCAAAATCTCCCCAAATAAACCTAGAGGGCTGAAATTTTGTGTACAGGTTAAGCTAATAGCCAGACACTGTTTTTTGGGGGTTTTAACTTTTAACTCTTACCCCCACGATTTTTACGCCAATATTTCCTTAATTTTTTTGCTTGTTTTCTAACACGTCTAGAGACTCTCTAAGGAAACCTAGAGGGCTGAAATTTTATACGTGTATTCAGTTAGTATCCAGCTAGTACCTTTTAGGGAGTCCACATTACTTTTCCCCCCACTTCTTCTATTTTTACATCGGAATTGAATGCTATTGTTAAATGTGTTTTAAATGCATTACTTTTATTCTAAATACAAGTAGGCGAATAGTAATTTTAAAAAATTTAAAAAAAAGTGAATACAACTTTTTAACAAATGAAATACATACATATTAAGTAATTTGAAAATGTTATTAAAGTCACTGTTTATTTATAAATTAGGAATTTTGGATTTTTATTATTTATAAAATAGAAATTTTGGATTTTTTTGGAAAGAAAAAATATCTCCATGAAAGCCTTCCAGTTTACTATTTAAGTTCCTTTTTTAATATTTAAAAATAAAACACAAAGGCAATTGGCGGATAAGCATGGATAGAAATGCCCTCGTACGAATTGTGTTGGCTTTTTCCCTGTTAACTGCTATCGACACAAAATTGAAATTTACTGAGATTCAGCCCTCAAAAACTTAAAACCTTTTTTTAAAGCCCCGATCAACCGGACACTCATCATCAGTTTTGAAACCACCAAAATTACAAATCGCTTGTGGACTTTCAATTATATTTCGCTTGTAGACACTCAATACCGAAGATGAAAGGAAAAATTCGACTTCCGTGATGGGGCTCCGCTGCTCACGGCGTTTTTTTTTTACTAATAGTCCGTCCTAGCCTCGCTTAAGAGACTGTTTTGTTTTTATTTTTTGGCGTTTTATATAATTTACTACAATGGAATACATATTTTATATTTTATAGCTGTAACCCACAGTCTTATTTGCGTATTATGGGTTCAGTTACTGAATTATGGGTTCAATTACTTCTAAATCAAATATTTCGAAATCTTTTTGTAACAGGCGCTAGCTTTATGCAAATAAATACACATCTATCTATTTCAAAATTTTTGTCTCGTTCTCGCCCACTTTCAAAATTGATTATCCATTCCCATCCGCTCCCAAGCAAAATTGTCAGATTCCACCCAGTCCCACTCCCATCAAATCTACCAGTTTTAATCTCGTTCCCGGTTTTTATCCTGAGCTTAAATATGGAATTACATTATCTTTAGGTAATACTACTTCCATCCACTCCGAATTCCGTAAAAAATTCATTATTGTTGCCAGTTTTCAAAAGAAACCAACCCGTTCAGAGGTGCCCGTTTATTAAAACAAACAGGCAAAAAAGTCATAATAAGTGTAAGCAAACTTTTTATTTGCAGTGAAACCTCCCATCTTGGACACTCTCCATAAGCGGGCACCTCTATTACAGGCAAGTTTTTTTAGAAACCAAAGAATTTCATATGTTATTTAATGTATTTTACTCTGCAACATGAATGGGGAATTTGACTAATTTTGGGAAACTATTTTAAAATACGCATATTTATATATTATGTATGTATATAATTTTAATTTTTAAAAATAATGCCGAAAGTCGTTAGAAAAAATCAATTTAATATTTGGTCTCAGAATTTGCGCGAAAACGTTGATTAGCTTCAGTTACGTCACAATTTGTAGATAACAACAAGTGTCATGTAACTAAGAAAAAAAAACTGTTTATTTTTCTTGTAACTAGGAAAAAAATTGTTGATTTTAAAAAAAATTAAGTTCAAATTAATTTCCATAGTTATGTTTGCTAACCGGAATTTACGTAGCGACTCTAGTGGCGACAGTGTTGAAATATAAGAGAATGCAACGTCACAGCCCATTTCTGCTGACGTAATTTATAGCTGAAAAATATTAATTTTTTTAAAATTAAATAATGATAGGATGAATTAACATAATAAATTGCTGTCTTTTATTATCAATTTTCATTAAAAGTTTTTATTGTTTTTCTTTTTATATTGTCAAATACCCCATTATGAAAAATCTGACTCAAGTCAGTTGAACTATATATTGTGTTGAACATAACTCGAATGCACTCATAAAAGATAGTTTTCTGTAAATGAGAGGATTTTAAAATTTCCCTAGCTCCGTGAATGAATGTTAAAACTATTCAAAAACTGAATAAAGTTGAGTTATTCAATAAAATAATGTTACTTGAATTAATATTTCGGGGGTGTGCAGGATTTGAACGGCGTCCTTTATAGCTATCATAAAATTGGTCCCTTTTAACAGCAGGACATTTTTGAAAAAATGAGAAAAGGTCATTTATGACACTTATGATATAGTTTTGTACGTATTTATACGTATACTTGTTAATTACCTTTTATACATATACCAGGTGTTCCAAGTTATTCATTCAGTAAAAATTAAAATATTTACCTTTAATCTGTAAAGTAAGTATATTAAAATTAATTTTGCTGTTGATAATTTGATGACCTAGAAATTTTTTCCCTACTACATATTTATAATAAGTTTACCATTGTTTAATACAATGTTTCTCAAAGTGTGGTACGCGTACTCCTGGAGTTACACCAGCTAGGTATAAGGGATACTCGGCTATATTTGTGTAAAAGTTAGTTTTGTGTAAAAGAATTATTTAATTTTAATACGTTCGAGGAAAATTTTGCTTGCTAATTTTTTTTTTACGATTTTATAATTTTTGTAGTTTTTAATATGTTTTTGGTAGTTATGTTGAGATACGGCTTCATCTTTTCCTGGCTCTAAAAAAAGACTAGAGACTATGATTTTATTGATTTTTTAAAAAAATGTTCAGCATTACTGCGAATTAGTTAAAAATAATACTCCAATTCGATATCAATACTGAAAAGGTTACGAAACTATCGTTAAAGAAATGAATTCTATTTTTTCAAATTTTCTTTTGTTATATTGTGTGTATGTGTATTTATGTGGGTTTGAGTGTTCATTCTGGTAAAACTAGCCAAAAAAAAAACATTTTTTCAAGAATAAAAAAAATAAATATCAAGCTTTGTTTTGAGATATCGGGCACGGAAATTAGGGAATTAGTTTTAATTTGACAACAATTTTAAGTAAAATAGCTCCTCATTTTCAGTAAAATATCCTTTACCTAATATAAAATGATAAAAATAAACATTACTTAAAAATGTAAATTAGTCCTGAAACATTACTTAAAAATGTAAATTAGTATTTACTTTTCTGAATAAAGTGGTAATATTAAATAATGGTAATATTAAAAAATAATAAATATTTTAATTTTTACCGAATGAATAACTTGGAACACCTGGTATATGTATAAAAGGTAATACACAAGTATACGTATAAATACGTACAAAACTATATCATAAGTGTCATAAATGACCTTTTCTCATTTTTTCAAAAATGTCCTGCTGTTAAAAGGGACCAATTTTTTGATAGCTATAAAGGACGCCGTTCAAATCCTGCATACCCCCGAAATATTAATCATAAACTTTTGGTTAACTCTCTCACCCCCCCCCTCCTCCCAAAAAAGTAATTTTTTTTTATTGGTTTACCTATATAAATAAATAAATTTTAATGCCTCTAAAAGATTTACATCTTTATGACAAGGGTTTGGTGCAATTTCAAAAAATATAAAACTTTGCAGTACTTAATAGTAACTTTGCTAGTATTTTGTAATAAAATAAACTAACAAATGTGCTACGAAATTCGTTTAATATTTTGTCCTATCTTTAATAGTTTAGCTTAAAAATGTAATAAAAGTAAAATTTTAAGAAATTTAAATTTTAAAGCTCTGTAGAAAGTGAAATATTGGTGATAGAAATTTGAGTCTGAAATTTTTTGTCCAAAATTTAATGCTTAATAAGGTGGTTTGATTCATTTTATGGAAAAAAAATTTCTTCATAGTTTGCAGGAGTAAATAATATAAAAAATCGTTTTTCCTGTGTTATTTAAATGGGAAAACTTTAGGTTCGACGATGCACCTCTAAAAATTGGAGTTTTGAGCTGCGCTTTGGTGAGGATGTTTTTTTAGACGTATCCTACGATATTGTGAGCGGAGAGCGATTTTTTTTTTTGGCACACCCTAATATAGTATACCATTGATTGAGATTTTTAAGTTTTGATAACGTCTGACGTTCTTAGTTGGGTCATAATTTTTATAAATGAGATATTACCGTTAAATTTGAAGTAACTGGGCTCTTTATCATTAAATAAAACTAGGTCCTTGTAAATGTAGCAAAACTGACTGTTGGCTGCTTTTTATTATTGCCTTATACGATGTATTAACATCTCTAGAATGACATTCAAAGGGGATTATGACTGGAAAAAAATTTTAAAAATCATTTTGAATCTGATTTCTAAAACAACTTCGCGCGGTTGAAAATGCTTAAAAACGTTACTTCGCTGCGCGAAGCATTTTGAAATCTCTCAGCTTAGTCAACAACTTTTTTTCATTACTTTATTCCATTACTTTATTTCGTTACTTTTGCTATATTTTCATAAATGACTCAAAAAATGATAAGTATAAACACACAAAACGGTAAATACGTTTTGAAACTTTCATGAGTTTTTCTCCAAACTATATTTTCTAAAACGGTGGGCAAGAAAACTCCACCAATATTCTTCCGTTAACTTAAAATTTTATCTGCTGCTTCTTACAAGTAACACTACCAAAGTGCCAATCGCCAATCTTCTTGAAACTTCGCTGGTATGTAGAATAGGCAAAAATAAGGGACCCGTATTTTTTTTATCGGCCAAGGCCCACATTCACGGGGTGAAACCAGCCCTTAAATTTGGGGTTTACATCGTATTTATTAAGATATCTCGAAAACTATAAGAGATAGAGGAAAACTCTAAACTGACGAAATATTTCTCTTCAAAAGACTTATTCACCTACATAGGTTAAACCAGGGCCGGGTTCATAAGAGGGGCTGGAGGGGTGAAAATCGGGGTAAATTTTCTTGTACAGCCCGAGTGGTTCAATGTATCAAATTTTAACCATTATAAATAAAAACGCCGTGAGCAGCGGGGCCCCATCACGGTAATCGAATTTTTCCTTTCATCTTCGGTATTGAGTGTCTACAAGTGAAATGTAATTGAAAGTCCACAAGCGATTTGTCATTTTGGTGGTTTCAAAACTGATAATGAGTGTCCGGTTGATCGGGGCTTTAAAAAAAGGTTTTAAGTTCTTAAGGGCTGAATCTCAGTAAATTTCAATTTTGTACCGATAGCAGTTAGCAGGGAAAAAGCCAACACAATTCGTACGAGGGCATTCCTACCCATGCTTATCCGCCAATTGCCTTTGTGTTTTATTTTTAAATATTAAAAAAGGAACTTAAATAGTAAACTGGAAGGCTTTTATGAAGATATTTTTTCTTTCCAAAAAAATCCAAAATTTCTATTTTATAAATAACAAAAATCCAAAATTCCTAATTTATAAATAAACAGTGACTTTAATAACATTTTAAAATTACTTAATATGTATGTATTTCATTTGTTATAAAAGTAAATTCACTTTTTTTAAAATTTTTTTAAAATTACTATTCGCCTACTTGTATTTAGAATAAAAATAATGCATTTAAAACACATTTAACAATAGCATTCAATTCCGATGTAAAAATGGGAGAAGTGGGGGGAAAAGTAATGTGGACTCCCTAAAAGGTACTAGTGGGATACTAACTGAATACACGTACAAAATTTCAGCCCTCTAGGTTTCCTTAGAGAGTCTCTAGACGTGTTAGAAAACAAGCAAAAAAATTAAGGAAATATTGGCGTAAAAATCGTGGGGGTAAGGGTTAAAAGTTGAAACCCCCAAAAAACAGTGTCTGGCTGTTAGCTTAACCTGTACACAAAATTTCAGCCCTCTAGGCTTATTTGGGGAGATTTTGACCCGAACGAAACTGTTAAAAAACAAGAAAAATCATGTTCTTTTGGGTATAAAAATGGTGCGGGTAGGGGTTAAAAGTCGAGACCCCCAAAAGGCACTCCCTTGATTCTAACTCAATCCGAATACAAAATTTCAGCCCTCTAGGTTTATTCGGGTGACCTGTGCGAGTGGTACAAACTTCGAAAACGTCAAAAAAGCATGAAATTGTAGCTTAAAAATGAGGGGGGTGGTGGTAAAATATTAAAACCTTCAAGAAGCACAACCTAGGTATGAACTCTATCAACACACCAAATTTCAACCCTCTACCTTAATTCTGGAGGGCTGGGGGCGTATTAGATCCAGCGAAAATCGTTTTTTTCCCCCCTACTCCCACCAAATTATCCTAGGAAACTGAATTTTGGATATGTTGTAGATAATTGACCGAAACATTATTTCCAACCGGTTTGGAAAATTTTTATTGCTTTTCTAAGGAGCCTTGGTTATAAAATTGAGGGTAAATTTTGAAATAGGGTGAATATGGTTCGACCAATCAAAATACCAATATCAAGTATGAAAACTACATCAAAAATACTTGTTTACCTATTTTTGCTAAAAGCCGTTACTTTAAATCTAAAAGCTCAAATCTTAATCTAAAATCTTACATGTGCACTCAATATTTTACTTATATCTTTAAAAAAAAAACAACTTTTTAAATCGTTTTTATTTATTGTATTTATACTCTACAATTAATATTTAAACAAAAATATTGGATAAAATTTTATTATAATGTTAACGTACAAAATTAAGAGCTCTATACAAATTCCCGTAGCTCTAGTTCACTTCCCATTGAAAGTTATTGTAATGGGCCCGATTTTACGAATTGCTAATTTGGACATATCTCCACTTTTCAAGGTCACTAGATCCGAATCCACGTTTTTAGTGTGATGTCTGTGTGTGTGCTCGTTAGTTCGTTCGTTCGTGAATTTTTTTTCGTCTCGCATATCTCGAGAATGATGATATCAACTCCGGACTAATTTCATTAGATGTCTAATTAAAAAGTAAAGACCGGATAAAGTTTTCAGCAAATTCGGATTAGCGGTTTATTTTTTGTGATAAAAAACGGAATTAACTTTATTCACACAACATAGATCATATAGATTTGTTACCATGTCTTTATTATATAATGGCCTAAAAACCTAATTGATGTTAAATTAAAACGCCAGTAACTTATTACAAAATTTAAGGAAAAAAAAAACACGAAATAAGAAATTTTTTATGAAATATTTTTTGTCTCGCATATCTTGAGAACAAATGATAATAACCTTTGTTTGATAAGGGTACCCACCCTTAGCTACAGAGGGCGACGTCCCCGGTGAGGTACAAGGGGCAAAGCCTCTATTGGGGGCCCAGGGGAGGAGCCCCCTGAAATGAAAAACGAATTATTTATGTACAGTAGTCTTTAAGGACACCCAATGGGAAGTTGACAGTGTGGGTAGACCTTTCCCCCCAAACTGCTGGGATATTTTAAAAACAGAATCAGTAAAGGCAAAATTTAAATTGACTAATAGTCATATTTCTTGCATATTTCTATGTAATTAATTACTACAGTTTTTATACATAACAAATTTTACTTTACAGTATAAATTATTCTTTTGAAATTAATGATCCAGCATTTTTATTAACTAGTAAAATAGTACTCTAAAGGAAATTTAATATTACACGATTACTACTAAAAATTGAAAAGGCTTCATTGTAAAAATATTACTCGCATATCTGTGAAATAATGTTGATCCGAACGGAATTCACCAATGTTGGAAAATCGGAAGTAGGTTGTACTAAAAATTGGGCATAGTAAATATTTAATTTTTTCTGAAGACCCGTTAATAACTACGACACTGGATTTATTGTTAATATCCCTGTATATTTTTTCGAGCTCTAAAACAATTATATGCTACGTCAATTTAAATTTTGTCTCTACCGATTATCTTTTTAAAATATTTCACCAGTTTCCAATATTAACCAGAGCTACCGGAATTTGTATAGGGCTCTTAATTTGTACGAATAACATTATAATAAAATTTTATCCAATATCTTTGTTTAAAAAATTAATTGTAGAGTATAAATACAATAACTAAAAACGATTTAAAAAGTTATTTTTATTTAAAGATATTATAAGTAAAATATTGAGTGCACATGTAAGATTTTAGATTAAGATTGGAGCTTTTAGATTTAACGTAACGGCTTTTAGCAAAAACAGGTAAACTATTATTTTTGATGTAGTTTTCATATTTGATATTAGTATTTTGATTGGTCGAACCATATTCACCCTATTTTAAAATTTACCCTCAATTTTATAGTCAAGGCCCCTCCAGTAAGTCCGACCCTGGATTTGAGTACATCAGTAGAAAGATCTTTCAAAATGAAGGGTTGTGTCAATTTAAACTTTTTTTTCTATCTATTATAGTTTTCGAGTAATTTAACAAAATTAAATTTTTACCTCAACTTTGGGCGTGGATTTCACCCCTTAAATGGCGTTTTTGGCTGATAAAGAAAAATACGTGTCTGTTATTTTTCTGTGTTCTACACACCTACCAAGTTTCATTAAAATTGGAAATTATCACTTCAAGACCTTTACTTGTGAGCCGATTAATTTGAGTTTAATATATATTGTGCACCTACCTTAGGCAAAGTAATAAAAAAAAATTAACGCTATATCCCTTTATTATACTAATTTTTTTAAATTATTTAATTTAAGTAAACTTTTTTTGGCACTTACGCGTTAGTGACACCCACCATTTTTTGTTCAATAATATGTCTCTTAGTATTTTATAACATATATTTTTATGGAAAGATTTTAGTTGGTAGAACATAATAATATTTAAATACAAATGCATGCCCTGTTCGGTACTACATACAGTGGAACTTCACTAAAGTTAAGAAAAATTTGGTAAACTTTAGTGAAACTTAACTTTAGTGAAGCATATTGAGATCAGTGGCGGGCATTTAATACGTGATTGGGACTAAATAATAATTTAAGTCATAGGTGACGTACAAGAGCAAACTATTTAATAATTTGGATTCCAGTGGGTTAATTGGATTCTTTATACTAATGTACAAATTTCATTAAAAGTATTGCTGTTAGAAATTCTTCATTATAGATATATCTGCTATAGAAATTTTTTTGTCCCTTGAACGAACAATTGACAAATACCGTATCTATTTTTCAATCTATTTAAACAGCTAGGACTTGCTTTGGATTCACCAAATTCTCCGAATTTGTTATTAAGTACCTGGTATTCAAGTATTTTGGTGTCTATTATTTAAATTTATTTATTATATTAAGTGAATAACTGAATTGAGTTAGTGGACTTCAATCAGATCACTCGCTTTGTATCTACTCGTATCTGAAAAAAATTTCAAAAATTCTAGAATTCTTTTTGCATAGAGAAATATTTTTATTAAAAACCACTACTGGTTTGTTTACGTTTTTATGTTTTAAGACCTTATAATTTAGGGCTTTATAGTTCAGCTCATAACCAATCTTAGTTATGTCATGAAAAATATGTAACTAATATTATTTCCCTTTGTTTTTGTAATATTGTTCGATTTTTCACTTTGAATAAACTTAATTAGTAACATTTATGAACTTTAAGTTACAAATGAAGTTCTAAAATTCAACAGAGAAAAGTTGAAATTTGAATACTCTTATGACATTCAAACCAATTTCTTTGAATCATACTATATATAATTGTTTTTTTTTACTGGGCATATAGCTTTTATAGAATTTATAATATCTTTGCCTAAAAAATGTATAATGTAATAATATTGTTTCTTTCTATCTCTATAAAATCCTCTTAACTTTAATGAGGAAAAAGTGACGTCACTTAACAAAACTGATGTTAACTTTACTGAAGCTCTGTTGTATATTAGTTATGTATAAAAAGGACTATATAGTAAAATGTGTACCCTATTTCTAAAATAATACATGTAATTACATACCTTCATAACTACGATAAACTATTTTAAATTTATGAAAGTCCAACATTACCTGCCGTTTGCCTTTTTTTATTAATAAGACAAAATAGACATTGATTTCTCTTTTGTTAGAGTTTTTTCCTTTGTAAGACATCAAGTGAAACTTTGCTAGCTTGCACACCACGTCTTACGATGTCAACAGTTTCATACAAAGTATATTAGCTGTCAAAATAGTATACCAGTTGGTCATTTCGTCATAATTTGTCATGACCCGTCATCGTGTTAACAAAAGAAGACAAACGACAGATAAAGCTAGACGTTTGTCTAAACTTGTTTGTCGTAGCTATGAACGTATGTAATTATATTGCAAAAAAATCCACTTTCTACACACTCCAAGAAGTGCAACAAAAACATCAAGTGAATGGGGCGAGCTACATATTGCGTACACATGTACACTACTTTCTTAAGTATGTGCGTATGTTCAGATCATTTACTTGGCATAAACGGTTCATGTATCTTCAAGTTAGTTATATGTACATTTAATTTACCTACATATTTTTATAACTACAACAGGTTTTAGCCAATTGTTGATATATATGTGTATATATATATATATGCATATGTGTATATATATATATATATATATATATATATATATATATATATATATATATATATATATATATATATATATATATATATTAGACCGTCACAGGATTTTTAAGAACTGCAACTCAGGGGGGAAGGGAATATTTTGTTGCACTCCTTGGAATTCTACTGTGTTTTAGAAATAAGGCCGATGCTTTACTTTATGGTACTTTTTATACATAAGTAATATATGTAGTACCGATCATGGCATGCATTTGTATTTCAATAATATTATTTTGTCTACCAACTAAAATGTACCGATTGAGTTTATTTTCAGAAATTTTTGATTGTCAAAAACTTGATAAAAAATGGTCCCTAAAAAAACCTTAAACAGGCTCTGACTACCGTCAGTTGGGGCGAATGTAGACGATTTTTTCAGTTTTTTGGCAATAAATTTTTTAGAGTTTATTTAAAAAATTCTAAAAAAATAATTTAAATTCTTTAATATCATGGGAATATAGGGCAGTAATAAAAATATCAAAATTGGTACTGCAACATTTTTTTTTTTGGTTATATAGTGGCTAGATTCACCCCTATGTGAATCTATGTAAATATATGGGGCGAATCGAGACAGTGCTTTCTTTGCAATATAAATCACATTCAATCATGCATATGGGTATAAAAAGTCATAAAAAGATAAAAATAACTGAATATTTCCAATCTGAAAATTCGCTAAACTAAATAACTGCATCAGCGAATGACTTTTGATGGGTGGAATAAAACATTTTGGATTTAAATAAATTTTATTTCGATTTGCCTTTGAGTCTATCATGCAAGGTCGATTTGGGAACATGGAAATATTCAGCAGCTTGTGTGAGCGATTTTCTTTTATTTTTAATATCGGAAAGCAGGGGCGCAACAACTACGTATCTACAGGAGGTCCAACAAAAATTTAAATTATAAAATTTTTTTATAACGCAGTTCTCCGATAACAATGGAAAATGTTGTAATAAAATGTCGTCTTCGAAAATTTGATTTTCAAATAAAAATTTATTAGTAAACCACTAAAAATTTTACTTTTTAATATAAATAAAATAAATTGAAGGAAAATTTCCAGGTAATTTTAGGGGGTCCGGACATTTTGTTGTCAGTCCCCATATTAGACTGGGCCAAAAAAATTCGACTATTTTTTTTTTGAAGGTTACTCCGAAAATATTGTTCGGGATGACAAAAAAGAATTCTTGTGTCGCGATTTCCGGTTTTTTTTCCTTAAACGCATTTTTTGGTCAATACTTTTAAACTATATATATAATGTTATATATATATATATAGTTTAAAAGTATTGACCAAAAAATGCGTTTAAGGAAAAAAAACCGGAAATCGCGACACAAGAATTCTTTTTTGTCATCCCGAACAATATTTTCGGAGTAACCTTCGAAAAAAAAATAGTCGAATTTTTTTGGCCCAGTCTAATATGGGGACTGACAACAAAATGTCCGGACCCCCTAAAATTACCTGGAAATTTTTTTTTTGAAGGTTACTCCGAAAATATTGTTCGGGATGACAAAAAAGAATTCTTGTGTCGCGATTTCCGGTTTTTTTTCCTTAAACGCATTTTTTGGTCAATACTTTTAAACTATATATATAATGTTTAATATATACTATATATATAATGTTTAATATATATATATATATATATATATATATATATATATATATATATATATATATATATATATATATATATATATATATATATATATATATACAATACAATATATAAAAATGGTCATATCGAGATTTTTAAAAAAGCGTTTTGAAGCTCCAAGATTCTAGTTTTCAGACCTTTCGTCGAAATATTTTTAGGAGTGACAGTTATCCAGCAATTATAAGGAATAACACAAAAAAAGTTTTTGCGAATTTTTTTATCTTTTTTCTTTTGATCTACCGGCTTGAAAATTTTTTTTACAGTAAAACCATGCTATTGACCTGATAGCCTGCTTATTCAGCTTCAAATTCCTATTTAAATTTTTTCTCTCCGTTGATTTGTTCCGGAGGTATCCAACTTTGAATGAAAAAGGATCGTTTTTGTTTTAACCATCGATATCTCAGTAGCCAGTGATCGGACAGAAAATTGAAGGGCAGTTTTGGGAAATGGAATAAATTTCCTACAAGTCTGTGCCGCGTACTTTAGGAAAAAAAATTTTTTTCATCCTTAATTTTAATCTGAAAAATGTGAAAAAAGGGACTTTTTTCCTTGTTGCGAAAAATCGTCAGCATCCCTGCGAATTTTGATGGGGAGTCTAATGTTTGTACGAATTTTTATACCTCACTGTACCCCCAATAACCCTGTAAATCGACAGATCGATCTATTGAATGGTTTTCCTAAACCGTTTGTTCAAAATTTCCGAATTAAAAAATAAAGGAGCAAAATTGAATAAACAAAATTGAATGAAAAATTCAATTTTTTTTTTTCAAATTTTTCCACAGTTAAGCATCGATTATTATCCATTAAATTTAAAAATTAAGAAAAAAAAATTTTCAAAATTTTTTTCTAAATTTCAAAAAAATTAAAAAATTAAAATTCAATTTTAAAAAAAAAAATTTTGGAACAAATTTGAAAAAAGATCGATTAATTTTTGAAAAAAATTTTAAAAAATAATGTTTTTTCTTAATTTTTTAAATTTTAATGGACAAAAGATCTAACTGGAAAAATTTGAAAAAAAAAAATTGAATTTTTCATTCAATTTTGTTAATTCAATTTTGCTCCTTTATTTTTTAATTCGGAAATTTTGAACAAACGGTTTAGGAAAACCATTCAATAGATCGATCTGTCGATTTACAGGGTTATTGGGGGTACAGTGAGGTATAAAAATTCGTACAAACATTAGACTCCCCATCAAAATTCGCAGGGATGCTGACGATTTTTCGCAACAAGGAAAAAAGTCCCTTTTTTTCACATTTTTCAGATTAAAATTAAGGATGAAAAAAATTTTTTTTTACTAAAGTACGCAGCACAGACTTGTAGGAAATTTATTCCATATCCCAAAACTGCCCTTCAATTTTCTGTCCGATCACTGGTTACTGAGATATCGATGGTTAAAACAAAAACGATCCTTTTTCATTCAAAGTTGGATACCTCCGGAACAAATCAACGTAGAGAAAAAATTTAAATAGGAATTTGAAGCTGAATAAGCAGGCTATCAGGTCAATAGCATGGTTTTACTGTAAAAAAATTTTCAAGCCGGTAGATCAAAAGAAAAAAGATAAAAAAATTCGCAAAAACTTTTTTTGTGTTATTCCTTATAATTGCTGGATAACTGTCACTCCTAAAAATATTTCGACGAAAGGTCTGAAAACTAGAATCTTGGAGCTTCAAAACGCTTTTTTAAAAATCTCGATATGACCATTTTTCACGTAAATACAGCTCTTCAAAAATCACAAAAAAATTAACAATTTTTTTTTGCTCCCTTAATTGTTTGTAGTAGTATATATATATATATATATATATATATATATATATATATATATATATATATATATATATATATATATATATATATATATAATATATTCCCGCCACCTTTTAATTTGTGTAGGGCCCCCCTATGGAAGTTAAGAGATGAAATTTGGTAAATGGGGCTCATTTTCGAGGCACCTCATACTATCAAAGTGGGGTCAAATTTTGGGCAAATTTTTTTTCTGACCCGACCTTTAAGGGGGTGGTGGGGGGGGCGGAAAAGCAATAAAACTTTTCCAAACCGGTTTTAAATAATGTTTCGGTCAATTATCTACAACATATCCAAAATTCAGCTTCCTAGGATGATTTGGTGGGAGTAGAGGGGGGAAAAACGATTTTCGCTGGATCTAACAGGCCCCCAGCCCTCCAGAATTAACGTAGAGGGTTGAAATTTGGTGTGTTGATAAAGTTCGTACCTAGGTTGTGCTTTTTGGAGGTTTTAATATTTTACCCCCACCCCCCTCATTTTTAAGCTACAATTTCATGCATTTTCGACGTTTTCGAAGTTTGTACCACTTGCACAGGTCACCCAAATAAACCTAGAGGGTTGAAATTTTGTATTCGGATTGAGTTAGTATCAAGGGGGTGCCTTTTGGGGGTCTCGACTTTCAAACCCTACCGCCACCATTTTTATACCCAAAAGAACATGATTTTTCTTGTTTTTTAACAGTTTCGTTCGGGTCAAAATCTCCCCAAATAAACCTAGAAGGCTGAAATTTTGTGTACAGGTTAAGCTAATAGCCAGACACTGTTTTTTGGGGGTTTCAACTTTTAACCCTTACCCCCACGATTTTTACACCAATATTTCCTTAATTTTTTTGTTTGTTTTCTAACACGTCTAGAGACTCTCTAAGGAAACCTAGAGGGCTGAAATTTTGTACGTGTATTCAGTTAGTATCCAGCTAGTACCTTTTAGGGAGTCCACATTACTTTTCCCCCCACTTCTTCCATTTTTACATCGGAATTGAATGCTATTGTTAAATGTGTTTTAAATGCATTACTTTTATTCTAAATACAAGTAGGCGAATAGTAATTTTAAAAAATTAAAAAAAAAAGTGAATACAATTTTTTAACAAATGAAATACATACATATTGAGTAATTTGAAAATATTTTTAAAGTCACTGTTTATTTATAAATTAGGAATTTTGGATTTTTATTATTTATAAAATAGAAATTTTGGATTTTTTTGGAAAGAAAAAATATCTTCATAAAAGCCTTCCAGTTTACTATTTAAGTTCCTTTTTTAATATTTAAAAATAAAACACAAAGGCAATTGGCGGATAAGCATGGATAGAAATGCCCTCGTACGAATTGTGTTGGCTTTTTCCCTGTTAACTGCTATCGGCACAAAATTGAAATTTACTGAGATTCAGCCCTTAAAAACTTGAAACCTTTTTTTAAAGCCCCGATCAACTGGACACTCATCATCAGTTTTGAAACCACCAAAATTACAAATCGCTTGTGGACTTTCAATTATATTTCGCTTGTAGACACTCAATATCGAAGATGAAAGGAAAAATTCGACTTCCGTGATGGGGCTCCGCTGCTCACGGCGTTTTTTTTTTTTTTTTTTTACAATTTTTTAAGTCACATTGGATGTCGCGACCAAGTTCATTTGAAATTGTTTATGAATTTTTGTATTTTTAAATCATTAATTTAACATGGATATTTTTATTTTTTTTTCTTTATTTGTTCATTTATTTCTTTTTTTTAAAACTTACGTTAAATTATTTTAATTTCACAATTTAGTTTTACAACGGGCAATTTGTAAAATTGCGGAATATTTTTTGCTATGTGTATACACATAGCGAAATGCTATAATGCAGGAGTGGCCAACCCAAATGATCTTGCGGGCCACTTTGGAAATGTATCATAACTTGGCGGGCCGCATTAAAAATTTTGCGTTCCCATATATTATGTTTTTTTTTTAATATATTGGTTTTCACTACCTTGGTCATCTATACATTACATATAATAAAATTGTAACGAGACCATTTTTATACATGGAATATTTTTTGAAAATAGTACTGGTACTGTAAATAGTTATCGATGTAGATACCAAAACAGCGATTTTTAGAATTTTTGTCTGTCTGTCTGTTCACGCATCACGCAAAAACTATTGGACGGATTTTAATGAAATTTGGTGTGATGATAACTTATTGCCTGGGTCAACATCTAAAATACTTTTTACTCCGGGAAAATTTCTCATTCCCACGGAAAATAGAAAAATAATTTTGAGCCTGTGCACACATTAGGCAAAAACTATTGGACGGATTTTAATAAAATTTGGTGTTGTGATAACTTATTACCTAGGGCAACATTTAAGATACCTTTTACTCCGGGAAAATGCGTCATTCCCACGGGAAAATAGAAAATCCATTTTGTGCATGTGCACGTATTACGCAAAAACTGTTGGACGGATTTTGATGAAAATTGGTGTGGAGATAACCTATTATTTGGGTCAACATTTAAGATACTTTTTACTCCGGGAAAATTTCTCATTCCCACGGCAAAATAGAAAAACCATTTTGAGCATGTGCATGCATTACACAAAAATTATTATTCTTTGCAAGTTCTGTATAATTATTACACTTACATACTTCTCATTGAGTTTATAACAATGCTTTACGCGAACGACGTCACGGGTACGGCTAGTTATAGAATAAATATATTTTGTATAAGTGTGATGAATCTCGCGGGTCAAAAAAATTCAAGGCGAGCCGCGGGTTGGCCACCCCTGCTATAATGCATAGACATTATAATTAAAAAATTACAATATACCTACATGTACAGAATATTAATATATGGGTATACTATAAATATATAACTATCAATAACGTTTTGGAAATATTCTTAACAGTGTAGATATCTAAACAACTTGCACTTGACGATTTGTTTTGGCTAATCCTTGTAGAAAATGGCTAAAAAACAATGGCTAATCCTTGTAGAAAATTTATTCGAGTTTTTAAAACCCATCTTCAATTTTCTGTGTGATCATTGGTTGCTGAGATATCGATGGTCAAAGACTAAATGATCCTTTTCAAAGTCTGATATCTTAGCGAGAAGTGGTCGTATGAAGGTCTAAAAATAAGCAAATTAAAGTTGAATGAACAAGTTATCCGGTTCATATGGTAGTTAAGTCGGAAAATTTTTTTCCAAGTCGGTGGATCAAAAAAAGAAACCGAAAAAATTTCGAAAATTATTTTTTCAGTGTATTTATTAGGATTGCGCGATACACGTTGCTTTGAAAATTTTTTTATCGCAAGAAACTTTCAGCTTTAAATTGCATTGCTTTGCTACGACTCCGATACGACCATTTTTCACAAAAATACAGCCATTCGAAAAATCGCTAAAAATATGGAATTTTTTTTTTTTTTTTTGATCCTTTAATTTTTTCCGCTAGTGGAAGTAAAAATAGATGATAACGCAAAACACTGTAGCCGCGAAATGATAAATTAGTACGTATGACTGATGTAGGTATTATTGATGTGTATTGTTATTCATTATTAATAGTTTTGTTACAAAAATACACATTTTAATTAATGAGAATGTTTTATCTATATAAAAATCGATACTTTTCCCAAGATTAAAAGTACATTAGGGATATATTGAAAATTTCTAATTTTCGATCACTGCAATGGATCACAGAAACATACTTCTGTAATTTGTTATTAATAAATAATAATTTAAGCAGAAAAATAGGTTATAGTTCGTAACTATTTTATTCGATGTATCTGAATTATAGCTGAAAATCAAAGGCCGGTCCTGTGCGTGCACCCAAAACTGCCAGACCTGGTGTAGACATATTTATGCAAATTTGTTTTTTTATATATTTTTTTAGGGTTCCGAAAAAAAATTTGAAAACTCGTATAATTACTTTCATGTTCACATTCATATTTTTAGAATTTCTACTATTTTGAATCTATAAACACGAAATTTTGCAGATACATGCTATGGGTGGATATCTCAAATAACCGTAAAACAAGTCTTTTTTTCTTAATTTCTTTCCCGTATTAGAAACGATTTGTGCTCTCGTGTGCGGTGTCCCTAGGAAACGTTCGTAAAATTGAGATGAGGGTTCTTTTTCCATTTTTAAACTCCGCTTACGAAATATTGAACTTAATAATAAGGTTTCTTCTCTTTCTACTCAAAATTTTTAAACTGACAATCCAAGAAATCCAAAATAATTACAAATACTACCATTTGCTAAAAACAGACACTCAGTGAAAATTTTTTCGGCTAAGCTATGTCGGTAGCATTCGGAGATTTAAGTAAATAAATTTTCGAAAATTTAAAAAATAATTTGTAATAACCGTTTTTTCAGTTTTTTGGAAAAACGGTTCCCAGTAAGTGAAATTTTACGTCAAAGTATATTTTGATATTAGATAACATCTCCCAAAAATTCAAATCCAAATTATTAAGAGAAATGTTGAAAAATGGATGAAATTTTCAGTTTTCGTAAGTAGCTTCAAAAATAATTCCATGTACCCTATTGTGTGGTATATATCATTAAAAAGATCCTCTAAAATAAAACCAAGGTTCTTTTAACAACTTTTCATTTTTGTAACTCGTTTCAGAATAATTATTGTACTTCAAAATCGATGTGTTTTGTAAGGAATCAAATTATCACTTAATTGGCTCTTAGGTACCACAAATCGAATATGTTTATTTTCATAATAAACCGTAAAAAATATTCCATGCCTTGCATTTTATCCCAACAACTGAAAAAACGGTACCCAGTAAAGAACTCTGCTTAATCTGTATCGATTACACACTTAGCGAACCTTTCGTATGTATGTGTGTAAGTGTTTGTATATGTAGTGGTGTGGTGTAGCAATGTTATCATCTAATCCTTACAAGTTCTAAATTATTAGCGTGTAGCTATTTGTCCAGTATGTATCTAAGTTGATCATCATTCATCATAAAAACTATACAGCTAAATCTTTTTTATGCGGTTCTTTTTTGTGCGATTTTTTATGTGATTTTTAAAAAATGGCCATTAAAATGTATAATATGAATCAAAATCCAACGCACAGGAATATGTGTGTTTGTTTTTACCCGACTGCATCAGAAGGAGGGTAATACGTTTAGGAAGTATGTATGTATCATCTCACTATGTCTGTTTCTGTAGCGCAGCCTGCAGCCTAAGCGGCTTGACGGATTTTGGTAAAGAAGATGTCACTGGATTCGTCTTTATCTCGGGAGTGCTGTAGGCTACATGAAATTTCAAAATTCATCAACAAACCATTGCACATACAGGTATTTGAACCAAAAATGCGGACAAAAGTCAACATATACAAATTAAGCAATTCTCGGGAACAGTGGCTACCTGGGGGTACCACAATGCATAAAGAATAAAAGCTGACCACCGTTTTGTTTTTATTCCTTTGCGATAAGTTGTCATTAGTCGTCATCTGAACGTCTTACGCTGAGCGCCTTAAATATAATTTAGTGAACGATTTTTTGAGTCTGCATTCAAAACTATTTTAAGTTAGTTTTAAAGTTAAGAGTGGTTATTTTTGTGATGGATAGTGAAGAACCAGGTATGTAGTATCTGAATAACCTATTTACTTTACAATATTGTGAAAAAATCAGTAGTTTTGGTCATTCGTAGGATTTCTTTTAATATATATATATATATATATATATATATATATATATATATATATATATATATATATATATATATATATATATATATATATATAATAGTTTTTGTTATACTTCAGAGGGCTTCCCGGCATGTCTTTTTGTTTCTTAAGTTAATGTCACTATCCTACTTATAGGGTAGTAAAAAATTAGGTGCCAAAATTTGTCTATTGTATTTTATTTCTATTTTTTTCTTGACTATGTCCTTATACAAAATAAAACCAATTTTTATATTTATATTTTAATTTCAAATTTTTTTAGGTAGTTCCGGTGTCAGTATGGTGACACGAAGTAGTTTATATATTATGGCAAAAAATAGTACAGAAAGGAAATTTGCAAAAAAGTGGGATTTTGTGGAGAATTCGATAATAGAGAAACCCACATTTCTCGTTGAACAAAAACAAGAGTTTTTGTGCAAATTCTCGTATATAAAGTCACAAATGAAAACCAGGTGGCTTGCTGCCAATAGAACTGAACATATTTTCGTAAAGAAAAACCAGGTTTGGTTACAAGGAACTGTGGATATACCAGGAAAACCAGGTCGTCCGTCAAAGGCGTTCGATGACTTATGTGACCGCAGTAAAAGGCGCAAAGTTCCAACTCTTAGAGATGGGAGTGAAGTGAACGAGCTCGTATATGCTACCCAAATGAAACTTAGAGAGACTGGTAATCAGGACGCTGCAAAAGTCATCAAGGATATAAACACAACCCCTACTAGAGGTGGTAAATATTTTAAAAAATATAGAAGCAGCAGCATACCACAAAGATCTCAACTAACACCTGTTCAAACGCTGTCAATTTTCGTGGAAGCGTCACTGTCGAGAAAACAGTATGAGATAATAAGAACTAGTGACAAAAAACTATATCCATGTTATAGGATTTTGCAAAAAGCTAAGAAAGAATGCTATCCAATTAAAGAGAGTTTTCAAGTGACAGCAGTGTGTGCAGAAGTTCGATTGCAAGATTTACTCGATCATACATAGCAGCGTATGATCTTCCAATTAGCGTAAGTCTTTCAATTGAAGAAATAGCTTCTGTAGAGCTAATCTACAAGTGGGGTTGCGATGGATCACAACAGATTGAATATAAACAAAAATTTGAAAATGATACCCACTCTGATGCAAACATTTTCCAGTCATCACTAGTGCCACTTCAGCTAATATGTCTCAGCAATAAAAGGGTTATTTGGCAAAATCCGACCCCATCTTCGCCACGTTTCTGCAGACCCATGAGGATCAGGTTTATCCATGAGACTTCTGACGTTACTAACGAAGAAATACAATATTACACGAACCAGATAAGGCAGTTAGAAGAGACAAAAGTAGCAAGAACAGCCGGAGATGTGACCATAAAGCATACGATGCTATTTACAATGGTCGACGGCAAAGTTTCCAACTCGGCTACTCAAATTAAGTCAACAATGAGATGTTACATTTGTAAGGCCACTTCTAAAGATTTTAATAATTTATCAGCATCAAACGTAATGGACGTGGACAATCTTCATTTTGGGTTGTCTGTGCTACATGCAAGAATAAGGTTTTTCGAAACCTTACTCCATCTATCCTACAAGATACCTTTAAAGAAATGGCAGATAAGAGAGCAATCCGACAAAGAAATTGTTAGAAAAAAAAAAGAAATTCAAGAGAAATCAGAACTCAGGTTGGTTTCATTATTGATGTACCGAAAGCCGGATACGGCAACAGCAATGATGGAAATACAAGCAGAAGATTTTTTGAATCTGCAGATCTGCAGAAATCACTGGGATTGACATAAGATTGATAGAAAGATTTGCTGCAATCTTAGAAGTAATTTCCAGCGGGCATAGGATTAACATTGAAAAATTCACCACATATTGCCTCGATACAGCCTCACTGTATACGTATGTAGAGCTATACTCCTGGCATCCCATGACGCCCACGGTCTACTACTACTACGGAGTACTAATTCACGGACCCATCGTGGTCCAACACAGCCTATTACCAATTGGTACCTTGTCAGAAGAAGCAGATGAAGCGCGAAATAAACACTTTCGCCAATTTCGCCAAAACTTCTCGCGAAAATTTTCCCGGGAACAATGCAACCTAGACGTTTTAAACAGGTTGCTTCTAACGTCAAACCCCTTCATGAGTAGCATAAGGCCAAAACCACCGAAGAGATCAAAGCCATTTAGTGCAGCTGCCATGGAAATGTTATTGCCAAGTGAAATTGAGGCCTTGAGCGAAGAAACTGATACCACTGAAAATTTGGACGAATGAACAAATAGTTCTGATGATGAAGAAGGGTGGGACTCATCTTCTGAGTAATTGTGGGTGTTTTAAAATGTAATTTGTAAATAATAAATTAAAAATAAACAATTTTGAAAGATTTTTCATTTTTTTTTTTTTTTTACATCTATGCTCGAAAAACAGTTAATAATGTCTCAGTCTTTCCTAAATCTCCAAATTACATTGCTAAAAAAATTAATTCACTATACATATTGCTATTATAGACTTGCATGTCAAAAAATTCTTCAAAATAATATTATCCGCATTTTTGAGTCAAATACCCCTATGTGCATTGGGTCTAGAAACGTGAAATGTTGCAGACGAGTTCTTTATATAATGTAGGGGAGCACCAAGAAAACATTTTTGGAAATTCATCCCCTAATGGTATAAAGTAGGGAATGAAAATTTATAAAATGTAGAATTTTGCACAGGGCCACAGGAGTCCTTTAGCAATGTAGATGAGTATTGAGAGAGAGAATTTTTGTAAAAATTTATACATTAAGGGTGTAAAATAGGGGATGAAAATTTATATGTACCTATAGAAAACCGCTGTGTTTAGAAACGTGAAATTTTGTACAAAGGCTCCTTTAGTAATGCAAGCAAGCATCAAATGTTGATTTTCAGAATTTCGCTTCCTAAAGATTAAAATAGGAGATGAAAATTTATATAGAAAACCGTTGAGTCTAGAAACGTGAAATTTTACAAAGGGGTTTTTTATATAATTTAGGCGAGCAACAAGAAGGGGTTTTGGAAATTCATCTCCTAAGGGGATAAAGTAGGCGGTCAAAATTTATTTAGAAAACCTACTACCTACTGGGCCCAGAAACGAAAAATTTTGTAAGTATAGAATTTCCTTATGTAGTGTAGGTGAGCTCTAGGAAGGGATTTTTGTTGTGGAAAAGCTAGACCCTGACACACTTAAACGACTCATCTAGGTTTTCTATGACCGTTATAGTGAGTACATCGTAAAAAATTTTAGTAAAAATTCTCATGTATTGCCCGTACCGTGAACCTTAATCGAAAAAAAAGTTAAATTTAACAAAATGACGGAGTTTTTTAAAAAAATTTCAAATTTTGGGCGAAAATTTGATGATTTTTGGGCTGCAAAAATTACATTTTTTATTCGATCGGAAAACTGGAGGTCCATGGTACGAAAAAACATATATAAAAGAAACTGCAATGAGAATCAACTCGATCGGATGATTTGTCTTCGAGTTATAACTGCAGCAAATTTGAAAAATGTAGTTTTTCTTTATTTTACCTTTTAGTTTTAATCACTGAGAATTTTTACTAAAATTTTTTACGATGTACTCACTATAACGGTCATAGAAAACCTAGATGAGTCGTTTAAATGTGTCAGGGTCTAGCTTTTCCACAACATGTGACAAGCAGCCATAGGTTAACCCAGCCATGTCCAGAAACTCCCGAACTATCAACCTTCATACATTTCTCGATACCTCAATGTTAACAATGAAAATCAGAATCCACTCTTCGAATGGCTGTAACTCAAAAACTATTTGAGATATGCACTTGAAATTTTAGTGTGTTATTTTTAAATGTATAGACTATCGAAACATGCAAAAAAAAATTTCCAATTTTTTGAAAACGTCACACTAGTGTCCTAAATACAATAAGGAAATAAAAATTCTGTTTTAGTTCATTGAAAAATAAAAAAAAAATAATTTCTCTGAAAAGTCACTGTTTGACAGATACATAGGCGTCTAAACATATTTTTGTAGTAACTATTTTTAAAGAAAATGAAAAGTTTTTTGTGAAAAAACTTCTTTTTAATTTGGTTCTTAATAAAAAGAAAATACTATCGAATTTCAAATATTTTTACACTATTTGAGTACATTTGTTAATAATATTTTCATTTCCGGTTACCTCACTTTGCTATTATTAAGAAACGCCAATTTTACTTTGGTTTGTACTTTGTCACATTTATTTTACTGCCACCTGCCGTTCTATAAATAAATAAAAAATAAAAACTTTATATTCTTTTTAAATTAAGTTACTTTAAATCCTAATCTTTTAAAGTAATTTGATTTTATTATGTAAAAATTTTAAAAACTTGAAATAGAGCCCGACATCTGTACTCCAAAATCTGGATTACTATCATTTATATTACAGAGAATGATACTGAATAAGGTTCTTTTGTTGAATGTAATAGAAATGTTAACCGACTAAAACATTGTCGGTTGAAGTAGCTTCAAATTCATATGCGTGTTTTTACCGCCTAATTGCTAAATTAAAGAAAAATTCAAAAACTAAACTTGGGTAAAAAACTTTTTTTCTTCATTTATGTTATTGATGCATTAGATCAGTTTTATCGAAAAATTAACATAGAGTCTTATTTAAAAATCTATAAGTTTGTATCATAGCTCGAAAACCATAAGAGCTATAAAGCTCCTGACAATAGCAACCGGTTGCCCTCGTCGATATCTACAACTTTTATTTGAACAATTTTTCGATTAAATCAATGGTTTGGCTGTAATAAAAATTGCAACTCTCGAAAAACTCACTCTGTGTATATATATTATACCTGGGTTACGATGTACAATATCATACAAGATACAATGCATAAGCGATGTACATACATGCACTGTACACATATACAAGCACAAGGTCAGTGTATATACATGACATGTTGATTTGTAGTATGTTTTGAGTTTAGTGGGAAAGAGAAATTTTACGTCATTTTTTGACTAAGCTGGTATTGCTAGGAAGAGATAGGAAGTTCGTTTCTGGTATTCTGTGGTTGGCTCCTTTTGAGTCTGTAGTAGTGGTACTCACGTACTACAAAAAGTCGTTCATGTATCTTATACATAAGATTTGTATACTGCGGACTCTCGGACTAATATACACGTATAATATCAACTATACATTTCATTCTTACAAATGCATACATATATTATGTAGATGTATTTAAGTAAGTAATTAAAACATTTTAAGAAATATTTTAAGGGTAAAATACGTTACGTTACGTTACATAATAAAACAATTCATAACAAAAGTTTAAAATAACAACAGTTGTTTAGTAAACCACAGACCTGAAAATTAACACATACTCTTAATGCTTTCTGTATAAAATAATTCTTAAGAATTTTTCGACCAAAATAAATATATCTTGTTAGAAAAATATACTGCAGTTTACATATTGTTGTGACTCGTAAGCTTTACTTTGTAAAAATTCATTCTAAATAAATGAAACAATTACTTTGCTGAATTCCACTATATTTTTATTTAATGTGTGAACGCGTTTTCAATCACTACGGTCATAATGGTTGAAAACGCATTCACAAATTAAATAAAAAATACAGTGGAATTAGCAAAGTAATTTTTGTTTCATTTATACTGCAGTTCAACAAATAAGTTTATAATTTCGCTTCGTACGTAATATATTTTTTTCCCACCAATCAATTTAAATAATAAGTTCAAAACCAGTCCCGGAAAAATAAAGTAAAATTTTAATCCTGTGAGAACACTGCACCGGGATAAATGTACCCTACCTGCTAATTCATTACGTTGACTTTCTGTATGCCAAAATTCTGAATCTGTTGCGTAATTACAAAATATTTGTTTTTGATGTTAAAAGGGCCGTTCTCCGGCGATAAAACAAAATCTATAATTTTGTTTAGAGTTGAAAACACCTAACTGATTCAATATTAATTCAGAATATATACTATCATTGTACAAAATTCAGTCAAATTTTTTTCAAGAATTTTAATATCACTGAATAATAATTCGTCTTGTATCCTATGGGTATTTTAGCAAAATTAATTGAATCAGATTTTAGCAAGTTTCCAGAATGGAAACACGCTATTACGCCCGCTGTCATAACGCGATCTGAGCCCGGGATGTATTTACGTATTTATGTATTTATGTATCAACGCAATAACTTTCGAACGAAAAGCCCTGCTTTTGTGAAATTTGTTGTAAACATTGGAAGTCCAAAAATCTTGGACGAGTTCTTCAGCCAGACGCATCCGACGCCAGGAACATGGTCTTTCAATAAAGAGATATTTGATATGGATTGTCTATATAATTTCGTTAGTGAAGTCAGATGACGATCCCTAGAGATCCTAGAGCTTTGAGGTCCCTAGAAACCGAAAATAATATTCACTAATATATATATATATATATATATATATATATATATATATATATATATATATATATATATATATATATATATATTTGGAATTTGGTTAGGAAAGTTGACCAAATTAGTCAATTTAGTTAACTAAAAAATTTAGTTGATATACAAACACTGATATAATAAATATATACTTATTTTATTATCGTATCCTTCGCCACTTTCATGTCTTCCATCGTCACATTCTACCGTGACGAAGGATACACGTGTGACGAAGGATACAATTTTCCAACAAAATCGTTATTAATCGTGAACAGCGATCATTTAGATCGAAAACTTGAGTTTATCGTAAAGCTTACATTATTACAAATAACGTTTACGTAAAAACGATTTGAAATTCGTTAAATACATACCAGAAAAAGCCGTGACGAAGGATACACTCAATAAACACACGCAGCCAGTCTTCTTGCTTGATGTAAAAAAAATGACAAGCTCTCAGTGTGAATCACTTGATTTGACTTTCGCTTTATGTTTTATGGTCTTTGGCGTTTCGTTTCGCCAAAAAACATGACCTTTTCACCTATTTTTTTAAAACTTATAGCAATATTTAGCAGTTGTGACGAAGGATACTCAAATTTTCGGGACAATTTTTCGTCACGCCAAAAAAAAAAATAATTCTGCAGATAAATAAAATTTAACTTTCTAATTACCATGCGTAACAATTTAACTCTCTTTTTATTTATAAAATTGTGTGGTTTCAGTAAACTTATTTTTAAAAAAAACGTTATAGTTCCAAGCAATACGTAATAGGGACATGCGTTTTAGAACTGCAATAAAAGTTTGACACCATTTTTATAAAAAAAAATTAAATCCAAAATTAAAGTAAATGTGGTTAGGTCATCTAAATAGGAGTTATTAACTTTATCTAAATAAAATAAATGACAGTATCTTCATTCTGTATATAGTTTTAACGTTCCTTATTGTGGAGATAACTTTAATTTTTTGAAGGACCTAAAAAGTAGAATCACCACATATCAACATCTATCCACTAATACAGACAATAATGACGTAAAGTAATTTTGGTTTACAATTTTTTCTACTAGCATGTCACAAGGTAATATACCTTAACAGAGAAACACTACAAATATTCACTTTCAATGTTACAATTAACACGACATAAATAATAATGATGTTAACCCTCAAAGGGCGCACTCTCGCTGCTTCACGATTCGACCGCACTGCGTTAATCATACCCAGTAATCTTTACTGGCACTTTGCGTGGCTTACAAGTAACAAAGAAACTTTCTTTTTTTTTTCATTTTATTCGTCTTACGATGTAGAAGACGATAGTATAACTCAAAATATTAATAAAAATTTTCTTTTTTAATTCTTATTTTTTCGTAAACGAATTTTACCAACGCCATTTTGAAGGAAACCGAATATATTTTAAGAACAAATTAATGAAATATAGTTTGTTTTAAAAAAATATATTTTTTTACTGATAAAGTTGAGTTTGTTTTATAAAAAAAATTAAACTATGATTATAATTCATTTTTTTACATTTTCTGCTTGGTCTTTAGGAGTGGGCATATGTACTTGACGATTCCTTCTTGTTTCACGTTCAGGCAAAACTGGGGAACATTTGAAATTGTCTTTACTTCACGAAAAATTCATGTGAAAACATGTATATCCTATTCTTTTGTTTCTTATTTTTTGTGGCACATTCAAAGGAATCTACGTATTCATTCTAACATATCATATCATATTATATCTTGTCTCTCTCTTAATACATAGGTTTCATCCATATTCTTCTATTTTAATGGTATAGCCGATCCTAGACCCCACTCGACCTAGCTTCCCCACCCTTCAGAATTGAAAAACCAATAACGTATAATTAGGAGCTATTTATGATCTTTCGTATTCCGTGAATTAAAAATTTTGAGCTCGACACACTGAGCAGATATTTAATATTTTTAGTGGGGGGCTGAGTCGAGTTCGACTCAGCCCTCCCCCCCGCTTAAATATAAAAATTCCAGACTAATTTTTGCGGTAGAATTAAGAACTATTTATGAGCTTTTGAACAAGTATAATTTTGATTTTTAAGTTCACTCCTGTAGGCTTCAAACTACCCTTAATTAATGAAATTTGAGAAAGAAGCAGATATTTGAAAAATAAAATAAAAAATAGATTAGGTTTTAAAAATGAAAAGGAGATTACGTGTAAAAATAAAGCTCTAAATTCGCGAATTCTAATTATTCAGTCGTAACCCCTTATAAAAACCACCCCGCATCTCTTTGACATAAAAGACAGCTATTATAATTAAAGTGAAAAAAATGAGGCAAATAATAACACAAAATTATAAGCTATTTAGAATTTTTGATATCCCACGACTTAAAAATTTTGAGCACAACACACTAAGCAAGAATTTAATATTTTCCATGGTGGCTACTTTCCGATACTTGAAATAATCTTTTTTGGAAAATTGTTGGCACATCTTATTTTTTATCACATCTAAATAACACCTAAAGTACATATGTTTTTCATGTAGTTGTTTTCCATGATTTCAAAAATTTGTTTTTTAGGGATGACTAGTTTTACGGAGGTCTAATTTTCTCCATTTTAATTTTAGTTGTCGTTTATACCTAGGGAATCGAGGGCAGGGTATAAAGATTTGTAAATCAATAAGAAAAATGTGTGTATTTCAAAGGTTTATTTTAAGTTTTTATTTTTTTTCAAATAACTAATTTAATTTGTATTTCTCTAACATACTTTTTTCACAAATTCCATCAATTAAGAGTTGTTTGAAGGCTAACGGGGTAAACCTAAAACCTGAAACTGTACTAATTCAGAACCAGAGAACCTCATAAAAAGCTCTTAATTATAACAAAGACAGATTTGATATTTTCATACTTAAGTTGTGGAGGGTCGGGTCTGACAAGTAAAGAGGGTCCCGAGGCCGGACCTATCGATTTTGATGAAACTTAAATATGTTGTAGAACACTAAAAACTAAGGGACACGTATTTTTTTTTATCTGCGGAAAAACGGTTTGAAGGGGTGAAATCGCCCTTCAAAAATTGGGGTAAAAATTTAATTTTTCAAATATCTCGATAACAGTAAGAGATAGAGCAAAAGTTTAAATTGGCGATATTACTCTTTTTTAAAGAGCTATCCATTGATATGCAATTTGTTCAAATTACATCAACAGGGGTGGTTGGGGGTTAAAATTTGGGGGTTAATTTTGCAAAAAGGGGGTGAAAAATAAACAATATAAAAATTTTGTTTACAGATTTGAAATCTACGTCAAAAAATCTAATTGACCTGTTTTTGCTCAATATCCTAATATTAAGTCTAGGGGTAGTTAACTAGAGGGTGACTATGTCGATAAATCGTACTATTTGGGTATTTCAAGAAGTTCTTCTTCATGGAAAATAGCTTAAGACAATTAGAATAACGTAGAAATGAAATTCGCGAATTCAAAATTGAGTTTGAGCAACATTGGAGAGAGGGTGAGTCACCCTCTTAAATTACATACTAGTTTATATACACTAATTTTTGCTATTAACACACTGATAGTGGGTAAAATAATGTCACAATAAGTGGTTCTGAAGTTGGACTAAAATTAAATTCTCGGATTCAAAATTTAGTTTGAGCAACATTGGAGAGGGGGTGAGTCACCCTCTTAAATTACATACTAGTTTACATACACTAATTTTTGCAATTAACACACTGACAGGGGGTAATAATGTCACAATAGATGGTTCTGAAGTTAGACTATCGTATGTAAGGTTTTTATTAGGTTTCGTTATTTTAGGTTAGGTTATGTAATTTTCGGTATCGATAATTTTCGATAAGGAAAACTATAATATCTATTAAAAAATAAACCTAATAAAGACCTTACATATGATAGTCCAACTTCAGAACCACTTATTGTGACATTATTTTACCCACTATCAGTGTGTTAATAGCAAAAATTAGTGTATATAAACTAGTATGTAATTTAAGAGGGTGACTCACCCCCTCTTCAATGTTGCTCAAACACAATTTTGAATTCGAGAACTTCATTTCTACGTTATTCTAATTATCTTAAGCTATTTTCCATGAAGAAGAACTTCTTGAAATACCCAAATTGTACGACTATTCGACATAGTCACCCTCTAGTTAACTACCCCTAGACTTAATATTAGGGCATTGAGCAAAAACAGGTCAATTAGATTTTTTGACGTAGATTTCAAATCTGTAAACAAAATTCTTATATTGTTTTTTTCACCCCCTTTTTGCAAAATTAACCCCCAAATTTTAACCCCCAACCACCCCTGTTGATGTAATATGAACAAATTGCATATCAATAGATAGCTCTTTAAAAAAGAGCAATATCGCCAATTTAAACTTTTGCTCTATCTCTTACTGTTTTCGAGATATTTGAAAAATTAAATTTTTACCCAAATTTTTGGAGGGCGATTTCACCCTTTCAAACCGTTTTTCCGCAGATTAAAAAAAATACGTGTCCGTTAGTTTTTAGTGTTCTACAATATATTTAAGTTTCATCGAAATCGATAGGTCCGGCCTCGGGACCTTTACTTGTGAGTCGAGACTCGAGATCGACTCACCCCCACCACGGAAAATATTAAGACAGTTAGAATAACGGAAAAATGAAATTCTCAAATTCAGAATTCAGTTTGAGCAACATTGATGAGGAGGTGAGTCAAATTACATACTAAATAGTTTACATACACTCATTTTTACTGTTGACATACTGATAGTGAGTAATAATGTCACAATAAGTGGTTCTGAAGTTGGACTATCGTATGTAAGGTTTCTATTAGGTTTCTATCCATTTTGGAAATATCGTTATTTTCGGCATCGATAGTTTTCGAAAACGAAAACTACAATATCTATTAAAAAACACACCTAATAACAACCTTACATACGACAGTCCAACTTCAGAACCATAATTTATTGTGACATTATTACCCACTGTCAGTGTGTTAACAGTAAAAATGAGTGCATGAAAACTAGTATGTAATTTAAGAGGGTGGCTCACCCCCTCCCCAATGTTGCTCAAACTGAATTTTGAATTCGAGAATTCCATTTGTACTTTATTTTAATTGTCGGAAACTATTTTACATGAAGAAGATGTTCTTGAATTAGTCAAATAATACGACTATTCGACACAGTCACTCCCTAGTTAACTACCCCTAGACTTAATATTAGGAAATTGAGCAAAAATAGGTCAATTAGATTTTTTGACGTAGATTTCAAATCTGCAAACAAAATTTTTATATTGTTTATTTTTCACCCCCTTTTTGCAAAATTAACCCCCAAATTTTAACACCCAACCACCCCTGTTGAACAAATTGCATATCAATAGATAGCTCTTGAAAAAAGAGCGATATCGCCAATTTAAACTTTTGCTCTATCTCGTACTGTTTTCGAGATATTTGCAAAATTAAATTTTTACACCAATTTTTGAAGGGCGATTTCACTCCTTCAGACCGTTTTTCCGCAGGTAAAAAAAAAATACGTGTCGCTTAGTTTTTAGTGTTCTACAATATATCTAGGTTTCATCAAAATCGACAGGTCCGGCCTAAGGACCTTTAAGTCACAAGTCCTTACAAGTTACATAAATAAAGGCTTAAATGTTAAAAACAATTTTTTTATAATAAGAAAAACAATCCTAATCATACCCAAAATTTAAAAATTTCACATGTAAAGTAATAACAATTTATTATTATTATAGTATTTTAAATTAATAAATTATAAGTAACAGACATAATAGAATAAAGAATTTAAAAAAAGATTAATTGTAAAATCCTTGTTCAAGTATAGTTCTCTCTTATGTGCAAAATCATTTCTTTGTAAAAGGATTGCAACTCAGTAATCGAAATTCACGTATTTTTTGAGTTGATAAATCGTAAAGAATATTTAATCGCTTTTAATAAATACCTATAGTTTATTTTTTTCACTTTAGGTATAATAGCTTTCTTTCATGTCAAGGAGATGCGGGGTGGTTTTTACAAGGGGTTGTGACTAAATAATTAGAATGCGCGAATTTAGAGCTTTATTTTTACACGTAATCTCCTTTTCATTTTTAAAACCTAATGTATTTTTTATTTTATTTTTCAAATATTTGCTTCTTTCTCAAATTTTTTCAATGAAGGGTAGTTTGAAGCCTACGGGGGTGAGCTCAAAAATCAAAATTATACTTTAATTAAAATTGACATAGTGTTTGAAAAATTACCAAACTGGATCGGCTGGGACTCGAACCCGGATCTCTTGGTTACCTTGGTTATCTTGAAATTAAAAAAGTATAAAACTGCGTCTCGCATTAGAGAGAGGTTGTGTTTGATTGATTACTGAATTGGAGTGGCACTCGAACAAGTGATCGGTGGCCTAGTTGGTAAGGCGCTTGGTTGGTAACCAAGAGATCCGGGTTCGAGTCCCAGCCGATCCAGTTTGGTAATTTTTCAAACACTATGTCAATTTTAATTAACATAATGAATTGGCCATTTGCCAAAGTACATCGAGTGTTCAAGTATCAGCCAAAGCTGAACATTGAGTGAACATATGAATATTGGTGTACGTTTAAATACGGATAAAAATCCGCCATACACTAATAATGTTTCACAGGCACTCGATAACATTTGAAATTAAAAAAGTATAAAATTATACTTGTTCAAAAGCTCATAAATAGCTTTTAATTCTACCGCAAAATTTGGTCTGAAATTTTTATATTTAAGCGGTGGGGGGGCTGAGTCGAACTCGACTTAGCCCCCCCCCCCCTCACTAAAAATATTAAATTTCTGCTGTGTGGCGAGCTCAAAATTTTTAATTCACGGAATACGAAAGCTCACAAATAGCTTCTAATTTTGCGTTATTTGTTTTTTCAATTCTGAAAGGTAGGGGCGCTAGGTCGAGTGGGGTCGATCCTAGATCGGTCAGTGACGTCACCAGCTCTGACTTCGGGTATATTTTCAAAATAAGCGGTGCAGACAGGATGTAAACGTGACAAAATATAAAATATTTCAAGATTACTCCATAAAATGGCTTAAGATTGAAATATTCTTTTTATTCTTCCTTCAACTTTATTTCTGTTTAGTTCAGATACTGCACACATTTACATCCTGTTTGTACCTATTGTGCACGTCAAAATTAAAAAAATTACAGTACAAATCTTAATTAAAAATTACAGTAAAAATCAGCTTTTGACTTTGATTACTGACCTTAAGGTCATGTTCGGGTGCAAAATTTTCTCTTTTCCATTTCCGGGTCGGAAAAGGGGGTTACCATTTAAAAAAGGAATTAACCTTGATATGACCTTGAATCCTGACCTCGAGGTCAAAGTGAAGGTCACTATCAGATGTGCCGTAAAATATGCTGAGACTTTTGTCACCACCATTTATCCCAAAAATGATTTCCCGCTGAGATTTTTGAGTGTTTCCATACTTTTGACTAACCCTGTAGATTTTTTTGAAATATTTTTGTTAATTTTTATTATTTGAATTTTGTTACAGTTCCTCTAAAAATAACACCAGGAAGAACAGAAAAATCATCTGTTTTCGACGAAAAGTAAGTGATTTTTTTGTACATGTTATGATTTAGTGTGAAAACAGATCAATCTGGCCTACCGTTACACTGACCGTACGGTCTACCGGACGGTCAATTCAATACATGTATTTAAATGTACGGGTTTAGATCAATGCTTTCTAGTTATTGCGGTCAATTTAATTCACGGTCAACTCTATACGGTGACCGGATGGTGAATTTTGAGGGGGTAATAAATTACAAAAAAAAGTTTACAACCTTTTTTGTGACGTTTTCTGAGTATTGAATTTTATATTGGATGTGGCTATTTATACATACAGTATGTATACGCAATTAGCTATTTATACATACAGTATGTATACGCAATTGGCTATTTATACATACAGTATGTTGTAACGGATTACATACCAGCGCGCAACACATTTGAATAGAATTTGACACAACTAACACCATCTAGCGGTCACTAATTGAACTAACCTAATTTTAACAACTCTGTACAAGTAACGCCTGACGTACATATTTGTAGGCTTGCTTGAGTGGTGTTTGTTGAGAGTCGATAATTCAGAGTTCGAAAAGCTATTTTGCATCCTCTTGGCTAATAGCCAATAGAATAAAAAAGGACTAAATTTTAAACCATATAAGGAAATAGAATAAAAAGAGAAAAAAGAGGAGTGGGAGAACAGGGACGCTTAGATAGTTTTTTCAAGGTAAAGAAAAAATGAGTTGAAATTAGGATATAAAAGAAACAGTAGCCATGTTTGTTTTGAGTAAAAAATTTTAATTTAAAGGATGTTAAAATTAAAGTAATATCAATTTTAATTATAATATGAAAAAAGAGTAATATAATTAACTAAAATGTAAAGCAATTTATAATGTAAAAAACGCTGCTATTAATTTAATAACGAAAATATAAATGTAACGTATGTGTGAAAATTCCTTTAATTGTGGCGACTTGTAAATGTGAATAATTTAGTGAAATAAAATCAATATTCTTCGATATACAAATATTTGAGTCGGCTATCACTAATTACCGAACCCAAACAATCCCTTTGGAGTAACAACATCGTGACGATTGCACGTGGTTTATGTATTGCGCATCCTCTTAATATAAAGCCAGGGACAACGGAAGAGTATTCGTCGGGATTAGTACATGCGGACGGACGTTATCGCCACAAATAGCATACTGGGGATTAGTGGCCGACATCTTCAAAGGAATTTTCAACATGGAAAAGTCGACAGAGGACATCACTGCTCTATCTTTCGCATCGTACGACATGTTCAATTCAACACCGAGTACCCCCGTAACGGCAGCCAGCGCCGAAGTGACAGACTCCATGGAACACGTTGCTCCAGGTATTCACAATGCACCAGGACATCAACAGGACGAGGGTATCAGCGTAGGATCATCAGGTATTGCTAGTGACCTTTCTTTTAATAAAAGTAATGACAATGTCCCTAATAACATTATTGAATTACTCAAAATAATTAACAATAAGCTGGACGAAAACAATAATAAAATTGATTCCAAATTTGAGCTTTTGTGCAATTCATTAAAACAACACGAAATACAAACAGAGTTTAAATTGAACAGTTTTTATTGTGAATTTTCAAATGAAATTAAACATTGTCATGAAAAAATTGCTACAACCAATAATATTGTAACAAACAATTTTGAAATTCAAAATACCAAAATTGACCAACTTAATTCGGAAATTAATGACAAATTGAAAGCAAACAAAATTGATTTAGAGCAAAAAATAGCCAATTCTAACCACAATTTTTTAAGTAATTATAATTTAACTAATGAGAAAATCGATAAAATTCCGGACAAGGTTAAACAATTGGTCAATTTTGAATTACAAGAAGTAAATAATAAGATTGAAAACCAAAATAAAACAGTTTCTTTGTTAGATAATAAATTAATTTCATTAGAACATAATTTGGCATCACTAAAATCCAACAGACATAACCTTAATACATCAAATTTTACATTAAATAATTCATTTATAACTAAAAATGACCTCGGTAACATTGATATATTTACAAATAATATATTGCAATTACATCCTGTCGAATATATATTGTCACTCGAAGAATTTTTCATCGATAACGATTTTTCGGAAACTGAAAAGGTTAAAATTGCACGTGACAAATTGGGGACTAAAATTAAGAACAATTTTTCTCTATATGAAAGTGAAATAACATCTTTCTTTTCGTTTAAAATCTGGTTCCTTTCGACCTACTGGGGTAGAGATACCCAAAATAAAATCCTAATTGACTTTTACACGAACCAAAATGGTAAACCAGTCAGAAAGGGGTATTTTCTTGATCACCTTACTTACTGGCACAAATTAACCAAACATTTAGAACAGAAAATTGATAACGAAAATTTCATCAAAACTTTCATCAGTCACTTTCCTTTTGAAATTAACAGATTTCTGGCGAACAATAAAAATTTACATGAGCTAGAAATGGCTCTTAGAGATTTTGACAACTATTTTTTGAGTTTGCCCAGAGGTAGTAACAATAATGTTAGTATTCCAATTTCGTCTTTTGAAAATTTTCAACGTCATAACAATTACCATAATAACATTACGAACCAATCGTTTAATTCTAACCGTAACAGTTTCCGACAAAACAGAAATCAAACATTTAATTCTGGTCAAAACCGTTATTCAAATTTAAATACACCCAGGTCATTTAATAGCAACAATAATAGAAATTATACAAATAACAATTATGGTCATTTCAGTAATACTAATAATTCAACAAGAAATCATAGATTTATGAATTCTGACAATAACGATCAACATTTCAATAGTGGTGATAATTTTTCAAGAAATTTCGGTTCGAATAGAAATTTTAATAACGGCAATAATTCAAATTCCAATTCATATCGAGACTCTAATACGAATTTCAACCGCAATAATGTTCAACATGAGGGTCAATCACACTTTAATGATAGGTTAATTAGTAACCAAAGGCGTAATTATCGTCCTGTTAATAATAACCATGTAAGCTGGGGGAATGCAGCCCCCGTTCAAAACAATACAAATAGTATAGACGTCGTGCCTGTTAATAACCAGCAATCAGTCGACTTTCCTAACAATTCTTCGAATGATATTTCAGACACGAGAGATAATTTTAACAATCAGGGAAACTTATAAACTCCAGTGGCACGGAAACCCCGCATGCCACTGGATATGATTTTCGTAATCGCGAATTTTATAACATGGTATCTGACAGTTTCTCCCCAACAGTAAAGTTTAACAGCCGTAGTCAATCTTATGTAGGTAATAACGGTAATCTTGCACTTTCCACATTTGAAAATAATCAAAATTTCAATACAGTTAAACCTCATTATAACAACACTTTTGAAAATTATCAGAATTTGGATACATTTAATCCTTGCAATGAAGGTCCAATTGAAAATATTTCTGAATTCAATACAGTTGAACCTCATTATAACAACACTTTTGAAAATTATCAGAATTTTGATACATTAAATCCTTGCAATGAAGGTCCAATTGAAAATATTTCTGAATTCAATACAGTTGAACCTCATTATAACAACACTTTTGAAAATTATCAGAATTTGGATACATTTAATCCTTGCAATGAAGGTCCAATTGAAAATATTTCTGAATTCAATGCAGTTGAACCTCATTATAACAACATTTTTGAAAATTATCAGAATTTTGATACATTTAATCCTTGCAATGAAGGTCCAATTGAAAATATTTCTGAATTCAATACAGTTGAACCTCATTATAACAACATTTTTGAAAATTATCAGAATTTTGATACATTAAATCCTTGCAATGAAGGTCCAATTGAAAATATTTCTGAATTCAATACAGTTGAACCTCATTATAACAACACTTTTGAAAATTATCAGAATTTGGATACATTTAATCCTTGCAATGAAGGTCCAATTGAAAATATTTCTGAATTCAATGCAGTTGAACCTCATTATAACAACATTTTTGAAAATTATCAGAATTTTGATACATTAAATCCTTGCAATGAAGGTCCAATTGAAAATATTTCTGAATTCAATACAGTTAAACCTCATTATAACAACACTTTTGAGAATTGTCAGAATTTTGGTACATTAAAACCTTGCAGGGTAGATACAAGGGAAAATAAATTTAAACTCAGTACAGTAAAACCCCGAGTTGGCAATACGTCTGAAAATAACTGTAACACTAATATAATGGAACCCTTTCAAGACAATATTAATCTTGCAGAAGAACCTATAAGGGATCGATCACCCGTTGACTTATATAATACATTTCTATGTAACACTTTGTCGGGGGATATAGTGGATTTGCTTACAGAGGATATAAATGCTCCTAGTGCTTCTATTTACAGTCAAAATAGTAACAATTTTTTGCCAATTGTCAAATGTTCATATTTTGACACAGAGGTCTCATTACTTTTCGACAGTGGCAGTAACGTAACGGCCGTTAACGCCGATATTTATCTTAAATTAAACAAAATTAATATTAAAAATACTGGTAAACCTTTACCTGTAATACCAACAGCTAAATGTCAAATTATTACTGTTACTGGAAAAAAGTCTAAAATAATTTCAGCACAAATTTATATCGAATTGAAATATTCTAGCTCTATTAACTGCTTGATTGTCGAAAGTCTGAATAACGATTTCGTAATTGGGACTGACTGGCTTGACAAGTTTGAAGCTAAATTGAATTTTCAAAATTATAAAATTAATTTTATTAATGATGGGCAGATTCACGAGATCGATTTTCAAACAAAAATTGATAACCAAGCAGCTGATAACGAAAATATTAATAGTTTGGTCAAAATTGTTGATCGAGAAGATATTTTGGATAACGAATGTTTTTATACCATAAATAATGCGGTAACTCAATCACTGCAATCGGAGAAATTATTTACATCTATCGACGATATAGAACAACGGATTTTGAATACTGAGGGTATCTCGGACATTCATAGGAATCAATTGCGTGAAATTCTAAAAAATTATCTCCCCATATTTTCAAAAATTCCTGGTAAAGTTAAAAATTTTGTCTGTAAGTTTAAGATTAAGGAGCACCAACCCTTTTCTACAAAATGCTATCCAATCCCATATTCAAAGTTACAAGCTGTACAACGCGAAATAGAAAGACTAATTGAATTCGACATTATTGAACGAGCTTACTCATCATATGTTAACCCGCTTCATGTAGTGATTAACAAAACCGGCAAGGTTAGAATTGTTTTGGACTCCAGAAATGTTAATAAAATTATATTCGAGGATAAGGAGGCGCCTATATCTATTGAATACTTGTTAGCTAAATTTCAAAATAAATCATACTTTTCGTCATTGGATTTAACTAAAGGATTTCTGCAGATACCTTTACATCCCGAAAGTCGACAGTATACCGCATTCTTACTAAATGGTAAATGTTACCAGTATAAAAGACTACCCTTTGGTATAAACCTGGCTGTAGGCACTTTTCAGAAATGTATTGACATGGTTTTGGGCGAGGACGTGCGAGAATTTTGTCATGTGTTTGTCGACGACATTGTAATTTGCTCAAACGATATTGAATCCCACCTAAATCATGTAAATATTATTCTTAACAAATTGGCATCAGCCGGACTAACTGTAAATTTCGATAAATGTATGTTCTTCCAAAAGGAATTAAAATTTCTAGGCCATATAGTAACCCCTACTTGTATCAAAATGGACAATGACAAAATAGAGGCTATATCAAGGTTGAAACCCCCTAGAAATGTTAAGGAACTTCAATCGGTTTTGGGTTTATTTAACTTTTATAGGAGATTCTTTAATAATTTCAGTAGTTTGACTTCTAAACTATCACATCTACTTAAAAAGGGAGCCAAATGGGTATGGGGCCCTAACGAACAAGATGTTTTCGATACATTAAAAAATCGTTTTAAACAATCAGTTTCATTATGTTATCCTAACTTTTCAAAACCCTTTTATGTCGACGTTGACGCGTCGGACTCAGGCATCGCTGGATACTTGTACCAACTGAATGAAAATGATGAACACATGCCTATCAGTTTTGTGTCCCGCAGTCTAACGGAAATCGAGAAAAAATACACCATTTCGGAGAAAGAACTTCTGTCAGTCGTGTTCAGTTTTAAAAGGTTTAGAACCTACATTCTAGGTCATAGAGTCATTTTAAGGACCGACCATAAGGCGCTCACGTTTTTACGTAATGCCAAGATAGTCAGCAATCGCCTATTGAGGTGGTTTCTGTCTCTCGGTGACTATAATTTTGAAATTCAACATCTAAGCGGTGTAAATAACTTTGTAGCCGATATATTTTCCCGAAATCCTTACTCGGAGAGTAACAATAATTCTTCTAATCAAAATTATTTAACAATTAATAGTATATATCAGGATGATTTAACCGATAACTCTAATTCAAATTCTACTGACATTTTGGATTTTGGCCCTGTATTATTTTCATTTGGTATAACATTAGACTTCAGTAAAACATCTATCAAAAACCTTCTAAAGGACATTTCTAAGTACCAGAATGATGATGCTTATTGCTCAAATATTATTAAAAATATTAATAATCTCGGAGATAATTATCAAATTAACGATAATATTTTATTCCGTAAAAAGCCAGCGTTTCCGTTTAATTGGCAAATCATATTACCAGAGAATATCTCAAATAACTTAATCACGTTCATTCATAGAAGTCATGGGCATTTCGGTACTAGAAAGTGTGTACAACTCATTGACCAGTATTTTTACATCAATAATCTGTTTAACAAAACCAAAGCAGTAGTCAGCAGATGTATAATTTGTCAGAAATGTAAAGTCCCCAATTTCTACAGTGAGGGCCCATTACATAGTATAATTTCAGAACGTCGTCTCCAACATGTGTTTTGTGATTTGTATGGTCCATTAGTACCCGGCAAAAGAGGTTTAAATCAAATTTTCATTGTAAAAGATAACTTTACGAAATTTGTGCGGATGTACCCCCTTAAGGGGGCAACCGCAAAGCAATGTGTCAACCGAATTCTAAATTCTTTTATACCAGAAACCGGCCAGATTGAAAATATTCTGACAGATCATGGATCACAATTTACTAGTCCAGTATGGCAAAATACCCTTGCCGAAGCCGGCATTCGCGTATCTACTGTAAGTGTTTACAACCCGAGAGCCAACACTGAGGAGCGAGTAAACCGCGAAATAAATAGGTTATTTCGAACATATTGCAATAAAAAACACAGCTCATGGGTTGACTACGTACCATTTATCGAGCAATGTTTGAACTTTACCCCACATGACTCAACTAATTTCTCTCCGTACGAACTCATGTTCGGTCGTAAACCAGAATCTTTAATTGACGTAACCATTAAATTCCCCGATAGTACCGAAATTCCAGCTCACGAAAAACATGAATTAGCATATCAGCAAATAATGAAAATGGCCAATGTTAGAAAGAATAAGCATGATAAACACAAAGTTAAAACTTACAATGTCGGCGACAAAGTTCTCTTAAGAACTCACCCGCGTTCATCGTCCAAACAAAAGGTTGTAAAGAAATTCTCATATTTATTTGAAGGTCCTTACCTCATTGAATCGATTAAATCCGCTAATGCTTATAATCTCATTTATCCTAATTCTGGTTTAATTAAAGGAACATATAACGCTATTCATTTAAAAAATTTTGTCGAATAAGTTTACTCTTTTAAAAACTAATGTGGGCCGTTCTTGTCAGATTTCATTTAAATATATATAATAATTATATCATTCTCATAGATCAATTATGTGGTTTCGTCGACGTTGTTTGAATTTTTGAATTAGATTTAAATTCTTGAATTGATACCAAGTACGCGGAAGGACAAATTCTCCTTTCCCCGTCGGTGTCAATTGGCGTGGTTGATTTTGTCCAGCTACAATGTATTGCACTTGTGGTACCCACGCCGGTAGGACTTTAAATATTATACGCTAGTCACCAGTATGTATTAATGACATACTCGTGCAAACCGTTTTGGTCTTTATTAAGCAACGAACGTATGTTCGCAAAATTTACTGTTTCGGATCCTAACCTGTTTCAAAATTCTGTCTCGGCCTTTGCACATCAATTAGGGAGAAAACCCTTAAAAACAATGTAGCAAACTCCATCACGTAGGCAATGATGGTATTCCATTGACTCCCTGGAGGGTGGAATCAAAACTTTCAAAATTTGGTTGGACAATCTACTCCTTCCATTATAAAAAAAAAAAATGAGGAAAATGAATATAAAATTTTCTTTTAACCTATCTTGAGATGTGTAATTTATTGCTATACATGCTATGTTACATATCTCAATAACTCAACTAAGGGTTAACGAATTTACATACCTTATGTGTTAATTTCATAAAATTCTAAAATCACGAAATGCAATCAAATTTCTTGTAAAATTACAGTTGACCGGGGGATTGATGATTGTCTTCCTATAAAATTTTTTTATATATTAATAAATTAAATTAAATTATATATAAGAAAGAATGAAGGAAAATTGAAAACGTAAACTCATAATAATTCACATATGTACATTAAAGGCCTGTCTAAGTTAAAGAGGTTTAATATTTAACATATCTAAATGGTACGATTAGTCACAATTGTACTTACCAACAAATTTGTATTTGAAATCATTCAACAATGATTACCAGGTGATTTTGAGCATAAGGTATCAATTTAAACTTGTTCGTAAAATAATACGAGGATATATGACAAAATCTATTACTATCATACTTGTTAGTACAACTTTATATTACTTAAACATTCCAGGGATAAATACATAAATGCTAACACCATTTACCGATATTATATAACGATTAAAGTATGACTTAATTAAACATTAGTCAACAATTTGTATCCTTAGTACAGGGTTTGTGAAAATAAAAATACGTAATGTACGTTTACTTTGACACATATTTTTTTTATAATTAAGAATGTTAATGACATATTGTAACTCTTATGACATATTGTAACCCTATGCGTTTAGGACGCATGGTTCTAAACTCGTTCTAAACAAAAAGGAAAAAAGGGGAAAAGGGGAAATTTTAATATGTATCAAATACAAATTATTAATGCAAACAAAGAATTAAGCGAATTGTCATTTAAATGCTTAGTAGCACGACAGATTAATGCAAGAAAACTATAAAAAAAAAAAAAATAATAAATATTAATTGAAATGTTGAAGAAAATTAGTAGGTTTTTATGAAGCGTGGTCCAATTTCACAGGCATGGAATTGCGACTTATTATTATTAATTGATATGATGTTTTGAGTTCGACGTTTGAAGTTTTGAGTACTGTACTCTGGAGATTAAAGAGGCTTTGTATTTAGTATATATTTTATTGTTTGAGGGTATTAATATTATGAACAACGTTGTTACTTGCCTTTCTGTTTCAAATGTGACAATTCACAATGCATTAAATTTACAAAACTCGAATTCCCTACATTTGAGTTTACAATTTATATAAAATAGGTCATATTCCTTTTACGTTATTATCTAATAATTTGTTAGTATTGGTGAAAAATGTTTTAACGCAGTTATATTATGCATTTATATGTAACATTAATGTTTGACTTCATATTATAACAAACTTTACATATCACACAATAATTTTTTTGTAAAATGTCACTAGATAACATTGTGACTAAAAACTTAAATTTTACTTATGAACGATAGCTAACACCTATTGTCACTTATAATGACAAATATATTACCTTACTATAACAAAACTTTACATATCACGCAAAAAAAAAAAAAAATTTTTTTTGTAAAATGTCACTAGATAACATTGTGACTAAAAAACTTAAATTTTACTTATGAACGATAGCTAACACCTATTGTCACGTATAATGACAAATATATTACCTTACTATAACAAAACTTTACATATCACGCAAAAAAATTTTTTTTGTAAAATGTCACTAGATAACATTGTGACTAAAAAACTTAAATTTTACTTATGAACGATAGCTAACACCTATTGTCACTTATAATGACAAATATATTACCTTACTATAACAAAACTTTATATATCACGCAAAAAAAATTTTTTTTTGTAAAATGTCACTAGATAACATTGTGACTAAAAACTTAAATTTTACTTATGAACGATAGCTAACACCTATTGTCACTTATAATGACATATATATTACCTTATTATAACAAAACTTTATATATCACGCAAAAAAAAAAAAAAATATTTTTTGTAAAATGTCACTAGATAACATTGTGACTAAAAACTTAAATTTTACTTATGAACGATAGCTAACACCTATTGTCACTTATAATGACATATATATTACCTTATTATAACAAAACTTTACATATCACGTATAAAAAAAAAAATTTTTTTTTAGTGTCACAGGATAACATTGTGACTAGAAATTTAAGTTTTACTGATAAAAGAGCGTTTACTAAGAAATTTAAATTCAATAAGACTATTATTTTAAGGTCATCGAAATTGTAATACCAAAATCGGACTGAATAAAAAAAAAAAAAAAAAAAAAAAAAAAAAAAACAAAATTTTTTTTTCTCTCTTCTTTCTTTTCTTTAAGTTAACTATGAGAACAAATTACATTTGAAGCAGCACTTGTTTAATTAAATCCAATCAAATGTCAAAATACCTAGAATTTACTATTATTTTCTTTTATTAAATATTAGCAATACTTATGTAATCTTATTAGTATTACTTAAGGGTTAATTAAGTTAAACACAACTAATAACCTTTTAATATAAAAAAAAAAATGCTCAATATGATAATATTAAATATTGAAAATTTAATATTTACTTTGCAAGTCTGAAACATTTTAGTCCACTGTTCTGCCCGGTAACGTCTCCTTTTGTCAGTTCGGTTTCAAAGTCCGTTTTAACGTCCTTTGAACCCGAACTTGGCGGCCGGTTATGTAACGGATTACATACCAGCGCGCAACACATTTGAATAGAATTTGACACAACTAACACCATCTAGCGGTCACTAATTGAACTAACCTAATTTTAACAACTCTGTACAAGTAACGCCTGACGTACATATTTGTAGGCTTGCTTGAGTGGTGTTTGTTGAGAGTCGATAATTCAGAGTTCGAAAAGCTATTTTGCATCCTCTTGGCTAATAGCCAATAGAATAAAAAAGGACTAAATTTTAAACCATATAAGGAAATAGAATAAAAAGAGAAAAAAGAGGAGTGGGAGAACAGGGACGCTTAGATAGTTTTTTCAAGGTAAAGAAAAAATGAGTTGAAATTAGGATATAAAAGAAACAGTAGCCATGTTTGTTTTGAGTAAAAAATTTTAATTTAAAGGATGTTAAAATTAAAGTAATATCAATTTTAATTATAATATGAAAAAAGAGTAATATAATTAACTAAAATGTAAAGCAATTTATAATGTAAAAAACGCTGCTATTAATTTAATAACGAAAATATAAATGTAACGTATGTGTGAAAATTCCTTTAATTGTGGCGACTTGTAAATGTGAATAATTTAGTGAAATAAAATCAATATTCTTCGATATACAAATATTTGAGTCGGCTATCACTAATTACCGAACCCAAACAATCCCTTTGGAGTAACAACATCGTGACGATTGCACGTGGTTTATGTATTGCGCATCCTCTTAATATAAAGCCAGGGACAACGGAAGAGTATTCGTCGGGATTAGTACATGCGGACGGACGTTATCGCCACAATGTATACGCAATTGGCTATTTATACATACAGTATGTATACGAAATTGGCTATTTACACATATATACATAGTATGTATATGAAACTGGCTGTTTATACATATGATAATTATGATATGTATGCTGAATTGGCTATTTAAACATGAAGTATGTATACGCAGTTGGGTACTTATGCATAATGACTGAATGCGTTATTATTACAATTAATATTTTTATAATAAGTACACCATTATAATAATCTAATACCTCCGATTGAGCTGATTTTTATTGTTTTTACATAATCTATTTGGCTTAAGAAGTTATCCCCTAAACGGATTTTTGGCGACGCGAACCGGAAATACCCATGTATTTTTCAACCCTCCGAATGTCTAAGTTTAGGGGTTACTAAAAGTTTTCCGTTACTGTAGTAACAAAAATTAAAAAGAGATTCTTATGGAACCTGGTGAGTAGCACAAAAAGGAAAGAATGAAGTTTTTCGATATTTTGCTTAGTTTTCGTGATATTACGTGTCAAATTTGTAAAGCTTACTATATTGGATAGACAATTACGGTAAGTATAATATTACAGCATTTATTGATAGAAGTAAGTGGAAAATGGACCGGACGGCATCATTGACACTTCATTTTCAGGCAAAGGGTAATTTTGAAGCGATTACACACCGAGGCCCATTTGTAAATAATTACCATTTGCCTAAGAATGAGGTTTCATTGGTGATGTTCCGTTCATTTTTCACTTATTTCTGTGAATAAAAATAAAAATATTTTAATTAAATTCATAAAAATTGATACTATGTATATGTGTATGTGTAAGTGTATGTGTATAATATACAATCAATTATCTCATTATAGTAAGTTTTAGAAATAGGACACATATTATCTCGAAAACTAAACAGGATATCGAAAAACTTTGTTCTTCTTTTTTGTTCCACTGATTAAATTCTATAAGAATCTGCCTCTAGTTTTTAACACCATAATAACGGAAACCTTTTTTTAGTTGCGTCTGTATTCAAAGGATTAAAAAATACACTTTCTATCAAAGTTTCTAAAAATTAATTTAGAAAATAATTTCTTATTGTTAAGTAAAAAAGAGTATATAAGAAAAACATTTAGTTAAGTCGGAGGTATCCGATAGTACATTTGCTATTGATATCTCTTATACTAATTTTTGCTAATTTAGACCCTCAGATATGCAACTTCCGGTTCGCGTCGCCAAAAATCCGTTTAGGGGATAACTTCTTATGCTAAAAAGATTGTGCAAAATTCAATCAGTGGTACGCGAAAAATTAGTTATTATAATTTATTTTACTGTCACCAGTGTAAAAGTCCATTTTAATACGCGCACCACGAAATTTGTATGATAATTTTGGTACTCAAGGTGCACGTTATACCCCGCAAAATCCGGTAATTATGTATAAGTAGTCAACTGCGTATACATATTGCATGTTTAAACTGAATATTTCCTATACATACTGTATGTATAAATAGCCAATTTCGTATACATACTGTATGTATAAATAGCCAATTGCGTATACATACTGTATGTATAAATAGCCAACTGCGTATACATACTGTATGTATAAATAGCCACATCCTTTTATATTTATATAATGTATTCTACCTGAACGCCTGAATGTTTTTGAACGCTATATTTTATAAAAAAAAAACGCCGTGAGCAGCGGGGCCCCATCACGGTAGTCGAATTTTCTCCTTCATCTTCGGTATTGAATGTTTACAAGCGAAATGTGATTGAAAGTCTACAACCGAATTGTCATTTTGTTGGTTTCAAAACTGGTGATGAGTGTTCGGCTGATCGAGGCTTTAAAAAAAGGTTTTAAGTATTTAAGGGCTGTATCTCAGTAAATTTCAATTTTGTGCCGAAAACAGGTAGCAGAAAAAAAACCAACACAATTCGTACGAGGGCATTCCTGCCCATGTTTATCCGCTAATTGCCTTTATGTTTTAGTTTTAAATATTAAAAAAGGACCTTAAATAGTAAACTGGAAGGCCTTTATAAAGATATTTTTTCTTTCAAAAAAAAAAAAAATAAATAAAAAATAAAAAAAATAAAAAATTATTTCTTCGGTATTGAGTGTCTACAAGCGAAATATAATTGAAAGTCCACAAGCGATTTGTAATTTTGGTGGTTTCAAAACTGATAATGAGTGTCCGGTTGATCGGGGCTTTATAAAAAGATTTTAAGTTTTTAAGGGCTGAATCTCAGTAAATTTCAATTTTGTGCCGATAGAAGTTAACAGGGAAAAAGCCAACACAATTCGTACGAGGGCATTTCTATCCATGCTTATCCGCCAATTGCCTTTGTGTTTTACTTTTAAATATTAAAAAAGGAACTTAAATAGTAAACTGGAAGGCTTTTATGAAGATATTTTTTCTTTCCAAAAACATCCAAAATTTCTATTTTATAAATAATAAAAATCCAAAATTCCTAAATAATAATTAAATAAATAAATAAACAGTGACTTTAATAACATTTGCAAATTACTTAATATGTATGTATTTCATTTGTTAAAAAATTGTCTTCACTTTTTTTTAAATTTTTTAAAATTACTATTCGCCTACTTGTATTTACAATAAAAGTAATGCATTTAAAACACATTTAACAATAGCATTCAATTCCGATGTAAAAATGGAAGAAGTGGGGGGAAAAGTAATGTGGACTCACTAAAAGGTACTAGCTGGATACTAACTGAATACACGTACAAAATTTCAGCCCTCTAGGTTTCCTTATGGAGTCTCTAGACGTGTTAGAAAACAAGCAAAAAAATTAAGGAAATATTGGCGTAAAAATCGTGGGGGTAAGGGTTAAAAGTTGAAACCTCCAAAAAACAGTGTCTGGCTATTAGCTTAACCTGTACACCAAATTTCAGCCCTCTAGGTTTATTTGGGGAGATTTTGACCCGAACGAAACTGTTAAAAAACAAGAAAAATCATGTTCTTTTGGGTATAAAAATGCTGGGGGTAGGGGTTAAAAGTCGAGACCCCCAAAAGGCACCCCCTTGATACTAACTCAATCCAAATACAAAATTTCAGCCCTCTAGGTTTATTCGGGTGACCTGTGCGAGTGGTACAAACTTCGAAAACGTCGAAAATGCATGAAATTGTAGCTTAAAAATGAGGGGGGTGGGGGTAAAATATTAAAACCTCCAAAAAGCACAACCTAGGTACGAGCTTTATCAACACACCAAATTTCAACCCTCTACGTTAATTCTGGGGGGCTGGGGGCCTGTTAGATCCAGCGAAAATCGTTTTTCCCCCCTCTACTCCCACCATATCATCCTAGGAAGCTGAATTTTGGATATGTTGTAGATAATTGACCGAAACATTATTTAAAACCGATTTGGAAAAGTTTTATTGCTTTTCCGCCCCCCACCACCCCCTTAAAGGTCGGGTCCGAAAAAAAATTTGCCCAAAATTTGACCCCACTTTGATAGTATTGTTGTGCATCAGAATAAGCCCCACTTACCAAATTTCATCTCTTAACTTCCATAGGGGGGCCCTACACATATTAAAAGGTTGCGGGAAAATATATATATATATATATATATATCAGACATCTTTTTTTTTTACATAATCGTGTTCTACGGGTCCGAAAACGGATAGCGCCCCTGGTCTCGCCTCTCGCAGCTCTTATCGTATAGACTGTATAAGTCTAATTTTTCGGAGAAAATTCGACTAAAAAAAATTAAATAATTTTCTATTTATATTCTTAAATATCAAATCAATGTAATAAAAAATTTGAAAAAACCTGGAGCTGATATACCTGAAAAAGGACACCAAAATAGTACATCAGTAAAATTATTGTATTTTTAAATTTTTTTAAATACATAATATTTTTTAAATTGATATTTTTTCGTATGTCTGTTTCATATCGGAGCGTCTAGTGTTTACTGATTAGTACAAGTAGCAAGTAGAGTGCATTATTGAATAGAAAGGTACAATACCGATAATAAGGTACCTTAATAAATAAATACAAGTTGAATGGTATTTTTCTATTCTACTATTACCTTATACTTATTACCAATACGTTCTACTTGCTAATAATTACTTATCACTAAACACTAAACGATCCGGTGTGAATGACGCATGAAGACACCCCATGGCGAGCAGAGGGATGATATACCATTAACTCATTACGACTGGCCCTTTGTAGTTTGTATGTTTAGTATACGCTAAAGTATACACTTAGAAGTAATGAAATGATCTAACCATAACAAATTGCACAATTTTTTTAAAGAAATTCAAATAAAATTCGTATTATATATTTTTTATGAAAAATATACCGTAATTTGGGGTAAGATTGGCCCTTAAGGGTAAGACTGGCCCAAGTCTTGGAAAAAGACAGTTTGATTTACTATTAGTTAGCAAATACAGCTATCAACTTGGTTCTTGTGGCAAATGACAGGTAGCAGCACTGACTATACTCGAATGCTAAGATTGATTTAATTCCATCGTTTGCCACTGCTCAGTGCTGCTCCAACTTCACCAACTTCTTGTGAATGTTTTGATGCAAACCAACTTTTGCTTACACATCTAGAACTACTTAAGATTTTTGATTGGTAAGTGTATAACAGCTTTCATTTAATATATATTCAAAATATTTTAAGTTTGTTTTTTCTGATACTTGTTTATTTGTAAAATGTGATTTTGTAAGCTGGGGTAACTTTGGCCCAAGTATTGGGGCAAGATTGGCCCACCCTGTTTTTTTTTTTTTTTTAATTTCCATTAAAAGAACAGTATATTATGCAATAAGTGCGGGAAATTGTCGATTGCCCACGAAAGCGAAGTTGAGCACACGATCGCAGTGAGTGCGCTCATTCGCTCAAGTGGGCAATCGACAATCCTGCACGAGTTGCATATACTATTTTTTATTGCGAATTTCACATACTTTTTTCCATTATTATTACTATTTTTTATTCCTTTTTAAAATAATATTATTGAGTGTTTGTCTTTTTTTTTTGAATTAAAAAAAAAGTTTAAATTATTTTGTTGGTGGTTTCTATAGAAATAATTATGAAATATTTATTAAATTAAAAATCAGGAATTAAATGAAAAAAATTTACAAAATTACCGCCCTTAAAATTTTCCGCCCCGGGCAAATGCCCGGTTGCCCGCCCTTGGAGCGGGCCCTGTCCCTAACATATTGTACACTATCTACTTACGTACAACCACAATTAAAAATGTCGAACATTGTCCCAAATAATATTTGGCATTAATTACTATGACATTTTGTATTTGGGACAATGTTACCCCAAATAAAGGCAAGATTGTCCCAAATTTTCAGAACATCTTAAAATAGAAATTAAATAAGTTCTGAGCTCTAATAACTAGTCAATGTATACTTTGAAAATCAATAGCTAATAGTAAGAGGAAGTTACCTAAATATATATGAGAAATATAAGGCAGTTTACGTAAAAAAACGCAAAAAATGGGCCAATCTTACCCCAAGTTACGATACTTCTGTTTCCTAAATCGAAAAACTTGCATTTAACTGTAAACAGACACAAAGTATGTTTACTTAAAATATACATAATTAGATATTTTTTATTACTCATGCGGGAGAAGTACTAACTTGGCGCACATATTTCTGTACGCAAAATGGCTGTTTGCCAACTGTACCCTTCCCGCATACTTTTTTGCGTGTGGAAAGTAACTTTCCACACGCAAATTAACAATAAAACACGCAAAATTTAATCAAAACACGCAAAGCCGCCTCTTAAATTTTCATACAATAAATATTTCATAATTATTTCTTACCAACAAAGTAATTTAAACGATAATTAATTCAGAAAAAAAAGACGAACACTCAAAAATATTATTTTAAAAAGTAATATAAATGTCAAAAATAATGATAATAATAGAAAAAAGTATGCGAAATTCGTAATAAAAAATAGTATGTGCAACTCGTGCGGGATTGTCGATTGCCCTACTCAAGCGAATGAGCGCACTCACTACGTTCGTGCGCTCAACTTCGCTTTCGTGGGCAATCGACAATTTCCCGCACTTATTGCACAATATACTATTATAGCCCTTGTATACAATTGCAAAGTCTTTGTGTTTGACACGTCCAGCCACTTTAGTATCATCATTGTTCGGTTCTGTTGTATTTTTACCTAACAAGGAGAGGGCTCGAGTTAGGAAATTGACTTCGGGATGGGATTTCGCAGGATTATAATCCCTCCGAAGATTAATCAATTGTGAAAATATAAGGACCCATTGGCCAGCCAATTTCAAGAAAAACGATTTCAAAATTCTAGAGCTTCGTCTCATGTATCTTTATATATAAGATATTCTTATGTCATACCAACGGCAATGGTTAAGTGTGTGGACAGACCGTGACGGGCACCCGCCCCATTGCCCGTGCGGCCTCCCGCACGAACAATTCAATATATGTATTTAAATGTACTTATTCAGACACTACGAACTGGTTTTTGCGGGCAAATTGACGGACAATCTACCTGCGGACATTTTGCGAACTCTTTCATTCAAAAAAAATATTTCAAGTGGTCAAAAGCCTGAAAAGTGATTTAATAATTTTACAATCTATTTTATTTATTATTATTTTGTAGAATTTGCTAAATAGAAATCGTAATAAGTACTCGCCTTGAAAAAAGCAAACAAGTATTTAAAAGAAAATACTATTTCTTAAAGAAAATATTGAAATTATGTACAAATGCCGTCCTGATTAACTGATATATTCTGTCCATCTGAGGCGCTGGAGCCGTTTTGAGGAGCTGGATTCTCTCCAGGCAAAAGCTCATAGCGAATACACACATTTTTAAAATATCGTTTTGAATTTTGTAACTCAATCATTACAAATAAAATCTAAATAAAAAAAAAATCTATATGACCTGTTTTTTCTCAATTTTCTAGCATCAAGTCTAGGGGTAATTAACTAGGGGGTGATTGTGTCGACATTTTAATGTAAAATATAGTAATTTTAACGGTATTCAAAAGAACGTTTCGATTTTAACAATAAAAAAATTTAAAAAAGTGTTTTAGTTCTGCAGGATTGTCAAAAAGGGACTGAAATGTTTTAGATGTTGATATATACAATATACAAAAAAAATTAATTTGTTAAGTACTTGGTATACTTATAGGTTTTATAGGTGGTTTTAGCGAATTTCCAGAATGGAATTCAACTATTACAGCCACTGTCATGACGCGACTTGAGCCCGAGACTATGGCAGAAATTTGTTTTAGGTCCCTAGAAACCAAAAATAATCACTAAAATATATATATATATATATATATATATATATATATATATATATATATATATATATATATATATATATATATATATATATATTATTAATATTTTCAACTTGTAATTTTTGTAAAAATAAATTTTTTTAAACATAAACTTCTATCGAGTTTATTTTATATATATATATATATATATATATATATATATATATATATATATATATATATATATATATATATATATATATATATATATATAGACTCTCGTTAATTCGAAACTCGAGGGACTGTTAACATATTACGAATTATAGAGAGGTTCGAATTATTGCAGGTAACAATTTTAATTTTTTAAGCATTTGCGATGAATGAACTTGAACTTGCCTCAAAATGTACTTACAATCTTTGTCTCTTTCTCTCTGCAGCTTTGAATTGTCGAGTGTTTAACGCCGATGAGTTCGAATTAACGCGTCATTTTGTTACGTAGCTATAATTTTTTCGTTGGTATTACCAAGTGTATAAAAATGTATTGTTTTAGTTCGAAATATAAAGAGATTTTGTAGGAAACTCGTGATACCTTTGAATTATAGAGAGTTTCGAATTATCACAGGTTTGTATTAACGAGAGTCTACTATATATATATATATATATATATATATATATATATATATATATATATATATATATATATATATATATATATATATATGTATAGACTCGATAGAAGTTTATGTTTAAAAAAATTTATTTTTACAAAAATTACAAGTTGAAAATAATAATAAAACAATTTTTTATACAAGTTAAAAAGTATTATTGTTTGTTGTACATTTGTTTCGTTTCATTATAAGTAAAAATAAAAAATAATTAGTAAGTGTCCAGGTCTACACCCCAAATCCGTCTTGACCCGGACATTTAAATAATGTAATAACATGCAAACTAACCTCTCCCGTCGGGTTTAGGACAGTGTTTTATATCGTCTGATGTCTTTGAACCTGTCAAAGACTTTAAAATATTTTGTGGGAAAGGAGAGGGGGCAATGCATAGTATGCCTCTCTATAAAGTAAACATACGATATGATATCAGAAGGAGGCATAAACCGCGTAATTCTGGGGGGAATATTAACGTATAGACAGTGGGAGTTACAACTGGTGCGAATCGTGGCAATAGTGTAATAAACTGATGTGTCCGGGCCAAACGGATATACATATATAGCATGTATTTTTTTATATATACATCGAATATAACTTCAAACATCATTAAATGATGCGCGATAAAATTCTGCACACATACATGTCAAAACTAAAACAATATAACAATTACGACGAAAATTACATGTCTAAGTTAGACACACATTTTATTTCTTTGAAAAACTGTAGGATAGTAATCCTGTAAAATGAGATAGTAAATGTTCAAATCCGTAGTTTTTATTGGTACAGCTGTTTAGAGGATGTTTTTCTCTCTCTAATGACGTCAAGAACAAATGTTTATTGTTGCAGGTTAATGTAGAAATTATTTAATTTGAAGATTGGTGCAAAGTGTCCGGGTCTAGACCCCCTGTCCGGGTCTAGACGGTTTTATGGTATATTTACTTTAATACGTAGTTGACACCGGTAAGACTTGTGTTGAGCGAATGCTAAATGTTCCTTTTGTGTCTTGACTTATATACAGTTGAATTTCCTGTTACTTCTTGAAATGACATTGGTTGTATATCCTGTGGGTACACTTAATAGATATTAGTTCATATGTTGGACTACCTTTCTCTTGAAACTTGTATGACATTGGTTACATATCTATCCTATGGGTGTTTTTAATGATGTAGTTTGAAGATTAGCTGATGTTCCATTAAGGGCGGGGTAAGGTATTAAAATAATTTTTTTGCTTTTGTTTATTTTTTTTAGCTGAATCCATTACTTCTCAAGAATATTGCCTCAAAATTTCTAGTTGATTGGAGCAAAATTGACGAAGTTATAAGTATTTTTGTTGTTACCTGGTAGATGTTTCGTTCTCTATATCTATCTCTCTCTCTCAGTTCTATTATAGAAATTTCAATGCAAGTACAAACGTGTTTATACCTGTACTGTATATTTTGTCACTGTACAGTACAAAATTTAGTTTAGCAGGCAGTATTCTATATCAGTTTTATACAAGAATTTTTAAGTGTTCAAAACTTTCAAACGTTTTCCCCACAACTCACGTTTTCAAAGTCGGTGCCCCTCATAACTTCAAAACTACAGTACCAATCCTTTTGAAATTTTGAACACTATTTCTGTACATAATTTACGAGGTAACGCTGCAGAGTTTTTATCAATTTTGTTAATCATTTTTATTTTAATTTTTTACTTACTTTAAACAAATTAGCCGATTTTTTTCGCAAAAAATCGTGTTTTTCCTTTCTAAGTGTTCAAAAAAAGTGAAAAATTGAAATTTCGAAAAACCCTCCCAGCGTTACCTGAGGAAAACTATTATCTAACGAATGAACTTTCATTTTTTTTATTTCGGATGATCCAGCATCAAGTTATGAGGGGCACCGCAACTCTACATTTTTCCGAAACACGTCCGAATAATTGCTGCCATTACTGTATTTTTTAATATTTCTTCGTGAAAATTTTATACAATATTCTTCGAATGTCATATTTTAATGTACCATTGGTTCTGATAAAGAGATTTTAACGGTGTCGTCACAAAAAAATAACAAAAACATGCATTTTTTGTACAAATTAACCTTACCCCCTCCTTAAGGTCGCTAGTCTAGCATTCTTAACTCCCCTCTCCTTAAGATGGGAGTTCAGTTTTGAACGGGAATTGAACGACCATTTCACTGGATCATGTCTGGGATGTCTTCTTGTTTCTTACATTTTCGATATGTGGTACATCCTATGCATGTTGCTATTAGAATTCCAATGATGATAGTTATGATATTGATGTGCGTGTAATGTTGTATTTTCATAAGTTGTAAAGTGTCTGTGTTTTCCAAATGTTTTAACTGCAACAAATCTAAATTAATGTTTTTAGAAATGTCAGTAATATTAATTGTATTATAAAGGATTTGTTCCAGGATTATGTTGTCGGTTGAACTGCTTAACGCCCCATATGTTACTTGATTAATTGTGACGTAGCACCGATTTGTTATGATATGGAGCTTGCCAATAAAGTTGGTGATATTTTTTCCGCAATTGTTTGTTGTTGATTGCTTGGTTGGTTATTACAATGATGTGGTTTTCTTCTATTCCTTCAATAAATTCTTCTTCCGTGGTACGATGTAAGGTACATTGGGCTAGCATATTTTTCAATATCTTGATTTCGCGGGTGTTGGCTTCTTTTGGTGCTAACTTCACAGGTGGGCAAATATATTCCTGTTCTATTTTGTCGCAAGTCTTCTCGAGGAATTGGAAGTGGGTTTTATTTTGTAGAATCAGATTGGTTTTGGGTTTGATTACTTGATGATTTTCTGGGAGTGGGCGTATTTTAATAGTGTTAAAAGTATCAGTTTTAAATTGAGGGATCATGACTGCAAATATGATGTTAGTGCCGTTGTAATAAGCTTTTAATTTTAATAATTCTACAAGTGTTCATCGCTTAAAATTTTGATATTCTCTTTCAAATTGGTATATATTAATTTTAGTTCGTTTCGCGTAAGAATGTGTTTGGAAATTATATTTAATTTAGCTAATTCTATTGATAATACTATGTCATTAATATGTTGATTCAAATATTGCAATTGTGACTGAACTGAGAAGTAATATTGAGATTGAAATAGTTGTTGTTCAGTGTGTGGGTAAGTTTTCATTGCGTTAGCAAGGATTTTCAATTTGGTTTTTTCTGCATTAATGAATTCCGTGACATTATTAAAACGTTCTAACATTTGCGTGTTTATGTTGTTGATTTATTCTGTCTTTTATTAATAGTTCATTATTTTTAAGTGTTTCTATTTGTTTATTAATTTTGATTGCATCATTGTTATCCATGTTTCCCGATATTGTTTTAATTATTGAACCTAACTCGTAATTGAAAATTCTAAGCCGTAGTCGTGAACTATTTTTTGGGAATTCCGTTCCTAGCTATATAATTTTTGATTACTTTCAGCACTTCTTTTGAGTTTCTAAAGGGTATTATGGTACATTCCGCGTATCTACTAAAGGACCTCTCCGGATAAGATAGGTGAATCTGCCTAAGGTCCAACCTGCGTCGGGGGTGCCATGGTAGGGTTCGCTCTTGCACATGTATTCCATTACTACAATATTAGGTCAAGGTTGCTTTGCGTTTTAGAGTTGTACCAAAATGTTCAATTTTGGACCTTTTCCGATTTTTCACTTCCCCCCCCCCAAGTGCATAAGTATTATATACGTGCATGTTGGGTTCTAAGAGCTCCATAAGACAGTGCATGCTGCTTTCCAAAACTCGGTGTTTAGAAGAAGATATTGGCAAAAATTTCTAAATGACTAATTCTGAATTTCTAATTTCTATTTCAATAAATACACAAAACGCGACCTTGGACCAAATTGCGACATAGATTTTTGAAATCTACGTCTTTAAATTAGTAAGTATATACCTAAAAATATTTCGCAAAATTGGGCTAAGTAAGGCTAGTTTAAGGATTTAAATACAAGGGGCTTGTGTGGCCATCAAATACGGCGACGCCTTCCTCTCACCTTTAAAAAAGCAAGTGTGTGCGATTAAGCCTCATTACCAGTGTTTTTATCAGTATTAAAAGGTCTCACAAAATATCATAAATCAAAAAATATGACTTCCGTCACAAAAAGATAAACTGAAAAGTTAAATACTTAGTTATCCTTGAATTCTTATCGCAGTTATTGAACAGTTTTGTTAAGGACACATGCTTCTTAAGGTTCCTTACCCCCAACTTATCTTTGTTCACACTTAACGAGCCATGTCATTGTCCAGGAGGTAGGACGAGAAGCTAGTCAGCGTGTTTTTTTTTTTTAATTTTTGATGTTTTGCAAGACCTTTCCAGCAGGAAACACTGGTTATGAGATTTTATCACGCACAGCATACGCGCTTTTACTTAAAATGACAGGAAAGCTTTGTGATTTCCTATGGCTGGGTAAAGCCATTAAAACGACTATAAAGCCGCGTGTCTAGAGCTCCTTGCATTTATAGAGCATTTGCCCTGGTACAACTCGAAAACACAAAGCGAGTTTGCCTCAACATTGCCAGATATTTTTTGTTATTTTTTTTACTAATTCGAAGCTATATTATGTCACCTAGCCTATGTTACTCATAGCAAAGTAAGAATTTTAACAATATCACCCCCATCTAAATTGTTTCAGACGCTTTTCCATGCTTTTTAGTGGCAGTGCTTGTCTGTTTACCCCACTAGTTTTTCTACGACGTCACCTAGCCTATATTACTCAGAATTATGTAAGTATTCTAATGATACAATAGACGTTTATATAAATCGGCTCACATGTAGTTGCTGCCATCTATCACCTCACAAGGGGTCGATTTTGACCAGGATATCACAGTCATCACAAAAACGTTAAGTAACTTGTAAACGACTAATTCAGTAACAGTTCAAGCAAAAGCACATTAATACACTCGTTCAGGGGTTTTTAATAAGGTTCTCATCATATCAGTGTAAAGATAAGTTGGAGATCAGGAACCTTAAGAAGCATGTGCCTTTAACAAAACTGTTTAATAACTGCGATAAGAATTCAAGAATAACTTGTATTTAACTTTTCAATTTACCTTTTTGTGACGAAAGTCATGTTTTTTGATTTATGATATTTTGTGGAACCTTCTCATGCTGATAAAAACACTGGTAATGAACCTTAATCGCACACGCTTGCTTTTTTTAAGGGTGAGAGGAAGGCATCGCCATATTTTATGGCTAAACAAGCCCACTAAGACGGCTGCAACACCGAGTGTCACTAGAGCCCCTTGTATTTAAATTTTTAAATTAGCCTTACTTGGTCCAATTTTGCGAAATATTTTTAGACATATATTTACTAATTCAAAGGCGTAGATTTCAAAAATCTATCTCTCATTGTGGTCCAAGGTCGCGTTTTGTGTGTTTTTATAGGTCATTTAGAAATTTTTGCAAATATCTTCTTCTAAACACCGAGTTTTGGAGAGCTGTAGGCACTGTCTTATGGAGCTCTTAGAACCCTACATGCACATATATACAGTGAAACCTGCCAAGTTGGACACCTCTGTATACTGGACACCTGCTCAAGTTGGACACTTTTCAATTGGCCTGGCGAAATTACATTGTTTTAAATGCATATTAATACTTATAAGTTGGACACCTCTATATGTTGGAAACCTGTCTAATTTGGACAGTTTTTTAAAATGATTTTTGATATTTTGACCTGTTTACGTTGGACATTCATGTATTTTACACGTGACCATTGGGAATATTTTGAAGTGTAAAGACGAAATTTTGAAAGCTTACGAAAAGAATTGCAGCGCCGAACGAAAACGAAAAATTCGTAAAACTGGTAATGAAGCAATAAATCAAAAAGTTTATGACTTTTTTGTTAAGTGCCGTTCATCGAATCTTCCAGTATCCGGTCCTCTACTGCAAGAAAAAGCAAAAGCGATAGCCTTAAAATTAGACATTAATTTTCAAGCAAGTAATGGATGGTTAGAAAGTTTTCTAAATCGACATAATATTAAATTTAAAACTTTGTGTGGAGAGTCAGCATCAGCAGACTTAGAAGAGGCGGAAGAGTGGAAAAGAAAGCTGGAAAATCTGTTGCAAGATTATGCGCCAGAAGATCGGTTTAATGCAGACGAAACTGGTCTTTTTTGGCGTTTATTAGACAAAAAAAGTTATGTTGCACAAGGTGATCCATGCAAAGGTGGTAAATTGTCTAAAGAACGGTTAACTGTTCTATTATGTACGAGTTCGGTCGGAGAAAAGTTAACGCCGTTAGTAATTGGGAAATCAGCACGTCCTCGAGCTTTTAAACAAATGAGATGTAAGGAGCTTCCCAATATTTGGCGACACAATAAAAGGGCATGGATGACGACTGATATTTTTGAAAGTTGGTTGTCCGATATTGACAGGCAAATGCGTAAGGCTGCTAGAAAAATTGTGATCATACTAGATAATGCTACAAGTCATAAGATTATGAAATCGTTCGAGAATGTTAAACTTGTTTATTTACCGCCAAATCTAACATCGGAAATTCAACCACTAGATCAAGGCGTGATTCGAACAATGAAAGCTTATTACCGCAAAAGTTTGCTTATGTGTTTAGTTGCTAAATCTGAAATTTCTAACAACCACAAGGAATTTATCAACTCAGTCATGGTTTTGGATGCAATTCGATGGATCAGCGAAGCATGGCAAGCTGTATCTACGGAAACAATTGTTAAGTGTTTTAGACGAGCTGGTTTTAGTATTCCAAAAGCAAATGAAGGGGATCATAATGAAGACCCTGATTCAGAACTTCGCGATGCAATTAAATTATTACCTCCAGAGTTTCAAAATCAGTTACAGACTGCTGAAGAAATGATCACCGCCGATGCCTACTTGGAGGTACACGATCATGTCTTCAATATACATCAAGACGTTCTTCAACATGTTTTACAACTAGACGAGGAACAAGAAATCGAAGAATCTAGTGACGAGTGCGAGAAAGTAGCGGAGAAACCAACAACCCCTGAAGAAGCTTTGAACGGTATAAATACCGCCATTAAGTATTTAACTGAAAACCCATGCGAACTGTTAGAAGATTTATTCAAAATTCAAAGCAAATTAGAAAGCAAAATTTTCCTAAAAATTGTATCCAAACAAACTAAGATAAGTGATTTTTTTACGAAAGATAATGTTTAAATATCTATAATATGTATGTATTACGATTGTTATTCGATAGTTTATTTCAATAAATATTGATACGTAGATGTGTGTATATGTATTACTTTAAAAATAATTAATTTTGCATTATATTCTAAATTAGTGTTAACCTTAAAATTACTAAGCGTAGATGATTTTGGTATTTTGCATATGTTGGACAGTTTTTGATTGCACCGCGGGTGTCCAACTTAAACAGGTTCTACTGTACATAATTCTGGACCACCTTTATATATATATATATATATATATATATATATATATATATTGTATATATATATATATATACATATATATATATATATATATATATATATATATAGTATATATATATATATATATTGTATATATATATACGTATATATATATATATATATATATATATATATATATATATATATATATATATATATATATATATATATATATATATACAGCGTGGTCCAGAATTATGTACCGTAATTGCTGGAGCTGATAGTATGTTCAAAAATAATGGTACCTTTTCATCTACACTTTTTTCCAAAACTCAATAATAAGGGAGATAAAGCAGAGGGGTAAAATGTAGAGGGGTGGAACGAAACAGACTTTTTTTTTTTTTAAATTTTTAGGCGCTTCTGATTACTGGATTCATATTCTAGGGGCGCATATGAACATTAAGGTAATTAAATTTATGGTCGCAATTATTCGATCACTTATGATTAGGGGATAATTTGGAAATAGATACTTCTACTTTAAATTACTCGAAAACGGTAATATTTATCGAAATGTAACAAGTATACCTTTTTTGCGTGAAATTATCTGAGGAATTATATTATCAGGGATTTTGTTTAAATAATTGCAAATTAAAAAAGAAAGGAGGCGATAACTCACACCTATCACCCAAAACCACCCCTTAGTCATGACTGGTGAAATAAGTGTTGACATAAATTTAATCCTTCTAACGCAAAATAAGTACCCCTAAAATATCAATCCGTTATTCAAAAGCGTTTGGAAAATATTTAAGAAATAATGGTTTTCGTTCCACCCTTTTACAGGGTTGTATCTCCCTTATTATTGAGTTTTAAAAAAAAGTGTACATGAAAAGGTACCATTATTTTTGAACGTACTACGAGCTCTACCAATTACGGTACATAATTCTGGACCACCTTGTATATATATATATATATATATATATATATATATATATATATATATATATATATATATACAAGGTGGTCCAGAATTATGTACCGTAATTGTTGGAGCTGATAGTTATTCAAAAATAATGGTATCGTTTCATCTACACTTTTTTCCAAAACTCAATAATAAGGGGGGTAAAGTAGAAAGGTAAAATGTAGAGGGGGGGAACGAAACTGACTTCTTTTTTTAAAAATTTTTAAGGCGCTTTTGATTACTGGATTCATATTCTAAACGGTAATATTTATCGAAATGGAACAAGTATACCTTTATAAAGGGTTTTCCATCAAGGGCGCTCGATCTTTAAATAAAACAATTTGTGTGTGAGATACAGTAGAACCTTTAATTACGGACACCTCTCTTAAACAAGATCTCTTCTATAGCCGGACAAATTTTTTATGACGTTGGGGTGCTGAAACCAAGGCTTTTAGTACTTTCTTAAGCGGACCCTCTGCTAACCGTACGCGAACACGATATTTTTTGACGAAGATACAAGATTACCTCCATTAACCGGAAGATTAACTCCATTAACTGGACGCGAGTAAGTCTAGTGCGTAGGTATAACTGTGTGAGTTAGGCTGCGGTTACATTGGATACAAATTCGTACGAAAATTGATTCGTACGAGCTCGTACGAAATTCATTCGTACGACTGTGTGGTTACATTGGATACGGAATCGTAATACGAATTCGTATTTAAATTTAAACTGAAAACCGTTAGTACATGTTGCATGATATCAAACAATGGATCCAGTTACCAAATCTTATTTATTAGAATCACCGTTTTCAAAATTTCTAATTATAGAAAACAAACAATTCTGTGTAAATGATTATTTATTATTCACGTAGAGTAAAAAAAACGCCGTGAGCAGCGGGGCCCCATCACGGTAGTCGAATTTTCCCCTTCATCTTCGGTATTGAATGTCTACAAGCGAAATGTGATTGAAAGTCCATAAGCGATTTGTAATTTTGGTGGTTTCAAAACTGATGATGAGTGTCCGGTTGATCGGGGCTTTAAAAAAAGGTTTTAAGTTTTTAAGGGCTGAATCTCAGTAAATTTCAATTTTGTGCCGATAGCAGTTAACAAGGAAAAAGCCAACACAATTCGTACGAGGGCATTTCTATCCATGCTTATCCGCCAATTGCCTTTGTGTTTTATTTTTAAATATTAAAAAAGGAACTTAAATAGACCGGTGTGAACCTGGCGCCCGACTTTCGAAAATTTAAAAATAAATAATACAGCTCGTTTGTACTTCGTTTGTACCCGTTTGTACCGCATTTTATTTTGTTGGTACCTCGAAGGGTAAACATCTAGAAAAAATTTAAAAAATGACCAGCGCCCAACTTTTAGACATTTTAATTTTATTAGTGTCATTCGACAGGGGTTCGTTTGTACCCGTTTGTACCTTTTTTCTTTTCGTTTGTACCTCAAAGGGTTCGGAGATACATGATATTCGAAATATTCTAGGTCGCATTAAGTTTGTGTTTTTAGAGACATTGAAAATATGACGACGGCATTTAAGAGAGCTCTATTTCCACACGTTTGTACCTTTTTCCTTTTCGTTTGTACCTCAAAGGGTTCGGAGATACATGGCATTCGAAACATTCTAGGTCGAATTAAACACTGAAAATATGAAGACGGCATTTTATAGAGGTTCGTTTGTACACGTTTGTACCTTTTTTCTTTTCGTTTGTACCTCAAAGGGTTCGGAGATACTTCGTATTCGAAACATTCCAGGTCGAATTAAATTTGTGTTTTTAGAGACATTGAAAATATGACGACGGCATTTTATAGAGTTTCGTTTGTACACGTTTGTACCTTTTTTCTTTTCGTTTGTACCTCAAAGGGTTCGGAGATACATGTTATTCGAAACATTCTAGGTCGAATGAATGTTTGACATCCTAGAATGTTTTCGTACGAGGGCATTTCTATCCATGCTTATCCGCCAATTGCCTTTGTGTTTTATTTTTAAATATTAAAAAAGGAACTTAAATAGACCGGTGTGAACCTGGCGCCCGACTTTCGAAAATTTAAAAATAAATAATACAGCTCGTTTGTACTTCGTTTGTACCCGTTTGTACCGCATTTTATTTTGTTTGTACCTCGAAGGGTAAACATCTAGAAAAAATTTAAAAAATGACCAGCGCCCAACTTTTAGACATTTTAATTTTATTAGTGTCATTCGACAGGGGTTCGTTTGTACCCGTTTGTACCTTTTTTCTTTTCGTTTGTACCTCAAAGGGTTCGGAGATACATGATATTCGAAATATTCTAGGTCGCATTAAGTTTGTGTTTTTAGAGACATTGAAAATATGACGACGGCATTTAAGAGAGCTCTATTTCCACACGTTTGTACCTTTTTCCTTTTCGTTTGTACCTCAAAGGGTTCGGAGATACATGGCATTCGAAACATTCTAGGTCGAATTAAACACTGAAAATATGAAGACGGCATTTTATAGAGGTTCGTTTGTACACGTTTGTACCTTTTTTCTTTTCGTTTGTACCTCAAAGGGTTCGGAGATACTTCGTATTCGAAACATTCCAGGTCGAATTAAATTTGTGTTTTTAGAGACATTGAAAATATGACGACGGCATTTTATAGAGTTTCGTTTGTACACGTTTGTACCTTTTTTCTTTTCGTTTGTACCTCAAAGGGTTCGGAGATACATGTTATTCGAAACATTCTAGGTCGAATGAATGTTTGACATCCTAGAATGTTTTCGTACGAGGGCATTTCTATCCATGCTTATCAGCCAATTGCCTTTGTGTTTTATTTTTAAATATTAAAAAAGGAACTTAAATAGTAAACTGGAAGGCTTTTATGAAGATATTTTTTCTTTCCAAAAAAATCCAAAATTTTTATTTTATAAATAATAAAAATCCACAATTTCTAATTTATAAATAAACAGTGACTTTAATAACATTTTCAAATTACTTAATATGTATGTATTTCATTTGTTAAAAAATTGTATTCACTTTTTTTTTAAATTTTTTAAAATTACTATTCGCCTACTTGTATTTAGAACATTTAAAACACATTTAACAATAGCATTCAATTCCGATGTAAAAATGGAAGAAGTGGGGGGAAAAGTAATGTGGACTCCCTAAAAGGTACTAGCTGGATACTAACTGAATACACGTACAAAATTTCAGCCCTCTAGGTTTCCTTAGAGAGTCTCTAGACGTGTTAGAAAACAAGCAAAAAAATTAAGGAAATATTGGCGTAAAAATCGTGGGGGTAAGGGTTAAAAGTTGAAACCCCCAAAAAACAGTGTCTGGCTATTAGCTTAACCTGTACACAAAATTTCAGCCCTCTAGGTTTATTTGGGGAGATTTTGACCCGAACGAAACTGTTAAAAAACAAGAAAAATCATGTTCTTTTGGGTATAAAAATGGTGGGGGTAGGGGTTAAAAGTCGAGACCCCCAAAAGGCACCCCCTTGATACTAACTCAATCCGAATACAAAATTTCAGCCCTCTAGGTTTATTTGGGTGACCTGTGCGAGTGGTACAAACTTCGAAAACGTCGAAAATGCATGAAATTGTAGCTTAAAAATGAGGGGGGTGCCGGGGAACCCGATATCATGGATGGTATTATTGGTTATGTTGAATTTTGAAGTTGCAACTTATTCACATCGATCCATGATTTAACATAGGACCATGGGTCCACAAGAAAAAATCGCATGACGTTAAATCACATGATCGGTAATTAACTAACGTCGTCGGAACGCGAGATAACCACAGCGTCGAATTTGCCCTGTAGAAAGTGCATTACTGCATTCGTTATGTGGCACATAGCGCCACATAATGCCGTCTTGTTGGAATCACATATCGCTGAGATCCATATCTTTCAATTTAGGCCACAACATCGACTTATACCTCTCGCCGGAGACAGTTGTGATAGCGCCAGCTTCATTTTTATTTATTGTTATCTTTCGTTCACTGCAGCAATATTTTCTGGACACCTTACGCTTCGACAACGTACGAGGGTTGTTTGATTGTTTACTGAACCAGTTGATTCAAAAACTAGCCCCAAAAAAACTATTTTTCGCCCCTTTTCGGGGACCACATGAATTTTATTTAAAATTGGTCTAAATGATAATAATTTATAGTGATACTTTAAACTAGGCGAAATTTCAAGTTGAGAACAGTTCTTCTTTTCAAGATATGGTGAGTTAAAGTCCTTAATTCATTCACTCTCGCCACGTCGATCGCAACATTCTCGCTTATCTCTTGTGTAAAAAAAAAAAATAAAATAAAATAAAATAAAATAAATACCCCTGTCGCAGCATCTGCGTAACATAGCGAATTTCCAAATATTGAGCGGATCTCATCTAAGACCTGTATCCATTTAAAATAGTTTAGCTTTCTAACAATGAAACAATTTTCAAAATCAGTTCAGTAGTTAATTTTTAGCGCTTTTGGGTCCTCTGGACCCTAACGGATCTCATATAGTGCAGCATATCGCGCGTACTCTGTCTTAACCTCGTATCTGAAAACTTCCAATTTTTGGACACAAAAAAAACAACATATTTTAAATCCGTGTTTTCACCACTATGAGCTTAAGATTTATGCTAATTACACCCTTTGATGTTGGCTACCCATATATATAAATATATATATAGATAAGTATATATGTAAATACAGTATTTAATATGTTTTCTGTGTGTCCTAAAACATGTAGCTTTTGATATACGAGGTAGAGACAGCCAACGCGCGATATATCCATTTAACAATATGTTATTACATTACATAACTATAGTTTTCGACTTTTTTTTTTCTATGTATGCAAATAAACATAAATTATATTTTCTCTCTAAAGGAACACATCATACAAATATTTCCTTTCCATAACGTACCTACTCTTAAAAAATCTGGCTAATTTAAATTGAACAAGATGAGACAGAGCTGTTGAATAACTAACTAGCACTTGTTTTATCTAGAAAAGAATTGCTAAAACGATTATAAAATAATTCAGCAGATTTCTTAATTTTTCTCAAAAGCTAGTTCACTTAGAACAATGTTTTAAAAGCTTGTCTTATGAAATTTTTTACACTCTTTTCGATGGTTTAAAAAAAAAATTCAAAAAATTTTTGACCTCCGGCCAAATTTTGCAAAAAAAAAAAAAAACACTAAAAATGGCGAAAAATGGCCAAAAAACCTACTTCTGGGCATCCGATGTGTCTGGCTAACGAACTTAGCCGAGCGAATCCGAATTCCAGCTCGCATACCAAATTTCATAAGCATTAAACGTTTTGTTCGAGAGTTTGCGTTAAAAGGATTAAATTTATGTCAACACTTATTCCGCGAGGGTCCGCTTAAGAAAGTACTGAAAGCCTTGGTTTCAGCACTCCAACGTCATAAAAAATTTGTCCGGCTATAGAAGAGATCTTGTTTAAGAGAGGTGTCCGTAATTAAAGGTTCTACTGTATCTCACACACAAATTGTTTTATTTAAAGATCGAGCGCCCTTGATGGAAAACCCTTTATAGTTTGGAAAATAGTATATGTAATAGTAATAACAATTAAAATGAGATCCGTTTTGTGATTTAAAAACCCGTCATTGGTATAAATACGTATTAAAATTAATGTAGGTGCAGGGATATTTTTTTTTTTTTTACATATAGCAAATTTAAATTCTGTATGCAGTAGTATAACTTAGGTACTTATATGTAAATAGAGTTAGTTTAGTGGATATGTATGCAATATGTAATAATGTATGTGAATAAATATGGTAGGTTTGTAGATATGTTCAATATTACCTCGTTCGTTCTCTCAACTCGTTTATTTGTATAGTGTTATCCAACGAACTCCAGTGGTTACGGTGTTTACGATCGTATATAGTCATATACTTGTTCACTTTACGGCTTTAATCTAAATTCGTTGTCGTTCCCGGTATATTACAACCCTCTTAATTGTGTACATCTATAAAATAACATGACTCTGCTATCATCTCGATACCCCAAAACAGTAACCAATTATGCAACAGTACCTGTATCCACATATTACCGCTAAAACACCCCTCTCGCGTCACTATATTATATATATATATATATATATATATATATATATATATATATATATATATATATATATATATATATATATATATAGGGTGGGCCATTTTAATCTTTGCATCTAAATATCTCGCCAGAGGCGCCACCTATCAAAAAATGACCTTTACAAAAGTTGTTAGGTACGAAGGGGGACATAAAATGGTGACCTTAAATTTGACCTTGAACCTCATTTTCAAGGTCATTTTGAGATCAACTCGTGTTTTTCAAATAGAACGACCTATTTTTTATTTCGGATTCTGAAAGAGCGTGAAATTTCACGTCGAAAATGCTATGAACGAATTTTTTTTATAATTGACCTTAAGAGGTGTAAAGACCACCAAAGAACAATCAAAAATTAGATTTTAAAAGAAAAACCTAACTTTAAAGTGTCGGCATCTTTTGGAGACGTAAAATAGGAGCTTCTGTTCGTTTTTAATGACCTGTGAAGGGCATTCTAAGGTCAAAATCCAGAAAAAAATGACACTAAAAATTAATGAAAAATTAATTTTTCATAACTAATAAATTTCATAGTTAAAAAATGAAAAATTAAAGGTCAATAAAAAAATTTGTTCATAGCATTTTCGACGTGAAATTTCACGCTCTTTCAGAATCCGAAATAAAAAATAGGTCGTTCTATTTGAAAAACACGAGTTGATCTCAAAATGACCTTGAAAATGAGGTTCAAGGTCAAATTTAAGGTCACCATTTTCTGTCCCCCTTCGTACCTAACAACTTTTGTAAAGGCCATTTTTTGATAGGTGGCGCCTCTAGCGAGATATTTAGATGCAAATATTAAAATGGCCCACCCTGTATATATATTTGTACCAAGGTGTTGTTTTCGTATAACGTGTGTTGTATTATTATATTACTAATATGCCGTGAATTTATTTTAATGAATATAGGATTGTTTCACTGATTATTTATTATTATATTTAGTTAAATTTCGTAACGACTATATAGAGTGACGTATTAGTGAGTCTAAATAATACAGTTGTCCAAAACGAAAATTTACACGATCCTGCAAATGTGATAAGGAAATATACTGAAAATAGTTTTCGTTCTCCATAACGTTCTCGTCAAGATTAGTGTGTCAGATATATATTTTTTAAATGAATCATTTATATTTTTAGTCGAATTTTTACCAAACAAATTAAATAATTACATTGTATTCGAGGTTAACGAATCAATGCGAGAGTGGACTTTAAATCCGTTTTAAAGGCCTTTTAGACGGTCATATCAGTTCTCAGTTCAATTTCAGTTTCAGTCAAACTGTCAGTTTTTCCTACGTGTAAAAATCAAAATCGGAAAGGAGAACTGAAACGGAGACTGAGAACTGACAGGATGGATAGACCTATTTGTTTCATTTCAGTTCTTAGAAATCGTATGTGTAAACAAGCGCATCATGCCTCAATCCGTTCGCTCCCGTCAGTTTTCTTGAAAATCTGACAAAGTACACATTTTATATAGGCAACTGTCGCTATGTCCAACAAGGATCACGATTTTGTTGTCGAATTTATTAAAATTTATAAAACCTTACCGTGTTCATGGAATAAAACAGATGTACGTTACCACAATGTAAATATTAGGGAAGCTAATATTTAGATAGCTTAAAGAAATATAAAGAATACGATGGTAAATCGCTATGGTAAAATCTAAAATAAATAGCCTACGCTCAACTTACAACAAAGAAGATAAGAAAGTTAGGAATAGTGAAAGAAGTGGAGCAGGAACTGGGGAAGTATACAAACCATCACTATGGTATTATGATCTCCTTTCGTTCGTCAGCGACCAACAACCGACTATAACAAGTGTTAATACCATGGACGGCGAGGACGAAAATCAGGAAGGAATAGGAGATACGTATCCTTATTCATTCGTAAATAATTAAACCAATCAGATGGTTCTAAGCGAAGTTCCTTCATTAAATTTATATGCGACAATGAATTTCTTTTAAGTAGCCAAGCTTTACTCCATTAGCTTCTTTTCTTCCGCCCTTTCTTCAGCACCAAAGCTAACGCTATTGCAGTGAAATAGTCTTCATCCATGAGTTATTATATTAGCACTTTTAAACTAGTATAGGAATGTAACTTGAAGACTTTTATTCAGAGTAACTCAGATTATACAAAGAACTGAAACGACTGAGAACAGTGAGAACTGATCGGACCGTGTAAAAAAAACCTTCTTCCGAACTGAAATGAAACGAAAACGGAAATTGAAGCTGAACAACTGAGAATTGATATGACCGTCTAAAAGGGCCCTTTAGAACACGTAGAATACGATTCTCAAGAAATACGTCATATATATATATATATATATATATATATATATATATATATATATATATATATATATATATATATATACCATGTGAGTTTTTTGAGTTGCCATTGTTCGGTCGCTAATAATTAAAAATAATTCAAGTGTGCTAATTTAATTTAATAATTTGAATATTCAATAATTTTATAATTGTCATGGAAAAATATTGTATAAATATAATTTATTTTCTTAGTTAAGATCTAATTATCTAAAACATAATTTTGGGTCAATTATTGTTCATTATTTACATTACAATTTTTCCTTTTAGTAAAGATGACTGAGTCCGAAATAAAAGACTGGTTAAATAAAAGGAAATATATAAAGGGTAGGATTACCCTTCTGGATAATACGCTAGGTGACATCGATTCAATAAGCAATGTATCCGATTTGGAATTCTCACTTGACAAATTAAATGAATTATTCAGACGATTCGAAGAAGTTCAGATGAATTTAGAAACAGTTGATGAGGAGAGATGTCAACATGGGTCTGTTAATTGAAACTAAATACATGTCATTAGCTAAGTCTATTCGTAGAGCTTTAGATAATCTAAAATTGAATAATTCAGTTGATTCAGATAATCGTACGCACCACGATCATTCATTAAATTTGCCAAAAATTAATTGGCCACCATTTAGTGGTAATTATAATGTATGGTTAAGTTGGAAAGATTTATATATTAGTATTATCTACAATAATAACGATCTTACTAATGTAAGAAAATTTTATTATTTGAAAGGAGCTCTTCGAAAGGAAGCAGCTACTTTAATTGCTAACATTGAATGTTCAGATGTGAATTATACTAAAACGTGGGAAACCATACTTAATAGATATGATAATAAAATTCTGATAGCTAATAACCATTTGCAAGGAATATTTGATCTAAATAAAATTACCAAAAATAACGCAAATAATTTAAGATCATTAATAAGTGCATTTAGTCAGCACTACAATTCGTTAAAGTCCCTAAATCTAGATAATTTACTAGAGTTGTTATTAATTTATATAATATCACAAAAACTAGATGTAGAGACTAGAAAAGAATTTGAATTGTCGCGAAAACCTTCTCAATTTTTACTTTAGAAAAATTTATAAATTTTTTAAATCAACGTTGTCAAGCTTTAGAAGTTGTGTCTCGCGCTGAGAATATAGTTTCGCAAAAACCTGATAAAAAAGCAATATCTTGCGCGGCCATCGAAAATACTAAAAATAAAATGCAGCAGCGTTTATATTCTAAAGGTTTTCATAAAACTATCAAATGTTTTAAATTCATTAAAACTAATTTAAATGAAAAGCGTAAATTTGTTAACAAATTACGTTTGTGCGAAGATTGTTTGTCTAATTCACGTATAACTTCAAATTGCAAAGAAAATGGCTGTTCTAATTGTAATGAACGACATCATACTATAATTCACGAAAGCAAAAGTGTAATTGGGTATTTGACAAATTTCGAAAGAGGGTTTTAAAATATTCCAAATGACTTAAATATAATCCCAGTAACTAATTTTTGTTTAAAAAAAAAAGAAGCGATTTAAGGGAAAAGAAAATTTTCTTTTTATTCAATTATGGAATTTTGGTGCGAAAACACTTAGTCACGTGTCAGTGACGTAAGATCACGAACCAGTTAGCCTTTTATATTATATAATTATGTAGTAAGTATAGTAAGCATGAGGAGATTATTTCCAAAAACCAATTTCTAAGAAAAAGCTGATTTGAGATTAATATAGTTATAAACTTGGTTTAGAAAGTCATTATTCTAAACGGAAATTTTTTTCCAAAACTAATTACAAAGTACCGAAAAAGGACATCAAATTTTAAGTTTATTTTCAAAAAAAAAAAAAAAAAAAAATCTGAATAAAAATTAATTTTAAAAATTGCGTTTTGAAAACAATTTTTAAACTGAAATATCTTTAATTCCTTGAATTAATAATGATCGTTAATTTGAAATTTTTAACGGACAACAATGTACCTCGGCAAAGAAAAAATAAAACTGGAGTTGAAAACCCAATAGAAAATATTACGTTTTAAAGCTTTTGACTTATGTTTTGTTGCACGGTCACAATAGCATCGTGGATAATATGAGTAGCGTGTTACAACTACTAGTGTCTGAAAAAAAAATACCGGAAACAAAAAGTGCTGCAAGCCAAAGGGAAAAAGAAAAGCAGATAAATGTAAATTACTTAATGCTATTCGATATTTTAAATAATAAAGCAAAGATTTTATTTAGCAAAAAAATCACGTTTATTTTTTAATTGTGACAATTTTTTCAAGCTTAAAAGCCCATTTTCAAACGAAGTATTTAATATTAATAGATTTTAGCGTTACTTTATGGTATTCCATATTTGTAAATAATAAAAAAATAGGTACTTTACTTCGCAAAGTACGACTTTTACTTTTGAAATTGTGACAACATTGTTATTCACTAGTAAAAAAATCGTATACAATTAGTTGAAGATGAGGGACATAATTTTCCTTTAGCTTCTAGAGTTCTAAAAGAAAATACTTATGTCGATGATATTGTCTGTGGTGCAAATGACCTTTCCGTTGCATTAAAATTACAACAAGAATTAACAGAATTGTTAAGAAAGGAACATTTCGAATTACATAAGTGGTATTCAAATAATAATAAAATTTTAGAAAAAATACCTGAGGACAAGTGTGAAAAATGCATTTTTAAGTTGGGACAAAGTTCTGATAGGGCTATTAAAACATTGGATCTTATTTGGAACCCAAACATGGATTCTTTTCAAATTTCAATTCCTGATGATGCAGATAATTGTAAATTAACTAAAAGAGAAATTTTATCTCATATTTCAAAAATTTATGATCCTTTAGGGATTATTAATCCAGTTGTATTATTAGCTAAAATATTAATGCAGTTAATATGGAAAGAGCGGCTGGATTGGGATGATCAAGTTCCATCTAATATAGCCGAAGCTTGGATTTCATTTAAAAAGAATCTTACTTCACTTAAAAGATTGCATATTCCTCTTGCAATTGTGATTGAAGGAAATGTTAAATATCAATTATTTGGATTTGCAGATAGTTCTATAAAGGCGTATGGTTGTGTTATTTATATAAAAACAAGTGACTCTAACAATAAGTCACAAGTAAGTTTATTATGTGCAAAGTCTAGAGTGGCACCTGTCAAACCTGTAAGTTTGTCACGACTTGAACTTTGTGTAGCACTTTTACTTGCACGTTTGGTTGATTCACAAGGAGAGTGCACAGCCTTGGGGTCGGCGATTTGGCTGAAATTTTTTTTGGTGATAGAGTACACTTAATATGTTAATATATTAAAATAATAACGCGCACTATTCAGAAAAACCCGTAAAAAAATAATTAAAAAATTTGAACGCAGCTGGTGTACTTAATATAATTGAAGAAGAAGGATGTACATAACAGCATCTCTGGTGTAGTGGAGTCGGCGTTAGATTGGTAATAGAATGGTCTTGCGTTCGCAACCGACTCTGTTCAACAAAACTTTTTTTGTGTTAATTTTTTTGTTTTATATTAATAAATGTCTTATTTATTGTAAATTATTATTATACTTTACACACAAGACCCAGAGTGATAGTCAAAAACATACAAATCAATAATTTTTGACGTCTGATATGCGTCAAAACTATTTTATGGAAGGAACATTTTTATAAACGTGAATCAAGTATGTTTTTCACTAGATGTTTTACAGACACCCTGTAATTGTAAAAGACATGCATTCATATGTTGTGTAAATTATAATAAAAATTATTGTTTTGTATGTTTTTATAACAATTATCACTCTGGGTCTTGTGTGTAAAGTATAATAATAATTTACAATTAAATAAATGTTACTTTGAAAGTTTTATAATTAATTTTATTTTATCCTATCTATTTACAGATTTACCTATTTAAAGATTTGTTACAAATGCATATTTTAAATAAAATGTTTTTATTAGATAAGACATTTATTAACATAAAAAAAAATAAATAACACAGAAAAAGGTTTGTTGAACAGAGTCGGTTGCGAACGCAGGATCATTCTATTACCAGTCTAACACCGACTCCACGACACCAGCGATACTGTTATGTACACCCTTCTTCTTCAGGTATATTCAGTACATCAGCTGCGTTTAGATTTTTTAATTATTTTTTTACGGGTTTTTCTGAATAGTGCGCGCTATTATTTTAATATATTAACATATTAAGTGTACTCTATCACCAAAAAAAATTTTTGCCAAATCGCCGACCCCAAGGCTGTGCACTCTCCTTGTCTTGTAAGTCGCGGAATCGAACCACAATTTTTAGAGAATTGTAGTTTATGATGGTGCGGACCAAACTGGTTAACTAACCATGAACAAAAACAATTACAAAGTTGGGATAATAATAAAACTAATAATGAAGTAACAGAAACTGAGGCTAAAATTATCAGTTGCACGAGTGTTTCTGATAAAAATGACAATTATTTTATAAAATATTTTGAGAAATTCTCTAATTATTGGCGTTTACAAAGAATTATGTCTTATATTTTACGATTTATTTTTAACGCTAAAAAATCGAATTTTCATAAGCTAAATGCTACACTGACAATTAGCGAATTAACGAAAGCAGAAATAATTATAATAAAGGTAATTCAGAAACATTATTTTGTAAAAGAAATTGAATCATTATCAAATAAAAATGATGAAAATAATGTTATCAATTCTAAACTTGGAAAATTGAAATTTTTAAATCCATTTATTGATAGCAATGGTATAATAAGAGTAGGAGGAAGATTAAGTCATTCTACTCATATATCAAATTTACAAAAATTTCCAATGTTGCTTCCAGGTTATGATCATATTACAAAGTTATTAATATCAAGGGAACATTTGCGTTTATTACATGCAGGTCCTCAATCAACATTGGCAAGCATTCGACTAAAATTCTGGCCAATTAATGGTCGTAACACAGTGCGTATGATTATTCAATTGTTTAACTTGTTTTAAATTTAGGGCTAAAACAGCCAATCAATTTATGAGAAATTTACCTTCTTCAAGAATTACACCGGCACGCCCTTTTTTAAGTGTTGGTCTTGACTATTGCGGTGCATTTAATATTAAACAAAGTACAATTAGAAAATCGTTAACTACAAAAGGATATGTATGTTTTCATTTGTTTTGTAACAAATGCTCTACATTTGGAATTAGTTTCAGACATGTCATCAAAAACATTTTTGACTGCTTTAAACAGATTTATATCCAGAAGAGGTAAACCCAATAAAATATATAGCGATAATGGAGCCAATTTTCATGGTGCTCACAATGAACTGAATCAGCTATATAAACTTTTCAATAATTCTAATAATGTATCACTAATTCATGACAATATGTCCAAAGAAGGAGTGATTTGGAATTTTATACCACCAAATTCACCACATTGGGGTGGACTTTGGGAATCAGGTGTTAAAAGCGTTAAACATCACTTAAGGCGTTTAATGTATAATACAAATTTTTCTTATGAACAATTCAACACTTTGCTTATTCAAATTGAAGGTGTTATAAATTCCAGACCTCTCGTGCACTTCAAAGTGAACCTGATGAGTTTGGTTATTTGTCGCCTGCACATTTTAGCGAATTTCGAAAACTCGAAATTCAGCTATTACAGCCGTTCGCATGACGCAATCTGAGGCCGAGACTATAACAGAAATATGTTTTGAGGTCCCTAGAATACGAAAATGATATTCACTAAAATTTATATATATATATATATATATATATATATATATATATATATATATATATATATATATATATATATATATATATATATATAAGGTACCTAAGGCAATTAAGGCCCACCTAAGCAAAATATGCTTATTATTTATATATCTTATAAAATATCAAAAATATAGTATTTAATTATAAAAATTTACTTATTTTTTGATAAAAATTCCTAAAAAAATTAATGAATTTGTAATTATACAAGTCAAAAATTTGATTCTAAAAAGTGTCTGCAATTGGGCCTTATTTCCGACTGGTGTAGAAAATAAGGCCCACCTATTACAACTGCCTGAAATAGTACATTTATTATTTTTTTTTAAAATTAATTGAGGGATTTTAATTACTTTAAGAATAACTTGAACTTGAAAATACTTTAAGAATAACTTGAACTTATATATCAAAATATTTTGTTATTTTTACACGTTCAAAAAAGTTTCGAAAATCCTTGAATCCCGCTTGACTGCGTGACTGTTATTGAAAACAACAATAAAAAAAATTACCTAAGTCATTATTTTTAATTTTTAATTTTTTTATCATATTTTTCGAATAAGTCAAGTACTAGGTGTTTGAATATATTAAGTCGAAATAAATAAATATTAAATCTAAGAGTTCTTCTTAGAATTCCGAATCTCCTTGCAACCTCTCTTTGATTGCCATGTCGAGTAACATAGCTTAAGGCTGATGCCAGTTCTTCCTCAGACCACAACGCTCTCTTCTTTTTATCAGCCATACTTCCAAACACTAAGGAATAAAAATAAAAATTCGACCAAACCAACTAAAACTGATCTGGCATCATTAAACAAATGCAACAAATAAATCAAAATTAAATGTACTTAGTTTCTTGTCCTTTTTCCTTTTTGTTATTTTTATATTAGAGTAACTATAGTAATTTAAGGTTGTGCGTCTAATTTTGCTTCATTTGTTAATGACTTCAGACCTGTTTTAATTGATTTGACTTTGTAGTGTTTGATTTTAATTGTGTTGGTAATAAAGCCCAAGCAAAATTTGCATGGGCCTTATTATCAACATGTCAATATTTATGCTTATATACATTTTATATAAATACTTTAGAAATAAACTAAATTAATTGATGTAAAACTTAAAGAATATTAATTTTTTTTCAATTTTGATAACAATTTGAAAGAAACATACCTTTAAAAAATCATTAATATAACACTCACAATGTGCACAATTTTTATATCAACGAACGAAAATGTAACCTCTAAATTTGTTTGTTAAAATATGACATGAGTTTGTTACTCTGAGTAGCTCAACTTTTGTATCTGGTTTTGAAATGATTGAAAGTTCATTTTAAACTTGTTGATAAGTTAGAGAACTTTTCTTGGTAAGAAATATAGCTAATGGGCCTTATTACCCGCTGGGCCTTAAATGCCTTAGGTACCTTATATATATATATATATATATATATATATATATATATATATATATATATATATATATATATATATATATATATATATGTATCCGCGCAATAGCTCTCGAACGAAACGTCTAACGCTTATGAAATTTTGTGTGCGAACTGGATTCTGAATTGGCTTGGCCAAGTTCGTTAGCCAGACACGTCGTATGCCCAGAAGTAGGTTTTCTGGCCATTTTTTATCATTCGATCCTATCATAAAACAGTTCGATTTTTACATCGTTGAAAAGGAAAAAAAAATTATGAAGAAAATGTTCTTATAATTTTCTTTCTATGTTAAGTAGTTGTCGAGAAAATCATAATTTTTCACTTTGGCCTTATTTTGTTCTCTTTGTTATTGTAATCAGTAATTTATATTTCTGTCTCAGTTCCTTATCAAATAGAGAAAAATTTCATTTTTTCTACGTGAAACAAACGGTAGTTATTCAAAATCTATGTATTATAAATACCATATCTCTGTCTCATTTTTTTAAATTAAAATTAACCAGATATTTTAAGCATATGTAATGAAGATTTTTTTTTTATTGAATTTTAAATGAACAAGATAATGAAAGTAATGTCATGATATAATATTATTAAAATATATTATAGAAAAATAACATAATAATAATGTTTATATGCCAGGAAAAAATTTTAAAGAACTGGATCGATTTTGAAAATTTTTTCACTATTAATCATTAATGTTAGAAAGCTAAACAATTTTAAATGGACTTAAGGTATCTTATACGAGATCCGGTAGGCTATTGGGGACCTAAAAATGCTAAAAATTAACTACTCAATCGATTTAAAAAAATTTTTCACCGTTAGTAAGCTAAAGTATTTGAATTAATTAAATTATTAAATGATGTCCTCAAGACCCTCACGGACTGTCATAAGTTATATGACCCGCCAGGGTCCATTGATCCCATAATTGTAAAAAATAAACTAGCCGACCAGTTTTGGAAATTTTTTCACTGTCAAAGATCTAAGCTATTTTAAATAGATATAGATTACGTAATGTAAGGTCTGCCAGGGTCTATGGGACCCAAAAGTGTCAAAAATAAACTAACCGACCGATTTTAAAAATTTTTTCACTGTTAGAGAGTTAAACTATTTTAGAAAGATATAGATTACCTTATGCAAGACCCGCTAAGGTTCACTGGATCTAGAAGTGTCAAAAATAAAATAAGCGACCGATTTTGAAAATTTTTTCATTGTCAAAGAGCTAAGCTATTTTAGGTAGATATAGAATACGTAATGTAAGGTCCGTCAGGGTCCATTAGACCCAAAAGTGTCAACAATAAACTAACCGACCGATTCTGGAAATTTTTTCACTCTTAGAGAGCTAAACTATTTTAGATAGATATAGATTAGCTTATGTAAAGTCCGTTAGGGTCCATTGGATCTAAAAGTGTCAAAAATACAATAACCGACTGATTTTGAAAATTTTTTCACTATTACTATTTTAGATAGATTTAGCTTATATGTTATATGAGGTCGGCCAGAGTCCTCGGATCTTTTAAGCGCCAAAAATAAACTAACTGACCGATTTTGAAAATTTTTTCGCTGTTAGAGAGCTAAACTATTTTAGATAGATATAGATTACCTTATGTAAGGTGCGACAGAGTCCATGGGACCCAGAACTGTCAAAAATAAAATAACTGACCGATTTTGAAAATTTTTTCAGTATTGCAGAGGTAAACTATTTTAGATAAGTACAGTATGTTATCTGAGATCCACAACCATCCTGCGGATGCAAATGCTGCATAGAAAACTACACAACGGGTTTTAAAAATACTTTTACTGTTAGAAAGATAAAATATCATATATATATATATATATATATATATATATATATATATATATATATATATATATATATATATGTATATATATATACATGACGTCCACCGGGATCTTGCAGACCTGGAAACACCAGAATTAAGCTACCGAACCGATTCTCAAAATTTTCTCATTGCTAGAGAACTAACTTATTTTAGGTGGATAGCACTATGTTGTACAAAGTCCGTTCGGGGTCTCTGGTCCTAAATATACCAAAAATAAATTACCCAGCCGATTCTGAAAATTCCTTTACTCTTAGAAAGCTAAACTATTTTAGATGGGTATAAATATGAACTACCCAATCGATTTTGAAAATTTTTTCACCATCAGTAAGTTAAACTATTTTAAATGGATATTTTCGCTAAGCGCTTTTTGCGAAAAAGCGCCAAAAAATAACTACTCAACTGATTTTGAAAATCTTCACTCTTAGAAAGCTGAATTATTTTAAATGAGTACAGGTCTTAGATGAGATCCACCAGTGCCCAATATTTGGAAATTCGCTATGTTATGCAGATGCTGCGACAGGGGTATTTTAATTAATAATTCCATAACGTCATTTTCAAAACAAAATTTGTTAAAAATGCCAAATAATCGCTTAAAATTATGGCAACAAATAAATAAAATAAAACAAATCTTTTGGAAAAGATGGAATACAGAATATTTGAGTTCGTTACAACAAAGATCTAAATGGCTGAATACACAGCCCAATATTCTTGAAGGATCTTTAGTTTTAATTAAAGAAAATAATATTGCTCCAATGAAATGGAGTATTGCAAAAGTCGTTGAAGCTATTCCAAGTTCAGATGGCCTTGTAAGGGTAGTTTCAATTAAAACACCTACTGGTGAAATTTTTAAGCGACCAATAACTAAAATTTGTCCTCTTCCAAAAACTGGTTGAAATAAATATTTCAAGAGCGGCTGTATGTTCGGTCGCTAATAATTAAAAATAATTCAAGTGTGCTAATTTAATTTACTAATTTGAATATTCAATAATTTTATAATTGTCATGGAAAAATATTTTATGAATATAATTTATTTTCTTAGTTAAGATCTAATTATCTAAAACATAATTTTTGTTTGATAGTTTTTTGTTGTCGTTTGTTTAGAAAAACAAAAAATCAGTTTTAAATTGAACTCATAAAGGATAACAGCATCTATTTAATATTTCGTTAAATATAATTAATATAATTTGGAATATTAAATTAAAATTATATTTTTATTGTATGAAGTGTGTTTTTAAGATTTTTTGTTAAACCAGAATCTTGTAATAATTAATAAACAGTGTTATTCGTCAATGGCGGATGGTCTTTCATTTAATTAATTTTTTTTAATGGTACGATTTACGACCGTATCGCACAGCCATTTTTATTACAACCAAATTTTTATGACGGAAATGATACTGGGAAAAGGTTCTTTTCTTGGATGTAATGGAAATGTAACCAAGAAAAACACTATCGGGTGAAGTAGCCCCAAGAACATATGCATATTTTTACCGCCTAACTGATAAATTAAAGAAAAATTAATAAATTAAACTTGAGTAAAAAAATTTTTTTGCTCATTTATGTTGTTAATTAATGCATTAGATCAGTTTTATCGAAAAATTAATATATAGTCTCATTTAAAAATCTTTAAGTTTGTATCATAGCTCGAAAACCATAAGAGCTATAAAGCTCCTGATTATAGCAATCGGTTGCCCCCGTCGATATCTACAACTCTTATTTGAACAATTTTTCAATTAAATCAACGGTTTGGCTGTAATTAAAATGGCAACTCTCGAAAAACTCACACAGTATATATATATATATATATATATATATATATATATATATATATATATATATATATATATATATGTATATATATATATGTTTATATGAATATATATATATATATATATATATATATATATATATATATATATATATATATATATATATATATATATATATATATAGCCCGTCTCTTATCGCCTCACTAAAATTTTCTATATTTTACTTACAATATTTTGGAGAAATAGGTTAGCCAGTAACACGTTAGTCGTATATTTCGAAAATATTTTATTGTGTAAATAAAAATATGCAGTATTTGTTTTAATAAAATAGACGTATAAACAAATCACAAAAGTTAAATCAAAAACATATAAATTTAATATAATTTTTTGTCTCATAATATAGCCTCACTTTTCAAAAATTAATACTCGTATAATTTTAATAAATAATTAATAGCTGGTTGAGCTTCCTTTATTTTCTAGTTTCCTACCATTTTTGAAATTTTTGGTGGAATATTTTCATATAAATTCCTTAAATATTCCAGTGGGATTTGGTACTAGTTACGTTTAATATTTCCTTTCAATTATTTTTTGGAATTATATTGTTTCCCGCGTCGTATACTTTACGGGATGAATAACTCGATACATTTTCGATAATGTTGTGATCAGGTGATGTTGTTGGCCATAGTAAAACAAATCAGTTTCTTTGTTTAAACCACTCCTGTATACACTTAGCATTATGAATTGAGGCATTATCCTGCTGAAAGATCCACTTTCCACCATGTAAAACCTCATTTATTTTTAGTTCTTGTTGAAAAAGGATTCCTGTATATTTTTTTGAATCCTTACTGTTCAGGTGCTCTGTAATAAATTTTGCGATTTGGGAAATGGGGAGAGGGGGAATTTGGGAAATGGAAAACCTACAAACCATACAAAAAAGAATAAGAAAAGTAGTTTGAATATTAAGAAAGAAATAAATCACGTTTATTTGGTTAAAAAAGAATTTGTGAGAAGATAAAGGCAGCTGATTTGTTGAACGGAAGAGATTACTGCTTCTTGTTGAACATTCATTAACACAGGCAGATCAGAAAATTTTGGCAGAAATAGGTGTAAAAAATATAGAATAGGAGTAACTGAATATACACATAGCTAAATTATCAATTAATTATGTATTGAAGAATACATGAATCATTATCGGAATTTTCATTTTCATGATGAAATAAACATAAAAATAAAAAAATATAAAAGGTATCTGCAGTCAGTAATAATGCAATATAATTGACCCTATTTTTTCTCCCTTATATGTTTTAGATACCACACACATTTCGAAAAAACGCAAAAACCTGTATCTTTAATTTTTGGTGCTGTTTTTATTTATGATGGTGAAAATTTGATACATTGAACCACTCAGGCTGTATAAGAAAATAATAATTAAGATTCCATTTTCAATATCAATATTAGCTTTTAATTGTTTCAAATTATTAATACCTATAAGCCCACCAAAATAGTTACGAAATTTAAAAACTAAAAATGGTAATTCACCCGTTTGTTTAAATTCGTTAAATACTGGTAAATATACTTGTTCGTTAATTTTATGTGTATTGAGCATTGTGGTTATTTTTTTACTTAGGTGTAATTGTCTGTATATGTTCGTTTCGTATATATTCGGGGTTTATAAAGGAATTGCTACTTCCGGTATCAATCAGTAATTTTAGTTTAGGTCCGTTTGGGAGTTGAATGTGAATGTAGTGTAAACGATGTCTATGTACGTTTGGATCTAAGTATCCGATTGGTTCGGGCCACCGAATGTAAAATTTTTATCTTCGGCCTCCGGAACATAATATGCATCCAGATTTTAACAATTTTGATATTGTCCTTAAAAAATTATGTTGTTCACTTTCTGTGTATTCGTTTGTTATTTCTGTATTGTGTAATTCCTCGCTATTAAAATCTCTATTTCTGTTATTTACATTAAAAAATGTTTGTTCTACTGGTTGTTATCTAACTGGCGTCGAACGATTTTGTCGTGATCACAGAGTAGTCGTGATTGTGTACTAATGTCCACAGGTGTTGATCGATAAGGATTTTGTCTAGCAGGGGGGTGGTTGTTGAGGAATATTTCTGTTAAATATTGGTTTGTCGATAGTGAATTGGTCTATACATACTGGTATTGTTGAATGGATTATTTTTTATTGGTATATGTTGATTTGTTCGGTTTTGAATTAGATTAGGTCTGACCACAGAACAAATAGAACGAATATAACTGTCTCTTTTCTGCAATCACTTATGTGGAAGTATGTGCATCTTAGGCTGCTTAGGTGTCAGTTGCTCAGTACCCGTCGTTCAGTGTAAGTCAGTCAAACAACAATAAATTTGATTGTTGAACCGGCACAAGTAGCGTTGTGGTATCATACACATCACATACATGTATGTGAACCAAAGGTCACGTGACGGCTATCACCACTCACACAAACAGAGTTTACCGCACAAATACAAAGTAAACACCGTGCACGTATACAACATATTTTCTGTCTCAAGTGGTTACACAGGTTCCAGTAGTATAGAAATATGTATTTTCTCTCTAGATGCTCTATGGGTCTGACTATAGGTTGATAGGAAGTTGAAGGTTTATTAAAGTGTTGATTTGGGAATGAATGATGTGTGGATTTTGGTTTGATTTGGTCTCGAGGATAATTGTATGAGTTTGTATGTTTCAAATAATGTATATTCTGCTTTTCGATATAAAATTGGAAAGCTTGTACTAGTTTCGTTGGCTTCATAGCCCTAATACTGATCCCTAATGGTTCTCTGAGACCCGATAAAAATATATTCAGACACATAGTTGAGTATAAATTTTCTTTTGCATGTATGACTGCGGGAATACGTTGGTTTAATTTAATGTGGTTTATGATTGTTGCGAATATTTATCAATTATTTCGCTGTAAAATTGTTCAACAGTTTTGTTGTTTTGTTTTAGTGAATGTAAGTCTCTAATTAGAGAAGTTTCGTTACATTTTACGAGAAATTTGATTGCCTTTTATTATTTCACAATCTAGTGGTGTGCCATATATTATTAGAATTTCATTTGCATTATTTATTATTTTTTTCTAATTGCCCTTACAACTATTTTGCCATATGCTGCATTTGCAGTTATATTAATTATAGATAAAATTTCCTCAACGTTTTCTATAAACTCAAACAGCAATTTTGGATTTCCATCAAAGGACGGTAAATCCTTAACTGCATCTGGGATGCGTAAATTATTAAAAATTTGGCTTTGATTCTAATGTTTCGCTACAACTACTAATATTATTTAAATTTGTGAAATCTTTTGAAAGATTTAATAATTTTAATTTGTCGAATATTTCTTCTTCGATATTTACCGGTTCTAAACTATTAATACAATTATTATCTATGCTAATAGAATCAATACTTCGATGTGCATTTGAAATATTTCAAACGGAATCCCTATTTCTCTTTTGTTTAACGAAAACAGGCATCAAGGAATGATAAAAAGCGAATGGATGCAAGCAGATATTATATTAAAATCGTACTCACAACTGTACCCAATTTTTCATGTTCTTCAGTTAAATTTGTTGGTTGGATTTGGGAATTGACCGTCGGCTTCTCGATATTCTCTCGTGGAGTGTCCGGTACCAAAGATCCTTCCGGTATTCTGGAGTGGTTGATTGTAGATTTTGGATTCTTTTTACGTACTTCTGTAGATGTTGGGAAACCCTCCAAAACTGAATATTCGTTCCAGTCCGAAAATGTAATTTAATGTTCGTTTAACTGTTTTTTTCGCAAGTTTAACCATTTTCTACTTTTAGATACGCCTTAAGAATCCGCACGATTGCGCCAGTAAAATAACTTGTTCGAAGGATTTAAATAGAAAAAAAATTATTTTTAACTTTGCAAAACAATTTATAATAATAGTTTAACAATTAATTTTCAGTAAGAATTTGGGTAGAGTTTTTGCCTATTTCGTAAATTTGAAAAATAAGAATTCATTCTTCATTGATTGTATTTCCTTTATATACAATTTTTGTTTCGTGACACATCCGTTAAAAATACCCAATTTCAAATTTGACAATTTCATTGAATTAAAATTGAGATTTTTAGTTAAATAATTTGTTAATAAAATATATATGAAATAAAATATTTTTTGAAATAAAATGAATTAAAAACATAATTTTTGTACTAGAAATAAATGAAATGGATATCTAAATTTTGGGGAAAGATCTATTGAAGTTAAATTAATATTATTTATATATGTAAATGCTAAGTCTAAACTGTAATACGTTGTTCACACCTAAGTAAGTAGATTAGTAGTTAGTAGTTAGTAGAACAACTTAGTAACTTAGTAAAACAACTTTGTAGCTTAGTAGAACAACTTAGTAGTAAGTGGAACAGGAAAAAATGTAACAATAGGTATTTGTCGGTGTAAAGTAGTAAAAATATCTATATTGCCTGCAATAAACGTTTGTGTATTTGTATTAAATATGCTATTGTTAGGTAAAAAATAAACAAATCGTCAAGTGCAAGTTGTACTTACACAAAGAGTATTCCGTACAATCACTTGTTTTTATGGATTTAATGTAGTAATATATAAATGAAAGTATAGATAAAATATTTTTCTTGACGATTACATTTTATTTCTAAAATAAACTATAATTTTCGATTTCAAAACGATCTTATCTTTCTGATCCTATCTATCTCGGTCTGATTACAAATACCAAAAATAAATAATGATATGTACTGGATGAAATATTTATAGAAAATGTTTTAGAAATATACAAGATGAATTTTTTTAGAGTTATCATTTTTATTGGTTTTTATTATGTCTCTGTCATTCTCCATAAACATACCTTTTATAAAAAAAGATATATATATATATATATATATATATATATATATATATATATATATATATATATATATATATATATATATATATATATATCTATATATATATATATATATATATATAGATATATATATATATATATATATATATATATATATATATATATATATATATATATATTTGGAGTGTAGAGTCCCTGTACTGTCTAAAATAAAATCGGGTCACGAGTTTTCATCATTCGCCATTTTTTATCATAGGTTCATCTAAAATAAATTCGAATAAAATAAAATATTGAAAAAAGTCATTTAATTCAACATAGAAAGAATGATTAAATTAAAAATTTTTAATTGTTCATTAACACATAACTTAGTGACAATAATTATGTACTCAAACATATGATAATTAATTTTGACATTTATTTGATGAAAAATGGCCCAATTGTATTTAGTATACGGACTATTTCCTACAAATCTCGGACTGTGGCAATAAAAATTCGTCTCTGAAAACAAGTGGCAGGGACATGGTTTTTATCAGGTTATATCTCAGACCAGAAATGAACCATTTATGTATGGCGGAATCAAAATTATCTAATTAACTTTTAGAATATAGATGTCGCGACTAAAGTTCTCTAATTTTAAACCGGTCATTGGTGGTATAACACGTGCGCCAACGACCATGACTAACTCAGACACTACGCTGTAGGACGTCAATAATTCCATACTTTGTGTATGAGCTCTATATCTCTTCAAGTTATCTCTTAACAGTGCGACCACTCTCTACCTCTATGCTAAATTTCAAATTGTTATGTCGAATAGTTTCACAACAACTCGCCTCTGATAGGCGGATGGACAGTAAAATTATTTTTATTACATAAGTGTTCCATTTTGTTAGTTTTGGTACGGAATACTAAAAAGGTGATAAAAGTTTAGTCAGTGTATGTATTTTGTTTAGATATACAGATGTGCCGTGACTATTTGGACCCGATTTCGTTGGGTGAGTGACGAAAGGAAGGAGGTAAAGCAACCATACATAACATAGAAAGTAATGTCTTACAGAATTGCTTGTACACTTGCACATAAAATTAATGTATTTTCCAATTACATTTATAAATATAACTTTAATTACAAAAGGAAAAGGCTAAAAATCAATTTTATCTAACTGATGGTTTTATTATTTCTTGCGAGAAGTATTTTTTTAACCGAAATTATGCCTTTTTAATTAATTTTTTTTGTAATCTTATAATACTGTACAGAGCGTGTATGGTTGTTACTATAGTAATAAAATTATGAATAGTATGAATAACCACCCAACAACATACACTAACAAGGAAAGGGCAAGAAGTCGAAAATTCAAAAAAATCTGAAACTTTGTCAGTATGTAGAGAGTGGCTAGCTAATAACAAAAAAAATATCAGTTGCTGCTAAAAGACGTTTTTAAGGGGTGAAACATCCCCTCAAAGTTGGAACTCAAAAATTTAAAAATCGATGAAATTTTGTTTATACGTACCTTAAAAAGTTCTAGTAACACATATATCATTATTTTTTGCATCTACAAATTTTTAGGGGTTGAAACAACCCCTTCATATATGTACTTAAAAATTTAAAAATTGGTGATATTTTGTTTTTACACATTATACGAAATTCTAATAATAAATATAACATTATTTTTTGCGCCCACACATTTTTAAGGGGTGAAACCACCCCTTCAAGTGTGTGCTTAGAAAATTTAAAATTGACGAAATTTTATTTATATATACTATAAAGAATTTTAGTAATAAATATAGTATTATTTTTTATACCTACACATCTTTAAGTGGGTGAAAACACCCCTTTAGCTGTCGAAAGTTTAAAAATTCCGAGATTTTATTCACATAATATCATCACATAAAAATAGATTAGGGAATAATTTTTTTTTTGCTTCCATACATTTATAGTGGTTAAATATCCTTTCCAAAGTGGATAGTAGAAGCAAAAATTGACGAAATTTTGTTTACATGCACTACACTGTAGTCTAATATACACTATTTAAAAGCTATCTGTATTGCTAATTTTACACATTATTATTATATTTATTGTAAAGTTGTTGTGTTTGTTGTAGATATATGTAAACAAAATTTTCTCAGTCTTTTTAAAATTTTTAGTTTACAACTTCCAGAGGGTGTTTCACTCCCTAGAACTGTGTGAAAGAATATATTTATAATATATTTATCATTAGGTCTCTATGTAATATATGTAAACACAATATCGCCAATTTTCAAATTTTTAGGTACGCACTTGAAGGGGTGGTTTGAAAATTTGTGGATGCAAAAATAATGTTATATTTATTACTAGAGTTCTGTATAGTATATATAAGCAAAATATCATAAATTTATAAATTTTTAAGTACACATATTAAGGGGTAGTTTCAACCCCTAAAAATTTATAGATACAAAACATAATGTTATATTTATTACTAGAGCGCTATATAGTATATATAAACAAAATATTATCAATTTATAAATTTTTAAATACAAATTTAAAGGGGTGGTTTCAACGCCTAAAAATTTGTATATGCAAAAAATAATGTTATATTTATTATTAGAGCCCTGTATAGTATATATAAACAAAATATCACGAATTTTTAAATTTTTACGTACACAGTTTAGGCGTGGTTTCAACCCTTAAAAATGTGTAGATGCAAAAAAATAGTGTTATATTTGCTACTAGAACTTTTTAAGGTACCTATAAACAAAATTTCATCGATTTTTAAATTTTTGAGTTCCAACTTTGAGGGGATGTTTCACCCCTTAAAAACGTTTTTTAGCAGTAACTGATATTTTTTATGTTATTAGGTAGCCACCCTCTATATACTGACAAAGATTCAAATTTTTTGGAATTTTCGACTTCTTGCCCTTTCCTTGTAAGCATTGTATCTGTGGTTACCAATCGGTGGGCCAGCTGTACATATTATCAGTGACATATTATCAATAATAAGCTAGAATATTGATTTTGAAGTTAAATCAAATTTTTATTCACTAATTTTTTATCAAATAATATCATTTTTATGAAATGTTCTCGTCTTTCTCATTTTTGTTTTTAGAATATTTGAACAAAGATTATAAAAATAATCATGTTTATCACAAGTTTTTTCAACTTTTGTTAAATTTCTTCAAAAATAGGATAATACATAAATTGTTTTATTCCTCAACCACATTCTACAATTTATTTCTGGACTTTTCTGAAAAATCTTATTGTAATAAGTTTATTTATCTAAAGTTCTTAGATATGGAATAATTAAAATATTTCCCCTGCGGTGTCGGTGCCTTTACATCAATTTATAGAATTATCTTAAAATAATTTGAATTTTAAAAACTACGATTAGAAATTTTTCTGCTAAATATTACAATTTAGTTACTGCGTGCATAACTGCGTGCAATATTCAGTGCATTTGTACAGAGTTTATTTTGTAACAACACAGTCGTAAAAGTGTGATATTTTAAATTTTATATTACAAATATGAAATTGAGTTTATAAAATAAAACATAATATTTTACTTTACTGTGTTCTATTAAAAAAAGAAAATAAGGAACAGTAAATCAATAAATAAATAATCTATTTTTTTTTTTTTTTTTTTTGGCTTTTTCCAAACTTCTATTCACAATTGTTTGGTGGTCACTGAAATTTTTACTACTTTACAGCGACGAGTACCTATTGTTATATTTTTTCCTGTTCCACTTACTACTAAGTTGTTCTACTAAGTTGTTCTACTAAGTTACTAAGTTGTTTTACAAAGTTACTAAGTTGTTTTACAAAGTTACTAAGTTCTTTTAATAAGTTGTTCTACTAACTACTAATCTACTTACTTAGGTGTGAACAACGCTTAACTCGCGCAACTGTTTGCATTTTAGAATGGAATTGAAAACCAATACAGACAAACGGCTGTTTTCTTAACTTTTAGTTTACTGTGAACGTATAATACTGACGAAGGATTGTAAGTGTATAATGATCGCTTTGAATGAAAACTGATACTAACGCTCGAGTGTTGCAATTTCTTACTTCAGCAATTCATTCAGGGCATGCATAAATAAAAATTAATCGACATGAATCGTCGAATCGATGAAAGATTAAATGAGTTAGTATCACTAAACGGTCAGAATACTCAGTTTTTCACTAATACAAGTTATATACAGGTGATACAAAAAGTAAAATCTTCTAAATGTAAAGTATCGAATAGAAAACCAAAACATTATCTGCCAGTGCCAAATTTCACCCCCTATAGTTTTAGATATTCAACAGGTCGAAACAACTGATAAAGTTTCATCTTCGTCTGAAAGACGAGATCCAGAAATAAGCGGAAATATACAGGGCGAAGAATCGGGAACAACCTCAAATCCAAATCCAATGCCAATAAATGAAATAGGTTTATCAGAACCAAATGTGGAGAGCAGGAAACAAAATGTGATGCTTATTAGGAAATTGGCTTTAAGTAATTTTTAGAAACAAGGTAACAAAATGCTCGGTATGTCTAACGCTAAATATCCTGTGGTCAAAATAGCTGATACTGTAAGAGTTTGGGTCCCAGACGTTGATCGATCTCCTAGTAATGAAAGAAATGTACTTGCTATTGTCATTTAAATAGTAGACTCAAACTTTTACAAATTGGGAAAAATACATGATACTCCGAATCAATTCTATTCAAGAAATCAATTTACGGTATGCAAGGAAAGACTTTTCTCTGTTGAAGATATACGAGAGTCAGAGATTTCATTGACAAGTAAAGGGCCTGAGGCCGGACCTATTGATTTTGATGAAACTTAGATATGTTGTAGAATACTAAAAAATAAGCGACACGTATTTTTTTTATCGGCGGAAAAACGGTTTGAAGGGGTGAAATCGCCCTCCAAAAATTGGGGTAATTTATTTTTTTAAATATCTCGAAAACGGTAAGAGATAGAGCAAAAGTTTAAATTGGCGATATTGCTCTTTTTTAAAGAGCTATCTATTGATATTAAATTTGTTCAAATTACATCAACAGGGGTGGTTGGGGGTTAAAATTTAGGGGTTGATTTTGCAAAAAGGGGGTGAAAATTAAACAATATAAAAATTTTGTTTATAGATTTGAAATCTACGTCAAAAAATCTAATTGACCTGTTTTTGCTCAGTGTCCTAATATTAAGTCTAGGTGTAGTTAACTAGGGGGTAACTGTGTCTAATAGTCGTACTACTTGGGTAGTTCAAGAAGTTTTTCTTCATGGAAAATAGTTTAAGACATTTAGAATAACGTAGAAATGAAATCTTCGATTTCAAAAATCAGTTTGAGCAACATTGGAGAGGGGGTGAGTCACCCTCTTAAATTACATACTAGTTAACATACACTCATTTTTAATATTAACACACTGACAGTGGGTAATAATGTCACAATAAGTGGTTCTGAAGTTGGACTGTCGTATGTAAGGTTTTTATAAGGTTTGTTTTTTAATGGATGTTACAGTTTTCGTTATCGAAAATTATCGATACCGAAAATAACGATATTTTCAAAATGAATGGAAACCTAATAAAAACCTTACATAGGATAGTCCAACTTCAGAACCACTTATTGGGTCCTGTGAAGTTGGCACACCGAATGTGAGAAATTTAAATTTTTTTTAGAGTTCTGGTATCCTTATGAATAGTTCTAGAGTTCCCTACACATATTTTAAATAGTTCCGATAATTTAGTACCAAAAAAACAACTTTAAAAATTAGGTGTGCCAACTTCACGCAGCGCACCGAATCGTAAAAATCAATTATTTTTTTAGAGTTCTGGCATCCTTATGAATAGTTCTAGAGTTCCTTATACATATTTTAAATAGTTCCGATGATTTAGTACCAAAAAATCAACTTTAAAATTAGGTGTGCCAAATTCACGCAGCGCACCGAATCGTAAAATTCAATAATTTTTTTAGAGTTCTAGCATCCTTATAAATAGTTCTAGAGTTCCCTGTACATATTTTAAATAGTTCCGATGATTTAGTACCAAAAAATCAACTTTAAAAATTAGGTGTGCCAACTTCACGCAGCACACCGAATCGTAAAAATCAATTATTTTTTTAGAGTTCTAGCATCCTTATGAACAGTTCTAGAGTTCCCTATACATATTTAAGTAGTTCCGATGATTTAGTACCAAAAAAAAAAACTTTAAAAATTAGGTGTGCTAACTTCACGCAGCGCATCGAATCGTAAAAATCAATTATTTTTTTAGAGTTCTGGCATCCTTATGAATAGTTCTAGAGTTCCCTACACATATTTTAAATAGTTCCGATAATTTAGTACCAAAAAAACAACTTTAAAAATTAGGTGTGCCAACTTCACGCAGCGCACCGAATCGTAAAAATCAATTATTTTTTTAGAGTTCTGGCATCCTTATGAATAGTTCTAGAGTTCCTTATACATATTTTAAATAGTTCCGATGATTTAGTACCAAAAAATCAACTTTAAAATTAGGTGTGCCAATTTCACGCCGCGCACCGAATCGTAAAATTCAATAATTTTTTTAGAGTTCTAGCATCCTTATAAATAGTTCTAGAGTTCCCTGTACATATTTTAAATAGTTCCGATGATTTAGTACCAAAAAATCAACTTTAAAAATTAGGTGTGCCAACTTCACGCAGCACACCGAATCGTAAAAATCAATTATTTTTTTAGAGTTCTAGCATCCTTATGAACAGTTCTAGAGTTCCCTATACATATTTAAGTAGTTCCGATGATTTAGTACCAAAAAAAAAAAAACTTTAAAAATTAGGTGTGCTAACTTCACGCAGCGCATCGAATCGTAAAAATCAATTATTTTTTTAGAGTTCTGGCATCCTTATGAATAGTTCTAGAGTTCCCTATACATATTTTAAATAGTTCCGATGATTTAGTACCAAAAAATCCACTTTAAAATTAGGTGTGCCAACTTCACGCAGCGCACCGAATCGTAAAATTCAATTATTTTTTTAGAGTTCTGGCATCCTTATAAATAGTTCTAGAGTTCCCTATACATATTTTAAATAGTTCCGATGATTTAGTACCAAAAAATCAACTTTTAAAAATTAGGTGTGCCAACTTCACGCAGCGCACCGAATCGTAAAAATCAATTCTTTTTTAGAGTCCTGGCATCCTTTTAAATAGTTCTGGAATTCCCTATACTTATTTTAAATAGTTCCGATGATTTAGTACCAAAAAATCAAATTCAAAAAATCAGTGTGCCAACTTCAGGGAGCGCACCGAATCGTAAAAATCAATTATTTTTTTAGAGTTCTATTATCCTTATGAGTAGTTCTAGAGTTCCCTGTAAATATTTCAAATAGTTCCGATGATTAAGTACCAAAAAATAAACTTACTTTGGTATTAAAATTAAATTTTATATAAAATTTTATTTCTAAGTTCTGATTGGTCTGATAAGAGTTCTGAATGATGCTCCAAGAGTGCTACAGAAAAATGCTTCAAAAAACATTTATTTATTTAAAAATAGCGTTATTTTAAAAAGTAATTATCTTACAGGAAAAAGTTACATGACTTTTCTGCAGAACTTTTGAAGCGCTATTTTGAACTCAGTCTAGATTAACCAAAACCTGTAGAAAAGGATTTCCACATAAAAAATTGACATCAGAATTTCCAAAACCAATTGTTTACTTAGAATTATCTGAACTACAACAATCAATATTTGTATGTTAGAAGTAAACTTAGTTAAAAAATGAGTTTTTCTGGCATTAATCATCGGAATTATTTAAAATATGTGTAGGGAACTCTAGAACTAATTATAGGGATGCCAAAACTCTAAAAAAATTTGAATGTCCTGACATTCGGTGTGCCAACTTCTCAGAACCGTTAACTTTTGATTTTTAAGAATATCGTTAACTTTCAAAGTAATTGCCTATTTTATACTCAAGCGTCATACCATTTTTCTGTAGAACTCTTGGATCATCATTCAGAACTCTTAGTAGACCAACCAGAACTTGGAAAAAAATTTCACATAAAATTTCATTGTCATATATTTGATTTTCAAAAACCAATTTTATACTCCTAATTACCAGAACTATAAATACTTTTGGTAGAGAACTCTAGGACTATTATTAAGCTAGCTAGCCGAAGTTAAATTTTTGGTACTTAGTCATCGGAACTATTTAAAATATGTATAGGAAACACTAGAACTATTCATAAGGATGCTAGAACTCTAAAAAAATAATTGATTTTTATGATTCGGTGTGCTGCATGAAGTTGGCACACCCAATTTTTGAAACTGATTTTTTGATACTTAGTCATCAGAACTATTTAAAATATATATTGGGAACTCTAGAACTATTCATAAGGATGCCAGAACTCTAAAAAAATAATTGATTTTTATGAAAGTTCTCTAAAAAAAAGTTATAGTTAAAAATAGCCTTAAATTCAATGTAATTACTTTACACGAAGGTGTCATAACATTTTTTATCGAATACTCATAATTACCAGAACTATTGATATTTTTAATAGAGAGCTCTAGAACTATCCATAAAGATGCTAGGACTCTAACAAAATAATTGATTTTTACGATTCGGTGCGCTGTGTGAAGTTGGCACATCTAATTTTTGAAATTGATTTTTTTGGTACTAAATCATCGGAACTATTTAAAATATGTATAGGGAACTCTAGAACCATTTATAAGGATGCCAGAACTCTAAAAAAATAATTGATTTTTACGATTCGGTGTGCTGCGTGAAATTGGTACACCTAATTTTTAAAGTTAATTTTTTGGTACTAAATCATCGGAACTATTTAAAATATGTATAGGGAACTCTAGAACTATTCATAAGGATGCTAGAACTCTAAAAAAATAATTGATTTTTACGATTCGGTGCGCTGCGTGAAGTTGGCACACCTAATTTTTAAAGTTGATTTTTTGGTACTAAATCATCGGAACTATTTAAAATATGTATAGAGAACTCTAGAACTATTCATAAGGATGCGAGAACTCTAAAAAAATTATTAAATTTTACGATTCGGTGCGCTGCGTGAAGTTGGCACACCTAATCTTAAAGTTGAATTTTTGGTACTAAATCATCAGAACTATTTAAAATATGTATGAGGAACTCTAGAACTATTCATAAGGATGCTAGAACTCTAAAAAAATAATTGATTTTTACGATTCGGTGCGCTGCGTGAAGTTGGCACACCTAATTTTTAAAGTTGATTTTTTGGTACTAAATCATCGGAACTATTTAAAATATGTATAGGGAACTCTAGAACTATTTATAAGGATGCCAGAACTCTAAAAAAAATTTCAAATTCTCACATTCGGTGTGCCAACTTCACAGGACCCACTTATTGTGATATTATTACCCACTGTCAGTGTGTTAATATTAAAAATGAGTGTATGTTAACTAGTATGTAATTTAAGAGGGTGACTCACTCCCTCTCCAATGTTGCTCAAACTGAATTTTGAAATCGAGAATTTCATTTCTACGATATTCTAAATGTCTTAAACTATTTTCCATGAAGAAAAACTTCTTGAACTACCCAAGTAGTACGACCATTCGACACTGTCACCCCCTAGTTAACTACCCCTAGACTTAATATTAGGACATTGAGCAAAAATAGGTCAATTAGATTTTCTGACGTAGATTTCAAATCTATAAACAGAATTTTTATATTGTTTAATTTTCATCCCCTTTTTGCAAAATTAACCCCTAAGTTTTAACCTCCAGCCACCCCTGTTGACACAATTTGAACGAATTGCATACCAATAGATAGCTCTTTAAAAAAGAGCAATACTGTCAATTTAAACTTTTGCTCTATCTCTTACCGTTTTCGAGATATTTAAAAAATTAAATTTTTACCCCAATTTTTGGAGGGCGATTTCACCCCTTCAAACCGTTTTTTCCGCCGACAAAAAAATACGTGTCGCTTATTTTTTAGTGTTCTACAATATATCTAAGTTTCATCAAAATCTATAGGTCCGGCCTTGGGCCCTTTACTTGTGAGAGAATGTATTAGAATGTCCTCTAATGTAAGTTTGGAGGTCAAGTTTATAGTCGATGTGGTTGTAAAGGTGGCTGCAAGTCTGACAGATACAGTTATTGCAAAGAAAAAAAACCATACAATTCAAAATGCCATCAAAGTGGCAATTGTTTTAATAAATAGGAAATAAATGCTCCAAATGTGTTATTTACTCCTGAATTTGTTTTATATTTAAAATCATAACTCTGAATAAGTCGTTGAGTTTATAGTATTGTTCATTTTACGTGGTTTTAAAATCATAGTTAATTTGACAACTAATAGCTAATAGTACTTTTATATTAAAAAAATTTAGTTTGCTTTTAGTACTTTATTATTATGTGAATTATATGTCTGATCATACTTAAAACTTTCTTAACTTTTAGAACGTTTCATATTTTCTATTTGATAAGTACTATTCCTACTTGTCATACTATTTTTATAATAATAATGTCCCACATTAAAATCTACTTAATAAATTTGTAACACTGACTGACTGACAGACAACGCACCGCCTAAACCGTTGGGTTTAGAAGAATGAAATTTTGCGCAGGAGTTCCCTATATAATGTAAGTGACCACTAAGAAAGGATTTTTGAAAATTCGCCCCCTAAGTGGGTTAAATAGGGAATGTAAATTTTTATAGAAATTCGTTATTTTTGAAGTTAGAAAAATATGTTACTATGACTATTAAAATAAAAAATATCTTATTTAATGAATCTTTAACTTTGACTGACAAACAACGCACAACCTAAACTGTTGGGTTTAGAAGGACGAAATTAAGCACAGGATTTATGAAAATTGGCGTTTAGGCTTCTACTATTTATAAATAAAAGTCAGTTGTTTCTGGAAATTTATTCCCTAAGGAGTTAAAACAGAAAATGAAAGTTCATATGGGAAGTACGTCATTTTTGAAGTTAGAAACGTGAATATTGATTTAGGCTTTTGAAAAACATTAAAAGTGAGCAGAAAGTGAGTACCTAATAAAAAAATGTTGCCGATGGGAAATCCCATCGGGCATACGGCTAGTAATTAAATAAAACACGTCATTTTATGTAAGTAATGTTGGTTAATAAAATTAGTTCCAACCATTTTCTTTGCTAGGTGTTCCACTCTCGAGATATTTAACAAGAACCTAAATCCAAGATGACGGCTGAGAGGCAAACCACACCATTCCACGAATTTGAATTTAGATATACGGCATATTCCTAAATGTTTTTCAAAAAAAAATTTCAAGTACTTTAGCAGAGTAAATTATTAGTTGTGCGTATGTCATTTACGTGTAAACAATACGAACTGTTACTGATAATTGACCACAATTTTAATGTTTAGAGGTGTGTAGCTTCTGAGCTATTAGTTCTACTTCAAAAATTTTTTTGATAAATTTACTCTACTATGTTTATTTGTTAGACTATTGATTTAAAATTGGTAGTGACTTAAGTAGACATAACTTAATAAATCAATTTTTTTTAAATTTTATAGAATTTTATATGTATTTTTTTAGATCTTCAACACCATCATCAAAAAGCCATACCGGTAATTTGGAATCTACTCCCCGTTCAGCTCGCAATGGAGTTATGGGCAGCATCGAAAAATCAATCAATAGAGTGCGAAATGTGTTAACTCCAAGACGAAATGGCCAAAATTCTGTGGAAAGTTCATTAACTGATTCTGTACAACCTGTTATCCTTTCTGGCAAGGTAATAAGTGAATTTAAAAAAAGTATTTCATATACATATATATATATATATATATATATATATATATATATATATATATATATATATATATATATATATATATATATATATGGTTAGTTTCACTTATATTTAACTATGATTCATCACTTACGAATTTAAATAATTTCCGTTTTCTTGGCTTTGTCTCTTTCATTATTGCACTTACGTAAATTTCAAATTTGCAGTTGCTTTTAGAAAAGAATAGATGATTGATTTGTTTCGAATATAAGAATTATTTAATTTTTTAACGAGGACTCATACCCAATTGTATTTGAAACGGGGTATATATATATATATATATATATATATATATATATATATATATATATATATATATATACTCCCCGTTTCAAATACAATTGGGTATGAGTCATATATATATATATATATATATATATATATATATATATATATATATATATATATATATATATACATATACAGGGTGTCGGAGAAATAAGTCTTAATATTTTGAGGGGTGACTCAATTAACAGTCGCGTCACCCCTCAAAAGAATAAGAGTTATTTCCCTTACACCCTATATATAATATATATACACACATACATACAGTAGCCGTCCAAGTTAGTCACTTCCGAGATAGTCACGCTTCGAGTGAAATAGACATACACATACGCGTCACATGTAATACTTGCATATACTCACTACATACATAATTACATACCCCGTGTACCTGCCGTGTGGTACTTTGTAAGGTAGCTACCGTGTAATGTGTGTCGTGTGTGATACGTATGTACGTATATTAGTCTCGAGTGACACTGGTCGCACAAACGAGATCACAAATTCTTTATAGTGGGCTCTAGTACACACTACGTCGTCAAAAGTATGGTGACACCTTGACTCAGGGGGTGCTCACACTTTTGACGCAGTACTGTACTTAATGTTGTAGTACACTGCCGTGTCAAAAGTGTGGGACACCCCCCCCCCCCCCCCGGGTCAAGGTGTCGCCATACTTTTGACGAGGTAGTGTGTGCTAGAACACACTATAAAAAATTGGGAACGAGTTTGTGCGATCCAATGTCCTCACTGTTCATACTAATTTAAATAATAAATATTTGTAATGTCCTTTTCTAAAATATGTAACGTAATTATGACGTAGATGGCGAATTGCGCAAAAAGAGCTTATTTTGGTTTCAAATGTAGTGTATGTTAACTAAACGTTTACCCCACCTGACGGACGTCTATGACGTCCAAGATAGTCACTAGAGGAACATTTGTGTGACTATCTTGGACGGCTACTGTGTATATATATATATATATATATATATATATATATATATATATATATATATATATATATATATATATATGTATATATATATATATATGCATATATATATATATATATATATATATATATATATATACATATATATACATATATATACATATATATATATATATATATATATATATATATATATATATATATATATATATATATATGTGTGTGTGTGTGTGTGTGTGTGTGTCACTTTCATTTTTTCCAGAGATTTCTCTAATATTTGAGCAAAATTTTGTCAAAATTCCCTCAGCTTCTTAATTCGCATTAATTTGAAGGCACTTACGGACAATTTTGAGCATAGGTTCATTCAAATTTTATATTTTGAAATGTATCAAATTAGTTCCTTATAGTGCTTCACTTCTCTCGCCTAACAACTCTAAATTGATCATATTCATATTTCAATAGCATATCTAATTTCCATAAAATATGGTCCAAATCCAACTGTTTAACTTTAATCCTATTCGATTGTAGTGGGGGTCTGTTTCGAACTCACTTTACATTTATTAGATATTCTGAATCCCTTTATAAAATCAGTCTTTGATAGTGCTTCGTTCCGCCCGTCTAGCGACTCTAAAGTAGAAATATTCAAATTTGAAGTGTGTATCTAATTTTCATGGCTTGAGACCTTTCGGTAAATATCCATATTGATAATTTTAGGAGCATTTTAAGGTCCCCAGAACCCTAGGGGGCAATTTTAATTTCACCTTAATTTTTCCAGAATATCAATATTATTTGAGAAAAATTTATTCAAGACTCAAGACCCGGCTAGCGGTTTATTTTGGACTCTTTTTGGGTCCCTGATACCCTAGAGCAGGGGTGGCCATAACTTGCCTCGCGAGCCGCTTGCGGCTCGCGAGTCGATCTTGTGCGGCTCTTTAATGCTTCTGAAAAATTTGTTTTGATAGGTCTATTTGAAATAAGAAAGAAATCTAAAATTTCTCGCAAAAAAATCAAATAACGATCTTTTTTTAACGAGCCTTGGACGAGTCTACCGATATTAAAGATAAACCACAGTTAGAAATATTTGTGAGATATGTATCAAAAAACTTTGAAATCATGGAAAAGCTCTTAGACTTAGTTGCAAAGAAGGATACTACTTGTGGTTATAACATTAAAGAAGCCCTGGTTGATGTTTTAAAAAAAAATTTAATGCCTATCGAGAATATCGGCAGCACTGCTACCGACGGTGCACCGTCAATGACAAGGAACAAACAAGGATTTATTGGGCTTTTAAATGCTGACAAATCGTACCCTCCTTTTGTAGGTGTACATTGTATCATTTACAAAGAACACCTAGCAGCAAAATATTTCCAATACCTACAAGTTATGCAAGTAGTTTTAAAATTGTAAACTACATTCGTTCAAGTGCTTAAACACTTGGTGACCTACAGTGGTTGTTAGATTTAAGTTTTTTTAGCGATGATGTTCAGTATTTGCAGTAGCTGAACATGTCACTACAAGGTGAGGAAAAGCTTATTTATAATTAGCATAGAGTGTATTTAGCTTTCATTACAAATTGAGGCTTTTTTAGATAGAGCTCGAAACCAAAACGTTCGCTCATTTCAAATGTTTAAAGTACACTTCTAAAAGCCTTATTGACGATGACGTCCAGATTGAAACAAAAGGTTATTTGTGTAAATTGATCGGTCTTGCTGAAGAAATCAATGACAGATTCACTGATTTGAGAAAACTGAAACCTTCTTTTTCTTTCCTAGACAACCCTTTTGCTGTTGCTGTTGTAAGTGACGGCTGTCCCCTTTTATATCCAATAACAAAGTATATAGCAGTAATAGAGTTAGAAATACTTGAACTGCAAGAAGACGAAGCGTTAAAAGAACTGAAAAAAATTGGCGGTTCCACTGCTGATTTTGGAAAAACGTTCCAGCAGAGAAATATCCACTAGCAAAAGAATGTGCTAAGAGACTTATTTCAATTTTTGGAACTACTTATGCCTATGAGTCTTTGTATTCAACAATGAAGCTTATTAAATCCAAGCATCGATCTGAACTAATTGATTAACACTTAACTGAACTCGTGCGAACTGCGCTCACCAGTTATAAGCCAGATTTCAAACAGCTCGCGGCCAAAATGAACACAAGAAAAAGTACATCTCAAAATTAAGTTTTAGGTACCTAGGTGCATGTACTAACTAAAACAAAGTATGTTTACATATTACATAAATTTTTGATTCTTATGTCATAAATATTCTTAGTTTCATAAAAATGTAAAAAGTGTGTTCATTGTGTGAACATCAATCTCAGAATGGCTTGGCTCGCTCCGAATCGGCTTCATGGGTTTGCGGCTCCCAAAGGTAAAGTTAGTGGCAAGCCCTGCCCTAGAGGGTTACTTCAACTTCACATTTGTTTTTTCAGGACGTCAGTAATCTTTGAGCAAAATTTCGTCAAGACCCGTCCAGCCATTTATTTTGGATGTTTACTTCCAGGATCCTAGAGAGCAATTTTAACTTTCACTTTTCAGCAAAATCTGATAGAGATTCGTTCAAGCCGTTTACTTTATAATAGTCTATATCAGAATACAGAGTATTACCTGTCCACCAGTGAACCATTTTTGAAACCGGTTGCTCTGATCGTCCAACGACCCCAGAATGCGTGTAGAGGGTTATTTCAGAAGTATATTTAATAATAATAATAATAATAATAATAATAATAATAATAATAATAATAATAATAATAATAATGGTTTATTGCTCTACAAAATTTACAAATTTATATGAGCTCGTCACAAAAAATAATATAATATTGTATTGCATATTTAAAATAATAATATACCTACTTACAATAATATGTCATCTTCTAAACATTCATGCACTGAATAATATGCCTTTTGAAGGAGTGTATTCTTTACTATTTTTTTAAATTTAACTAGTTCTAATTCTCTAACATTAGTTGACAGTTTATTATACAGCACAATACCTAGGTAATTTATTGGTTGTTGTGTCTTTTTGATTCTGTGATATGGTATACAGAGATTTTTACTGTTCCTGGTGTTATGCTCATGCACATTTACATGTTTTAGTAAATTGCATTTGTTTTCATGAATGTAACACAAAATCTGATACACAAAGATACTGGGAAGAGTTAATATTTTTAAATTAATAAAAGTGCTCTTACACGACTGTCTGGCTGGAAGGTTAGAAATACATCTGATAATTCTTTTCTGTATGACAAAAAGTCTATCAATTTTTGAAGTTGAGCCCCAAAGAATAATTCCGTAGGTAAGTAAACTATAAAAATTACTATAATAAACCTTTTTTAATGTGTCTTGGTTTACTACTTTGGATAATCTATTAATTTGGTAATAAACTTTATTCAATTTATTTGCTAAATATTCGATATGACTATCCCATTTCAAATGCTCATCAATTTTTACACCCAAGAAGTTCACAGAGGATTGTGTTACAATTTGTTTACTATTGAAAAGAAGTCTCTGTGTCTTGTCTTCATTCATAAAAAGTTTGTTCTTCTCAAACCACTCCTTAACTTGTTTAAGTAAAACTTCTTGTTTTTCTTCTAATTTATACAAATTACTGGATTTTACAAAAAAGCTAGTGTCATCAGCAAATAATGAAATGTCCAAGTCAGGAAAATTAAGTGTAATATCATTTATATATATAATAAATAATATAGGTCCCAATATCGACCCTTGTGGTACACCGCGATTCAGGTATTGTAAACTTGATTCGACACCATTTACTGATACCAGCTGCTGTCTATTTTCTAAATAAGAACCAAAAAATGAGAGTGCAGATCCTCTAACACCATATTTTTCTAGTTTAAATAGTAACAACTGATGATCTACACAATCAAAGGCTTTACTTAAGTCTAATAGTGTAATAGAAGAAATATGATTTTCATCAATTGCATCAAAGACTTTTTCTAATATATTAATTATTGCTTTGGTTGTTGATTTGTTCTTTCTGTAGCCAAATTGATGCATACTAAATAAACTATTTTTTTCAAAAAAATTTACTAGCCGTTTTTTTAATATTGATTCAAAAATTTTAGACAACAACGGTAGTATAGAAATGGGTCGGTAATTGTCAACATTTTCAGTTGTACCTTTTTTATGTATCGGTATAACCTTAGCAATTTTAAGCTGTTCTGGGAAGTAACTTTCTTCAATGCATTTATTTAATATATAGGCAAGAGGAGCAGAAATTATTTTTTGAACTATTTTTAAAGTGTCAGATCGAAAGCCGAAAACGTCCGTAATATTAGAATTACTTAAATTGTTAATAAACTGCTCAACCTCAGCTGGTGTCGTCGGATTTATAAAGAATGATTTATCTGGTGAATTCACCCTCGTCAAAAATTCCAAGTTTTGTAAACTATTTGGCAAACTCTCATTCACTATATTTCCTACATTAATAAAAAAATTATTAAAAGTATCTACAGAAATATTTGTAGGTTTATGTTTCTGTCCTTTGCCTATTTCCTTATTGATAACTTCCCAGCTAGCTTTAGATTTATTACTAGAATTTAAAATATAATCTGAATTGGCCTTTCTCTTTGCTAATTTCACTGCTTTCTTGTACTTTTTTTTATATTCAGAATTTAGAAGCTTAATGTTGCCTTCATTAGTTGTAGTTGAAATGACAGACAGAATATCAAGAATTTCTTTCAAATGTGACAATTCCTCCGTGAACCACTGTACTTTATCAGTTCTAATTTTATGGTCAACAACTGTACTTAAAATAGGAAAACAAATATTAAAATTATATAACAACAAATCAAAAAAACAATCAAAAGTATCTTTGGCATTTTTGTGACTGTAAATATCAGTCCAGTCAATACAATTTACAGTTATATTAAAATAATTTAAGTTATTGTACGTGAATTGTCTTTTTAAGATTGTTTCGCGCTTGCTTGTGACTTTTCTGTGGACAGTGGACAACCATACCTATTCCGATTTTTAAGATTATAGTACCTTTGGTTATTTAGTTTTTTGGTAATTTTTATTGCTCCAAACTCCGGGGAACTACTTTAAGCTCACGTTTATTTATTCTGAGGTTTTAAAAATGTTTGAGTAATATTTGGGGTCAATCATGTAACCGTTTATTTACAATTTTTTGGAAGATCTGAAGACTTAGGTGACACTTTTAATTTCTTATATCATACCTCGATTTGTTTAAAGGATATAAATTATTCCAAATCCATAAATTTTGAATAAATTTATCGTTTATTTTATTAAAAATAACATTAAACTTTAACAAATAAATATATTAAACATTTTTTAAGGTTTTTCTATATACTGGTTACTGGGAATAATAAGTAAATAAGTAAAAAAGAACTAAAAATCAATAAAAAACATCTAGGTATTAAATATATATAAGGGGTACATATAATTACAGTGGCAAAGAAATTCCAAAATTAGTTTTCTCCAAATGTTTAGCAACTAATTCGCATGTTTTTTTGATAAATTGGCCACAGATTGCTGTATACAGTAATAAAAAATTGATATTTTACGGTTTTTCGTAAATTACGACGGTTAGACAAAAAATTTTGCAAAACCCTTTGTTAGCGAGCGCCTAAGACCCAATAGGGACCTACATATGCGAAATTTCAAGTTTGTAGGTATTAGTTTTGGAGATTTCTTGATATATGAGTCAGTGGTATTTCGCTTTTATTATATATATATATATATATATATATATATATATATATATATATATATATATATATATATATATATATATATATATATATATTCCTTAAGTCTTACCCGTCTCACCTTGTTACCTGCTTCAAGAAAAGTGCCTAGAAAGTGGCTTTACGCTTTGTCTAGTAGTATAATATAAACAATAGTGTTCATTGGTTTGTATTTAACACTTATTTCACCACTTATGATCAAGCAGTGGTTTTAGGTGGTAAGTGTGAGTTATCACGGCTTTTCTATTTTAATTTGTAGTTATTTAAACAAAATTCTTAACAATATGATTCCTCAGACAATTCCACGCAAAAAAGGTATACTTGTTACATTTCGATAAATAATACTGTTTTCGAGTAATTTAAAGTAGAAGTATTTATTTCCAAATTATTTCCTAATCATAAGTGATGGAATAACTGGTATCATAAATTTAATTATTCTGATGTTCATACGTACCCCTAAAATATGAATCCATTGTTCAAAAGCGTCTAAAAAAATGTAAAAATAGAAGTCAGTTTCGTTCCACCCTTCTACTTTATCTCCCTAATTATTGAGTTTTGCACAAAAGTGTAGATGAAAAGGTGCCATTATTTTTGAACGTACTATCATCTCTAGCAATTACGGTACATAATTCTGGATCACTCTATATATACCATGTGAGTTTTTTGAGAGTTACCATTTTTATTACAACCAAATTTGTATAATAGAAATGGTACTGGGAAAGGTTCTTTTCTTGGATGTAATGGAAATGTAACCAACCAGAACACTATCGGTTGTAGTAGTCTCAAGTACATATGCATATTTTTACCGCCTAACTGATAAATTGAAGAAAAATTAAAAAATTAAACTTGAGTAAAAAGATTTTTTTTGCTCATTTATGTTGTTAATTAATGCATTAGATCAGTTCTATCGAAAAATCAATATATAGTCTCATTTAAAAATCTATAAGTTTGTATCATAGCTCGAAAACCATAAGAGCTATAAAGCTCCTGACTATAGCAATCGGTTGCCCCCGTCGATATCTACAACTCTTATTTGAACAATTTTTCGATTAAATCAACGGTTTGGCTGTAATAAAAATGGCAAATCTCAAAAAACTCACACAGTAGTAGTAATAGTAATATCCAGAGAAAATCGAAAAAATTGTAATTTTCCAATTTTTCTGAAAAGTTAAAAATGTTAATAACTCCACAACCACTGGACAAAATATAACCTAATTCTTTGTTGTTTGTGAGAATAGAGGCATCGAAAAGAATAGGTTATGTATGCATATATACATATGACTTTCATTAGAGCAATAATGCAAAAGAAACACACAATGTTATTGTTTAAAAATTGATTAGTAATATTTGGTACGTAAACAGAGGGTGGAGGAGGTGATTTATAGAAAATCCCCTAATAACCCCTAATATATATATATATATATATATATATATATATATATATATATATATATATATATATATATATATATATATATATAAACTGGGTTCTCGTTGTAAGCAACATCAAAATTGAAATAGAATCATATGCCTTACTCTTTTTAATATATAGTTTAATATATATACCGTCAAACGGGGCTATTTGAAACGAAAAAAAGATTTAAACTCTTAAAGAACATCCCCTATTAAAGATGCATTAACGTTATGAATACGTTCAGAAATCAAACAGATATAATCTCGTATGATATGTATGAACTTTTTTTATTTTTCTTGATTGAACACCCCCCCCCCACCCGGACAAAGATTTTACGTAATAATTTCATTATTTTTGCAACAGTACTGAGTAATTTAAACTTGACACTAAAACTTATATTTTTGGTTATGAAACAGTTACTAATTTTCATAAATAAATTATTTTTGGGCGCCCCTAAAAATCTGGCACTCGGAGCATGTGCCCCCGCTGCCCCCCGTGCATCGGGCCCTGGTTATGATATCTTTGTTATAATATCTTAAATTAAAATAAATATTGTTTAATTATTTACATCACATTTTTTATTCGATCGGAAAACTGGAGGTTCATGGTATGGAGGAACACATATAAAAGAAGCTGCATAAGTTATAACTGCAGCAAATTTGAAAAAATTAGTTTCTAGAAAACCGCGTTAAAGGTTTAAGTTACTGATTAAACTATCGAAATATGCAAAAAAAAAAATTCGATTTATTTCATAACCTCGTATCTTGATAATTCTGTCCAAAAAAAAAAAAAATGGATTGTAATTATGCATTTACTAAAAACAACGAACAACGGAAGCTTGTAATTTAAAAAATTTAAATGTGTAACATACAAAAATCTTAAATTCATAGTGATGAAAATACAGTATTTAATATGTTTTCTGTGTTTTCTGAAAACTGTAGTTTTTGAGATACATGGTTGAGACAGAAAGGTTGCAATATGTTGACTTTAAATATCTTCTTAGAATTTTTAATGACTACCCGTGTTCGAGTTTTGACTCCGAATTTTTGTTTTTCATATAGGACGTGAAGTAAATTTTCGTACATTTAAGTACAACATACAATTCCTTTTCTATCGATATGTAATATTATGTTATACCTACTTCACAAAATAACAAAACAATCGAAGGAAATTATATTTAGAAAAATTTTTTCTAAGAGGTCGAGAAATGAATAAATTACGGAATAAATATTTAATTAAGTATAAATTGTGATGTCAAATTACGATAATTAACGATGTAAAAAGCCCTGCTACCGCTAAAAAAATTGTGAATGTGCTTAAAACCACACGATCGAAATGAAAACATTCTATGACAGTTTTGTAACCGATTCAAAGTTTCTATAGATTGGACTTCATTGAACGAGTAGTGGTTATGGATGAATGTGCAAAACCAATAACAAAAATACGAAAAACAAATAATAATAAATTATTTTCAAATGAAGTCCAAGATTTTAAATGCCATTGGATTAAAACCAAAATCTATAAGAAGTAAAAACATGCCTCAGTTTAATAATTCGGATGAAGTATCGCTATATTTTTTTAACTAGTTTTAAGTATTATTTATTGTCTATTTACCATAAAATAATTTATATCAAAAGGTCGGCTTTGAAATAATACAAATCTATACATATAATAAAACTGTAACGAGACCATGTCTGTATATGGAATATTTTTTGAAAATTGAATTGGTACTGTAGATAGTTATCGATTTAGATATCAAAAAAGCGATTTTTAAATTTGTGTGTCTGTTCACGCATCACGCAAAAACTACTGGACGGATTTTTATGAAATTTGGTGTAGTGGTAACTTATTATCTGGGTCAACATCTTATACTTTTTACTTCGGGGAATAGTTTCATTTCCACGGGAAAATACAATAACTATTTTGAGCGTGTGCACGCATTCTGCGAAAACTACTGAACGATTTTTAATAAAATTTGCTGTGGTGTTACCCCATTATATGTGTCATTATTAAAGAAAATACGCTGCCAATGAGATGTGGCACACAGCTTCATCGTATTTGTAATAGACTTTTATCTTTAAAGTGATTTTATGCCTAAACTGTTTCTTGTCTTAAATTTCGTACCTATCGTATTATTAAAGTGACACTTGAAACAAAAAATACTTTAAGATATAAAATTTCGAAGTTTTCCGTTAAATATATACTCTGGAATTATATTTTCGTCGTACAGTTCATGAAAATTTGTTGTAACTCAAAGTAGTTACAGGCTAAATTATAAAATAATAGCAAAATATACTTTACAGACCAGCCACCAAATACTCTCAAAATTTGAGCGAAGTGGGACTAGTAGTAAGTAAGATATTGATATTTAATAGGATTTCATGAGAGTGCCGTAGCTATCGTTACTCCGATTGCGATGAAATTCGTAGGGAACCACCCAAAATTCAAATCACATAAGTTTCGAAAATTTCGTCAGAAACAATCAAATAGTTGAGAAGTTATGCCATCTGGTGCGATTTGGCGATACAAAGACGGATAGACAAACAGACTAACAGATAGACTCGATACCAAAATTGTTCAGGAAGTTCTAAAACCGAAAATGTGCGTGAAAATTTTTATTTTGGGAGGAAAAATTTTTTTTATATTTGAAAAGTGATCACAATGCTTTTTTTTTTATTATAATATTTATTTATTGACGCTCGATTGCATGATCATTTGCGTCTAACAATAAATACAATATATTATAATAACTTATGTAATTTACAGTTATTTATATTATTCCTTTAAAATTCTAATTAGGTATGTATATGTATTTTTCACGGATTAATATATCGTAATTAAATTTTGTCGTATAGATTACACTCACGCAAAAAATTTAGGACTCTATTTACACATATTTCACTATCTTTTAACATTTCACACATGTTGTTTGTTGCTAGAATTTTTTGTCTAGATGTATGATACTTTGGACAAATTTCCATAAGATGTTGCACTGTTAGAGGTACCGCACATGTTTCGCAATTTGGTTTTGGATCTTTATTGAGTATGTACTGATGGGTGAGTTTTGTATGTCCTATACGGAGCCTGCTTAGTACAATTTCTTCTCTTCTGTTTTTCCTTGCAGATGTTTTCCATGTAGATAACGTTGTTTTTATCTCTCGGAGTTTGTTATTTTGAGTAAGTGACCATATTTCATTGCGTTTTTCTAATATTTTTTGTCGTATATCTGCAATGACATCTGAAAAAACAAGGGGAATATTGGAATGATCTTGTGCGTTAATTAAATTACGAGCTGCTTCATCCGCTTTTTCATTCCCCGTTATACTGGAGTGGCTTGGTACCCAAAGATATTTTATTTCAGTGTTGTTAAGATGTAACTCGTATAGTAATTGTTTTATTTCAATAACAATTGGGTGGTTTGTTGTATTTTTTTGAAGTAAACTTAGTAATGCACTTTGAGAGTCACAACATATCAAACATCGTTGTAGGGACACATTTTGTATATACTTGAGACTTTTCTTGATTGCATAAAGCTCCGCGGTATATACAGTTGCATTTGAAGGAAGGTTGAAGGAATATATTTCGTCGTTTAGAACAAAAGCTGAGCTGACACGATTATTGGTTTTGGAGCCATCCGTATATATTAGTTGGTATTCTAAGTAATCTGAATTTATTAGATCTGAGAATTTTTGCCATGGGTAATTTTTTACATTGTTTGAGATATAATTATGTAATTGAAGATCAATTTCAATGTTGGGAAGTATCCATGGGGGTGTAGTGTGTGTTAAGTTAGTTTGGATATTTGGTATGTCAAAGTTTAACGATCTAAGTTGGTTTTTGCATCGAACAGTTAATGGTTTCGGAAGTTTTTTGTTTAGAGTATGGCGATTTTCAGTTAGCGAATGTAGTGTGTCAAAAGCAGGATTATTTGGTTTTGAGAATAATTTTATATAGTATCTGAGCGATAGTTCTTTTCTGCGTTCAAATAATGAAGGTTCATTTAATTCGGCTTCGATACTTGGTATCGGACTAGTTCTATATGCTCCAGTAGCCAAACGATACGCTGAATTTTGGACGCTGTTTAATGTATTTAGATGATGTTTTGTTGCAGAATCGTATATTATGGATCCATAGTCCAACTTAGGTCGTATTAATGTTTTATAAATTCTCAATATTGACTGTCGGTCCGAGCCCCAACCTGAGGCATATAAGGTTTTTAAGATATTTAATGAGGCCATACATTTACCCTTTAAGTTGGTTATGTGATTTTGCCAGTTCAGCTTTCGATCCCAAATTAGACCCAAGAAGTTGATTGTTTGCTTCGTTGGTACTATATTTTGATTGATGTGGAGGTGTAAAACCGGTACTGCTTTCTTCCTTGTAAAATTTATGCAAACGGTTTTATTAGTAGAAAAACGTAGTCCATTTAGTTCGAGATATTCAGACAGACTATCGATACTGTTTTGTAGAGTTCGTTCGATTCGGTCAATGTTATCTCCTCTAAAGTAGAGGAGAATATCATCTGCGAACATTAAATATTTTGCAGGGTAGTTGATGTGTTCATATATGTCATTTAAAGCTATGGTGAAAAGAGTGGGACTTAAGACCGACCCCTGTGGTAGTCCATTTTCTTGAACTCTTGGGGATGAAAGATTTTTCCCTATTCTTACTTTAAATGATCGGTTTGTAAGAAAGTTTTTTATAAATATCGATATGTTACCTCTGATATTCCATTTGTATAATTTGTCAAGTACTGGGCGTCTCCATATACGATCAAATGCCTTTTCAACATCAAACGATACGGCTACAGTTTGTTGTTTTCTTAAAAATCCATCTAATACTTCTTGTTCGAGTTTTACCATAATATCATTGACACTTCTGTTCTTTCGAAAGCCGCACTGTTCTGTATTGAGTAGGTTTCTTGATTCAAGTATCCATAGTAAACGATAATTTACCATGCGCTCTAATAGCTTGTATAGACAGTTTGTTAATGATATTGGCCTATAATTTGATGTCAATAATGGGTCTTTGCACTGTTTTAGAAAGGGAACAATGTAAGCTTCTCTCCAGGCAGTTGGGAATTTTTGCTGACACCATATGAAGTTGTAGAATTTCAGTAAATTGTTCTTAGATTGGTCACTCAAGTGTCGTATCATTTCAATGTGTATACTATCAGGTCCGGCTGCTGAATTGGGTGAGTTGCTGACCGCGTTGAGTAGCTCGTTCATTTTAAACGGTATATTATATGATTCAGTATTATTTGATGAAAGATTTAATTCGTTTTCTTCAACAGTCATTTTTACATTTTGGAATTCGGGGCTGTTGCTGTTATTGGAAGAAACAGTTTGGTATTGGTTTGCAAATTCTTCCACTATTTGTAATTTATTAGTAGTTATTTGATTATTGGTAATTTTAATAGCAGTTATAGGTTTATGGTGTTGTATATTTGATATTTTACGTATATGAGACCAAAATTCATTAGCAGCTGTATTGCTATTTGTTGAGCAGATAAAAGTGCGCCACGACTCTAATTTAGAATTTCTAATAATTTGTCTGGCTTTGGCTCTACATTTTTTAAAGTTTATTAGGTTTTCCAAGTTTTTATTCCTTTTGTATTTTGTCAGAGCCTTGTTTTTTTCAGTGATAGCAGTTTTACATGCCTCGGTCCACCAAGGGACGCACTTTTTAGTGTTATGATATACGGTTTTCTTTATTGAATTTTCAGCTGCATACATTAGTGTGTTGGTTACGTGCTCATTTAAATCGTCGATATTCTCGAAGTTACGGTCTTCTATCACAGCTAATGATGTAAATTTGTCCCAGTTAGCCGTTTTAAAATTCCAAGAGGGAGGTCTGTCGTCAAAGTTAATGTTCCGTTCTAGCAGTTTTATAATTTGTGGGTAGTGGTCACTTCCATATAGATCCACTGATATATCCCAATTTAGATATTTTGCAACGTTTGCACTGGAAAGACTTAGGTCTATAGCAGAGAACGTACCATTGGATAGATTTAAGTGTGTGGCTTCGCCAGTGTTTAGTATAACAAGATTGTTGTCTGTTATTGAATTTTCGATTATATTGCCTCTAGGGTTTGAATAATTTGAGCCCCATAATTGATTATGGGCGTTGAAATCACCTGTTATTAGGAAAGGACTTTCCAACTGTTGAATAAGTTGAGTCAACTTGTTGTTATTAACGTCGTCATTTTGATGTAGGTATATCGAGCATATAGTAAGCGGATTCGGAGTAAAAATTTTAACAGCAACAGCCTGGAAATCAGTTGTTAGATTTATTTGAATGGTATGGATGCTGTCTAATATTGCAATAGCTACTCCCCCTTTTGCGACACCAGTAGAATTCCAGTCTTTTCTAAAAGTGGTATAGTTTTTTAGTTTAAATTTTTGGTTTTGTTTTAGTTTTGTCTCTTGAAGACAAATGACTGCTGGGTTGTGATCCTTTATTAATATCTGTAGTTCAGGATACTTTGCATTGACACTATTTAAATTCCATGAAATTACTTTGAAATTTTTATTATTGGTAGATACGTTATTGTTCATCTTGAGTTGAGTCGGATGATGGCTCTGTTATCATGTCAGCTTCATTCGATGTTTCAAGATTGCTATCGCCGATACCTTCCAGATACATTGTTATTTTGTTTTGTATACGTGTGAATCGCGCTTTTATACTTCTTTCGGTCAGGTGTGGGTACAGATCAAATAATGTTTTCTTGAGTTTTTCTAAATCGGGTGTATATGACGACATAACCGGGATTTGCCGAGAGCTGTATTTCAATTCACTAATTAAATTGTTTAGGTCGTTGAAAGTAATAGCATACTGTGCAGGATTTTGGTTCATTATTGTTTCTAAAGGTTTCAGGAGCTCTTCAGTTGTTTTTTCTGGTTGAGATGAAATTAATTTTCTTTTCTTCTTGAGCTGTTTTTTATGAGTTTTTGGTTTATCGGTCGTTTTGTTGTCGTTGCTGACTGTTCTGTCTAGTTGAGCGTTTCTCTCTTTAGTGGTTTCTGTGATGTTTGATGTTGGTTTTGTATTTATTTCAACGACTTCTTCTTCAATTTGTGATAGTTCAGAGGTGGAAGGTGCTGTTCTTTTATTGGTGTTTGTCACATCAAGGATTTCAATGTCTTTGTTAACCTGTGGTAATACTAAGTTAGCACATTGCCGGGCTAAGTGGCCTTCGTTGTGGCATTTGAAACAGCGCATAGTGTATCTTTCAAGGTATATTTGGTGAGTCTCTCCTTCATGATCGATAAGTAAGGATTGAGGAATATTCAAATTTTCAACTTCCGCTATATGTACTTGCCTTCGAAAACTTAGGATGTGAGCGTAGTCATCGTTATTTTCAATGGATGCTCTCAATGCTGTTATGGGGGAAACCACATGTAAATTATTTTGTTTAAGAACGTATTCAATTTCTTCATCTTCAATAATTGGTGATACCCCCGAAATGATGATTCTTATGGCTGGTGTTACTAGATGTCTAATAGGTATTTCCGTGTTGACGACATAAATTGATGTACGATTGTTCATTAGCGTGTCAACTATTTCTTTGCTTTTGAGGAATATACAGATACGGCCATTTGATATACGCGACGCATGCGTAATGTTACTTGGTGAAATAATGTTTCCTACGGCTTTGCAATAATCCTGTAGTTTTAGTTCTGGATTAATCGCCATTAGTATGATAGCTTGATCTTTTTTAGGCCTGAGATTCTTCTTTACTGCATTTTTATACGACATTTGGTTTTTGTTTATAGTTGCGGGTATTGTAGTTTCTGTCAGTAGTCTTCTGTACTCAGAAGATGAATGTTCTGATGATGTGCTAGCGTTGACATTATTCATGGTAATAGTATTTTGTTCACTATCAGTAACGAGCTCGGTATTTTGGTTGCTCCTGTACTCAGAAGCAGCCGATGTTGTTTGTTTGTTTATTGAATGTGTATCCATTCTATGTAGTGTGGTCGCTCCCTACATGGTATTAAACCATGCAGGTGTCTATTACTATTGTGCGCCCAAACTTTTGTTGATGTGTATACTTGGTTTAAAATTAATTTAATTATTACAACAATAATTCACGACACAAAAATAACTTATGTAATAACAATTGAGGTGTTTTCACTACCTAATTCAAATTGAATCTCCAAATTTTATATTTGTTTCCACTTTTTTTTCTATTTAAAATGGTCAATTTACTACAGTCGTACGTAAAAAAAAATCTCACAATGCTTGCTTCATCTACTTCAGTAGTTTCGGAAACAAAATTCGTTAAAAATATTTACCGGTGGTGAAATTAAATAGCTTGAACAATATTTAAATGTTAATCACTTCACAGTAGTCACTAGTGTTTGTTTCACCTCAAAACTTCATTACACAGTCAAAGCATTACCATTTTCATTATACTCTTGCATTACATATTTTATTAAATTCTCACGCAGAGTTACCCTCGCTATAGAAGTTTTCACTTTAAAAAGTAAAGGTTCGAAAACAAATTGAGATCATATAGCAAAGCTTCAAATTTCATTGTCAAATTTGAATAAAATTTAAGAAATTCTAATGAGTATCTAAAGCACAATTTCCTTTTAGTTAATTATTTTATGACAGTAGATTTCATATTTCAATACTCTACAATATATAGATGTTCATTTCTCTTAAATCTGTGATTCCTAAGTTTGATTGTGAAATTAAATTTTTACCTTTGTTTTTGCAGATAATAATCGATTAAAACTTTTAAAAATTTAATTACAATTACACTGTGAATGCTACATAAAAGAATATCATTTTAATTGTATATCATTAGTTTACCAAAAAATTTTAGGGAACGATTTGCTTTATGATAAAATTAAATACAATCATTGACGTGAGGCCTACTAATATCCGAGTCCTGAGGCGGCTGTCCTTTACGCACTTGTCATAATACCAGCCTTGTCTTAAATATAAAATGCTTTTTAAAAATGTTTATTTATAACTAACATTTTGGTTTTATTTTTCAGGGATTGTCAAATCTTTCTACAACTTTGTGCAGTGATCCTGATCATGTTCTTATGTTACTGAAAAAAGCTTTACAAGCCAAAGGAATTAACTGTGTACAAAAAGGGTAGGTTTCCTTGTTTTACATCTTATTTTTAATATGTATTGATTCATTTATTATATATTCATATAAATATGGTTTTGTAAGTAAAGTCTCTAGCGCGAAGTTTGTGATTCCAAATACAATTATTGAAAGTAACCGGCATAGCCGGGTAAGATAAGGAAAACGGCACTTGACACAAAATTTATTGTTTTTATAGGAGATAATACTTCTTAGCCCCAGATACATTCCTGCCAAATTTCAACCCTCCAAGGTTTATAGTTTATAAATACACAAAAAGCAAAAATTTTCAAAAAAAATTTTTTGGGGATGAAATTACTGAGCCGATTTATTTGAGTTTAATATATATTGTGTACCCACCTTAGACAAAGAAATAAAAAAAAAAAAAATTAACGTTATATTCCTTTATTATACTAATTTTTTAAAATTTTTAATGTAAGTAAAATTTTTTTGGCACTTACGCGTTAGCGACACCGAACATGGCCGTTTGTATTTAAATATTATTATGTTTTACCAACTAAAATTTTTCCATAAAAATATATGTTATAGGGTACTAAGAGACATATTATTGAACAAAAAATGGTAGGTGTCGCTAACGCGTAAGTGCCAAAAAAATTTACTTCAGTTAAAAAATTTAAAAAAAATTAGTATAATAAAGGGATATAACGTTAATTTTTTTATTTCTTTGTCTAACAAGGAGAGTGCACAGCCTTGGGGTCGGCGATTTGGCTGAAAGTTTTTTTGGTGATAGAGTACACTTAATATGTTAATATATTAAGATAATAGCGCGCACTACTCAGAAAAACTTGTAAAAAAAATAATTAAAAAATTTCAACGCAGCTGGTGTAGTTAATATACTTGAAAAGGAATATTGTACATAACAGTCCTATTGGTCTAGTGCAATTGGTGTTAGACTGGTAACACAATGGTCATGTGTTCGTAACCGACTCTGTTCACCAAAACTTTTTTGTTAATTTTTTTTTTTAAATTTTTAAATATTAATGAATGTCTTCTTTAATTATAAAACATCTTATTTAAAATATGTATTTGTAACAAATTTTTAAATAGGTCAATCTGTAAATATAGGATAAAATAAAATTAATTATAAAACTTTTAAAGTAACATTTATTTAATTGTAAATTATTATTATACTTTACACACAAGACCCAGAGTGATAGTCAAAAACATACAAGACAATAATTTTGTCTGATATGCGTCAAAATTATTTCATGAAAGGAACATTTTCATGAACGTTAATCAAGTATGTTTTTCACTAGATGTCTTACAGACACCCTGTAATTGTAAAAGACATGCATTCATATGTTGTGTAAATTGTAATAAAAATTATTGTTTTGTATGTTTTTATGGCAACTATCACTCTGGGTCTTGTGTGTAGACTGTAGAGAATAATAATATAATTTACAATTAAATAAATGTTACGTTAAAAGTTTTATATTTTATTTTATTTTATCCTACCTATTTACAGATTTACCTATTTAAAGATTTGTTACAAATACATATTTTAAATAAGATGTTTTATAAATAAAGAAGACATTCATTAATATTAAAAAAAAAAAAGAAAATTAACAAAAAAGTTTTGTTGAACAGAGTCGGTTGCGAACACATGACCATTGTGTTACCAGTCTAACGCCAACTGCACTAGACCAACAGGACCGTTATGTACAATATTTCTTTTCAAGTATATTAAGTACACCAGCTGCGTTAAAATTTTTTAATTATTTTTTTTACAAGTTTTTCTGAGTAGTGCGCGTTATTATTTTAATATATTAACATATTAAGTGTACTCTATCACTAAAAAAAATTTCAGCCAAATCGCCGACCCCAAGGCTGTGCACTCTCCTTGTAAGGTGGGTACACAATATATATCAAACTCAAATAAATAGGCTCAGTAATTTCAAAACTATTAACCTTGGAGGGTTGAAATTTGGCAGGAATGTATCTGGGGCTAGGAAGTATTATTTCCTATAAAAACAATCAATTTTGCGTCAAGGCCGTTTTCCCTACCTTACCCGACTATGCCCTTTAAGTATTTAAAGGACAAACTTTAAGATTACAAGTTAAAAAAGATGCATTTTTAATAGTATAGTAAAACCTCACTAATTCGACCTAATGCGGACCACGGTTGGTGCGAATTAGCGAAAATTCCGAATTATCGAACACTTCTAAAATCACGTGTAATCTTGACTTTTACGGACATCGTGTACTTAATTTGCATAAATTTCTAAGCGTAAGTGTATGTAATGATTTAAATCTGTGAATTCAGTAATAAATAAGAAGTATAAAAATAAAAAATTTCAATTACTCTATGTTTAATTTTAATAAAACTTGGCTACAAAATGTATTGGAAAAACAAGTGGGGGAGTGGCTTAATATTTAGCCATCTGGTGGCAAATAGTGAAATTACTGCCAGTAGGCTAAATCTGATAGGTAGATTTTTTTGACAGATTGACATGTTGAAAATTTGAAATTATTTTTTGGAAAGTAATATCGTATTATATTTTTACGTTACATTCGTTTATAGTAAAATAAAATGCGTGTAACTTTACAAGAAATATTTAAATTTGGAAATTGCAACCCTACTAGTAAAAATTTTTTAGGTGGGGAAAATATTATAAATCGTTGGCATGTATTAAATTGTGGTAAAATGAATGGGGATGTCAAGAATTTTAAAATAACTGGGTTTTACTTACAAATGTCAAATTTAAAAAGTAATTCTCATGAAATCAATGGAGAAATAAGTAAAGAAGGGAAAATAATTGCAATGGAATGCTCATGTAAGGCTGCCTGCAGACTGATAAAACAAAAACACCTTCATACAAAACGTTTTTGACTAATTTCGGAAGAAGTTATTTTCCTTATGCTTTTAATATGAGTGCACATACTGTGGTGTTTAGATAAAGGTGATCTAACTCAATGTATCCAAAAAAGCGTCTAAAAATAAGATGACATTAGTGTTCCTTGTGTACCAAAGCGGTACAGTAATTATTCTCAAATGGAAACACTTCCAAATGGAAACGCGAGCTTCTATAACTTTGTTAGCTTTTGAATAGAATATTCTGGAATCGTTTTCAATGTTCAACTCAGTTCTAAAGTGGGTTTTTCGGTCATTTTTAAAATAAACTTAATAATTTTTATTTTTCGTCGCATCATTTACATTGTGTATTATATAATTCGCTGACGTCACTATATAAAATCGGAAATATTTTTTCATCAAACTTCGCTTCATACACTTTGATGTAAATCAAACTTCGCTTCATACACTTTGATGTAAAAACCACATAAAATTCTTGCTTTGAACGATCATCGCTAATTTACAGTATAAATTTTCAAATCAACCTTTTATTAAGTTTGTTGAAACTGCACTAGTTCTCATTCTTCTAAGCTATTATTAACAGTACTATACTCTACAATTAGATAAAAGGAAATATCAATGACAAAATTTCTTGCTGCAAGATTTTTAGCAATAACTTTTGATAAAAGAAAAAGAAAGTGTCTAATGTAATGACAGTTAAAATGAATGTAATAAAATATTTATGAAACTGTCAATTTGACCAATCAGAACTTGCCTACTCGCAGTAGTTACTTTTTTGACCACCAGTTCGCGTATCTACGTTTTACGGATCCCAATACTACACACTAATTTACTTATATATTTTTTTTTTTTTTGTCAGTCTAAAGTATAGAAGTTCCGAATTAGTGAAGTCCGAAATAGCGAAGTTTTACCGTATATATAATCCACAAAAAAGTGATTAAATAGTCAGAATTAGGTGAAAGGATTGGGTACTTACAATTAGCAAAGAATTTTCCTATTGCAAAAATTTCGCGCGTTATGGAAAAACGTGATAAATAAATACTATAATTATATAAACAAAGACATTTAGATTGTTCTAAAATGTACGAACATAAGGATTTAAGAGCAAGGACAGCGATAAAAATCTTAATTTTACTTTTATCTGGCAATTTAACTCATCTGTGTCAAGTCTCATAAGAATATTGTAATTTTTTCATTTTTATCGTGGGGAAAAATTTTAGGAAAGATTTTTACAGCGAAAAAAATGGTACAAAACATTTCATTGGTCATTTCATTGTACATATTATTTGTACTTCTGTGTTCTTTACCGTGTTGGGTATGGTGATCAACTTTCTCCATTCTGTTGGAGAAATGTGCGTTTGACATATTATGTGGTTATATATTTGTAATAATAGCTTTTTTTCGGTGGAGTGTAAGTATTTTATCATATAATTGTGTATATTATCCAAGGCAGGTGATGTGGAACTTAAGATGTTGAGCGAGGCCGATAACTCGGAAAATGTGTGGAGTCTGTTGTAATCCTCGTTTTCCTTACCACTTAGGTCTAAGTTAATCTCTTCCATACTTTCTTTATGTCTGACAAATGAGATATTATAATTTTTCGAACTCAATATTTCAATAGTTTTTTTCTAAAAATTTATTGACAATTGATTTTGGTATTTGGATTCTGGTGAAAAGTAGTCAATTTTCAGAATTTTTTTTCGGATGGAAAAAAAATGTAAAAAAAAATTCATCCCCATTCCCCCATCCTATCCATCCGAAAAAAAATTGTAAAAATTGACTACTTTTCGGCAGAATCACACTGTGATGGTCCCTTAAGCGGGAAGAACTATATGAGGAAACTTTCGGACTTCTGTATGATCCTGAGATAGTGGACTAAATAAATGTAAACAGTTTCTTTGAATTTAATCAATTTTAATAAAAAAAAAATTAGAAAAAATATTTAAACGCGTTTTACTCAAAATTACATTTTTAAATCGACCTATAAACTGAACCCGGTAGCTCTTTATTAATTATAACGTGTAAGTGCACGTTGGAAGCGTAACAATTTTTTTTAGTTCCTAAACCTAAAAAATCCACCCCCTTTAAATTTCAATCCCATTTTCTTTTTTCTTTTTTTGAACCGATGTAATTTTAGGTTTAGGGACTCAGAAAATTTGTTTTCTTCAAAACTCCGTTTGATTTTATAATTTCTGACCACCTGTATGCTGTGCGACGCATGCTTTTTTGTTTTTAAATGTCGACTTTAACACTACACATAAAATACAACGTTATTAGGAAAAAAGAAAAGAATTTTTTTTTTTGATAAAGGAATGTTTGATAATGTGTCAAAGGTTTCAGATCGATTGCATATATGATTTCTCTAGAAAAAAATATTGAAAATTTGTCTTTTTTAGTTTGCAACCCTGAATAACCCTTGAAAACAATTTTCTATTCTTTGATTAAGCGATATACCCACTCTTTACATTTATCAGTTCATGTACTAAAAAGGACATTACACTTTTGGTGTCATTTATTAAATTTGCCAAACTATAGACTGCCGAAAATTTGTCTAAATCGTCTGTGTCAATTATATAGCGAGAGTGCCAATGAAGAAATATCTAATTGGATTAAATATTTAAAAAACACTCTAGAGAGTCTACACTTTCTAGAATTATGGGAAAAACAGGATCCTTATGCTATACAACTGGCTGAGAAAGAATTACTTACGAAATATGAAATGCAACTAAAAGAAAACGATATTAATAATCTGTATGATTCATCATATAGCTGGATCTACAGAAATATTCACTATACAGACACGCAATTATCTTACATATATTTAAGAACAAATTTCACTAAAATTAAAACTATTGCGCAGTTTAGAGTGGCACCAAAAGATAAATTTAGAATAGTATATAGGGGCAACATTATCTACTTCGATTCGGAGAAAGAATGTGCATTATGTAAACGAACACCTAATGAAAACATATTATACCATTTCTTTATACACTGCAATACACTCCGAGATGCCAGAGAAAAATATTTAAGATCGTATCTGTTGGACGAAGCTAACATCTCATGGGAAATTCTGTTACTGAAAATAAGTAATTACACCCACTTAAATAATGTATATAATTATATCTGTACAGCCCTTAATATGCTTACCGATTAACAGAATTTTGGTTATACGAGTTCTTGTTAAGGCTTTGTTGTATCTGTTAAATTTGTTAATTAAAACTTACCTTTAAACTTTATTGTAAATATATTATTTGTATTTTGTTAATTGTTAAGTTCTATACACAAACTTTTTATTATAATTATGTATATTGTAAAAATACTGTACACTCAATAAATTTATTACATTACATTACATAAGCGATATTTTTTTTCAGCTATCGTTTACGAGGAAAGTTAGACTGGAAACCGGGTCAAGAGTCTGCTCCATGTTCATTTGAATTAGAAGTATGTCTCGTACCTGTCATTGGCAATAATTCATCCATATTTAAAACACCACAAAAGACGCCTTCGAAAACGGTTCAAGGAGTACATTTGAATAATACTGAAGATTCGTCTATGTCATCTACAATTGTAGGAATTCGTCGAAAGCGATTAAAAGGTGACGCTTGGCGGTATAAAAATGTGTGTGAAGAAATTTTAGCTCTAGCCGCCACAGAAATAAAATCAGAGAATGAACATTATATTGATAAGACAAGTAACGAAAATTTGGTTTAAAATTAAAAATTTGAAATATGTATGTAGCTAGTTTAAAAAAATAATACAACTTACAATTTATATTTCAGTTCGTAGGTATACTAAGTGTATGAAGGTGGATATAAATGTTCGGGATCATTATTTTAAAACTCATTACTCTAAAAAAATTAATTTTCTGTAAATTCGTAAATTAGTATTTCTATTTCAAAATGTATCATAGATTATATTAACACCAGTTGTACTTCCATTTTGTACTACTGCTTTTCTAGTCTTTTAAATTGTTTGCAAGTGTATTGGATTTCGTACTTCTCATTTTCTAACACGTTGACGGTCATGAAGTATTATAACGAAACGCCCAACTGATATAATATTTAGACAGTTAATACATCAAATAATAAACAAACGTAGCTCGTTCTCTATCTAGGCACAAGAGGTACGGTAAATACAGTAGGTTTAATGTATTGTAGAGCACACTGAACCATTGCGATACTTATTGTGCCTAAACAGAGAGCAAGCTATATTTGTATATGTACATACCTTATTGATGTACATTTTATACGGAGTTGTTGATGCGGTACAGTGCTGTGTCGCAGCTAGTCAGGTTCATGACCGTCAATTACGTTACTTTTCAAGTGTAAAGGTCCGGTCCGACCAGTACTAAAATTTAATTGTACTACTTAATTCAGACATTGTACTACTTAATTCAGACATAAACTCCCTAGGTCATAATCTCTAAAAACGGAAACCAATTAGATTTTACTTTTGCATACAAAAATTTAATACGTGTTTCGGTTAATTTGCCACGTTTTCCTCATGTCAAGTACCATAGTATAATTCTTTTATAATTTTATAACTGATCCTGGGTATAGTAAGGGCACCTGTACTGTTCGGATCTAGCCTCAATATATTATTTCTTGCATATAGCCAGTACAAATTTAATTTATGAATATACCCGTAGTATAATTTTTATGTTGGTAACAAAATCATTTTTATAAACGGCACTGTATAATTTTAAACATTGAATAAAATTATTAATATTATTAGCTTTATTATTTTAAACACTTTTACGTAAACTGAAGTTATGTTATGTAATAGTTTCATTTTTAGTTTAACTTAACCGGTGACGTACGCAAACAAGAAAAACAGTTAGCTAGGGAGTTGATGGTAGTAATTTTTAAATGATTTCATCGTTTGGCAGAAATTGATAATAACAAAGATCTGAGTAAAGTAGACATTAAAAACAATTCAAGATATGAGTGGATGGAGGTGTTATGTAACATTTAATTTATAATTTTACAATTGAAGCGTTTGAAAGTTTTTATTTACATATACTTCTCATGCAATAGCATATGTTTATTATTGAATTTCTAAAAAACGATTGGACGTAATGAAACAAAATTTTAGTATATGGTACCTCAGCATAGAATAACTTTTAGAAAAAATGTTACATAACTACCTTCATTCACGCACGTCTTCAATTTCTGCCATCAATTTATTGCTGCGATATTAAATGAGGGATTTCCAGAAGTGTAAAAAAATATAAGTACCCTAAACAATTCCATCGTCTCTGGCTCTTATTTTAATAAAAGTGTTTTAATTAAAAAAAAGAAAAGAAAGTGCAAATGGCAAAAGTTTTTCCCACTGCGTTGTATAATATAAGCCAAGAAAACGGAAATTATTTAAATTCGTAAGTGATGAAGCATGGTTAAATTTAACTGAAATGGACCATACATCGTTTCTGCTTTGACGCGTAATTGTTGCTGTTACCCATAAAAAACATAATAATAAAATAAAAAAAAGGCAGTACATTTCGATACTGATTACTCGAAGGCAGAAAAGTAGTGTAGTGTAGAATGTTCTAATCCACGTCCCACTTTTAAGAAATTTGGAGAAAACGTTGGAAATTCGAAAAGCTTGAATGAGTTCGTTAACCAGGCATATCTGATGTCCGGAACGAGGTATTTTAGAAGTTTTTCCACATTTTTTCTCTTTTCATTAGAAAACTTAGTTGTGTTCAATTTCATCTCTGAAAGGAATGTTGTTTGCTACTAACATTTTACACAATTTTTTTTTTTTTTTTTTGAAATCATCTGTTGCCATTGTGATTTCTTCCACGCAAAACACATATTAATACTTTTCAATTTGCTTTGAACACTTTGCCATATAACTCAACATATTTTCGTATTTTTGTCGCAATGCTTTGTTTAGGCATTTAGTAGTGGTGACGCAACAAAGAGTAGAGTCATAATTTTAAATTTTTAAAATTAAACAATGGTAACTCATTGGCCCATCTGGCCCTACAGCTCTTCGACAGACCTATAGAATATTGCAGGCTTAATCACTTTATTTTCAATATGATCCTTCTAGGTGAGTCCCGTATGAGAGTTCCTCTTAGGTACTTGACCGATCCCGAAAAAGCCAGCCAGAAGATACCATCGAGCCTCCTTCTCGCAAAGACAACAAGATTGACACTATAATACAAGATTTAAGTCATCATATGATTTTTCACACAGAACAGCCTTTTATGAGAAAACACCGTTGTATGTAGGTTATAAAGCATTTGATAATTTTTTATTACTCATGCGGGAGAAGTACTAACTTGGCGCACATATTTCTGTACGCAAAATGGCTGTTTGCCAACTGTACTCTTCCCGCATACTTTTTTGCGTGTGGAAAGTAACTTTCCACACGCAAATTGACAATAAAACACGCAAAATTTAATCAAAACACGTAAAGCCGCCTCTTAATTTTTCATTTAATAAATATTTCATAATTATTTCTATAGAAACCACCAACAAAATAATTTAAACGATAATTAATTCAGAAAAAAAAGACGAACACTCAAAAATATTATTTTAAAAAGTAATATAAATGTCAAAAATAATGATAATAATAGAAAAAAGTATGTGAAATTCGTAATAAAAAATAGTATGTGCAACTCGTGCGGGATTGTCGATTGCCCTACTCAAGCGAATGAGCGCACTCACTACCTTCGTGCGCTCAACTTCGCTTTCGTGGGCAATCGACAATTTCCCGCACTTATTGCACAATATACTATACCAATATACCAATGTAATTTACCAAATACGTAGGGAAGAGAAATTTGTTCAATTTAAAAACAAAAAATTATTTAATTAATTTGGCACCTTATGAAATAAGTGAATGTTTGTAATTTTTGACATTTGTATACCTTTATTTGGTCATTTCTAATAAATATTATTATTATTATACGTAAATATCGCGACTGCACTTCAAAAACCCCCAGGCGGAGGAAAAAGTGTCCGTGCAGCGTACCAGGTCAGGTACTTCTAGGTCAGGTACGTAATGTCCGTCATACAGCATCCCCTTCCTGGTCTTCCCTACCTAATAAATCCCCGAACCTCGCTGCGAAACCATAACAGTGGGAGATTCGAGGGCAGGTCCAATGGATGTTCGAGGACCCGCTCTAAACGGGGCATGGGGTTCAAAGGTGTTCATGAACTCCCGGAAAAAGTCGTCTCGTGCGACCGAAGCGTGCGGAGCGTCCCGATGATAACTGCTTTTTGCATTGACGCCGCTAACATGTTGGCGTGAGATCTACAAGCCGGAATGATGTTAAGATTGCGCACAAAGGAGTTATGCATACCCCCCAGACATCCGATTATAAGTACGACCAAGCGGACCGTATAGCCCGGGTACAGTTGTCGCAGCTCGTGTATTAGATCTTGATATTTAATCCTTGTACTGGGTACATGTGCCGTTCTGTCAGATGTCGGGGTCAACCTACACGGGAGACCGGTACGATGACTAGGCCACGTTCGTCCGAGTCGCGGCTACAGAGAACGGAACAATGCCACAGAGTATCACAAAGCCAACATCTGACCTGTGTTCGTATCACTTCGACGGGGCGAAAGCCGCCATATCAACGCCCACGAACGCATCCGTACGAGGGATGACGACGTCTCCTTACTGGGCGAGCTCGCTCAAGCTGTTCGGGCAGACGTCGACTCGTACGTGTGGCCGATGAGAACGAGTGCGTCGGGAGCCGCATTCCTACCCATCGAAATGACAAGAACAAGGCCAGGGAAACATCACAGTAACAATTAAAAAGTACCACCGCAGGCATGAGACCCCAAGGTGGCATAACAACTATCACAGACACAGATCACAATTTTTACATAAATCACAGACGCAATATCACCTTTTCGACACATCCGAACGGTATCGTCGGACTCCGAAGATCACGCCCACTGGAGTATGCAGCACTGGCGACGCGTTGAATTCCGGTCAAGGTACCAATTAAACCAAATCAAACTGACGCAGGCATAACACTCACTCGGGGGATACAACATCGTCCCCTCCACACGATCATTCTTGTCGAAACACAGTACCAGAGCCTCGTCAGCCTGCTAGCCGAAGGTAACAGTTGCCCGCCGGGCACGAACGGGGACGTGAAGGTTGGATTTTAGCCCAGCATTATTATTATTATTATTATTATTATTATTATTATTATTATTATTATTATTATTATTATTATTATTATTATTATTTGAGAATTTAACGAAAGAAACGCGACTGCACTTCAAAAACCCCCAGGCGGAGGAAAAAGTGTCCGTGCAGCGTACCAGGAGGCCAAGTCCTGAAAATGTGACAAATATATCACAATTTCACTGTTGTTATTTTTATCACATTTGCAATTTCACTTACCACATGTGAAATCAAAGAAAAGCAAGTCTTGAAATTATTGTGTGATATTGTGAAAATATGCTTAACACGTACAACGCACGTAGCACATGTGTTAAGTATAACCACATATAACTATGGAAATTACAAATTGCATAAAATTTGTTGTTATGTCAAATCAAAAAAACAATATTTGACATTTCAAACTGTCAAAAAATGCACAGTTTTATTAATCAACAATTTCTTTTCTTAGTTACTTATAAAAGCTGAGAATTATTTTTCGTTATTCCTAGTTATGAAAAAGCTATTGAGATACATAGAATTATTAATTTAATCATTGAAAACTTTTTTTCATTTTTTAAACATTCTAGTAGACATAAATTTCGTTAATTATTATAAAGGTCTTTTAAAATTAGTCTCATTCAATCATTTTAATTATATGTGTACGAAATTTTGCAACCTTGAAGTTTCAATTTTGCCTCTTAAAAGCGTTTTACGCAGATAAATAAAAACGCTCTTAAATATTTCTAGATTTTTATGAAGAAACATTAATGTTTCAGTTTAGCCAAACGATAAATGAACATATGAATACTGCTTATGTTTAAATGCGAACAAAAGTTTGTCATACGTAGTAATGTTTCACAAGCACTCGATAATATTTGAAATTGAAATATAGTAACTATTTCTCGCATTACAGAGAATACCAACACACATAAGTGGTTGAATGATTATCGGACTAGGGCGGCTGTCGAACAGAGGATCGTTGGTCTAGCGGTAAGACACCTGGCTAGTTACCGGGAGATCCTGGGTTCAATTCCCGATCGAGTTTGATAATTTTTTCAATCACTTTGTGATTTTTAATTTACATTTGGATTTTGGTCATACTAACCAAAGAAATCGAATGCTTAATGTTTCAGTTTAGCTGAACGATAAATGAACATATGAATACTGCTTATGTTTAAATGCGAACAAAAGTTGGTCATACGTAGTAATGTTCCACAAGCACTCGACAATATTTGAGATTGAAATATAGTAACGATAAGTGTTAAATAAATGTTCAAAATGTTCAAATTTTAAAAAAGTATTTGGTTAAAATTCAGTAAAATTTTAATAAATTTAACAGATTTCAGTTGTAGCAATTTAAAATTTACGAAAAGACGTGAGTTTTCCAAAAATCTGCTGATAATATTTGCAGTTTACTCAAAAAAATTAATTAGTATCACATGTGAAAACAAAATTGCACAACCTAATATAGATGTGGTTATATTTCTACTGATAATTATACCACTGTGAAATTAATAACCACTAAATTTTGTGATAAAATATTCAAGATTTCTAACTGGAAAAAAATGTGTTAATTTCTCACATGAAGTCATTTTTCCACATGTGTTATGTGATATCTAAATTCAAGACTTGGCCCCCAGGTCAGGTACTTCAAAGTCAGGTACGTAATGTCCGTCATACAGCATCCCCTTCCTGGTCTTCCCTACCTAATAAATCCCCGAACCTCGCTGCGAAACCATAACAGTGGGAGATTCGAGGGCAGGTCCAATGGATGTTCGAGGACCCGCTCTAAACGGGGCATGGGGTTCAAAGGTGTTCATGAACTCCTGGAAAAAGTCGTCTCGTGCGACCGAAGCGTGCGGAGCGTCCCGATAATAACTGCTTTTTGCATTGACGCCGCTAACATGTTGGCGTGAGATCTACAAGCCGGAATGATGTTAAGATTGCGCACAAAGGAGTTATGCATACCCCCCAGACATCCGATTATAAGTGCGACCAAGTGGACCGTATAGCCCGGGTACAGTTGTCGCAGCTCGTGTATTAGATCTTGATATTTAATCCTTTTTTGCTCCTCCTTTTCGACTATGTTAGTTTCCGCCGGAGCAGAGAACTCGATAACATACATAGTCTGAGATGTTAAATCTTGGAGCACAACATCAGGCTTATTAGCGCTCAATTGCCTGGTAGTTGCAACCGGCATATTCCAAAAGATCTTGCACTTTTGGTTGGCAACAAAGGATTCTACTTCCGCAGGATCGTAGGGCATGACTGGTGTTTTGTCAACTTCGTAATGATGACGAAGATAAAAATAAAGCACACGCAACGCTGCATTATGGCGATGGATATAGGTGGATTTAGCATAATAAGAACAACTTGAAGTCAGGTGCATTAAGGTTTCCGGGTATGCTTTGCATGCCCGACACGAGGTACTCGAAACCCCTTTATTACCCATCACATATTTTTGGTGTGTTAAGGTGTTCCACACTCCATCTTGAGCTGCAGTGATAAAGCCCTCCGTTTCCGATTTAAGTCCATTAGCTCTCAAGAAAGCCCAAGTGAGTTCGCTCGAAAGGCCAAGGTTGTCAAGGTGACGGTAGAACATACCCTGGTGAACTTTGTCGCGATGCTGATTGAGCAGATGTTGTTGCTCGGCTCTCTTGATTGCCGACTTTTGGCGCGACTGTGATAGTGAAAGAATGTTATCATCTCCGTCGCGATTACGCGGATCGAAGGCTAAGCCCAAGATATTGGCGGCACGTTGCGCTGCTGTGAATAAAAATGCGCCTACGCCAGCAAGCTCGTGATCCCTGACGAGTTGCAATAGCGGGTCTGAACTGTTAAGTACACGACAAGCTGTACCTAAGACTATACGATCATGTAAACGTTCGACTGACAGGAGCCCCCTCCCCCCCTGGTCTCGTGGGAGGTAAAGTCGTTGTGTCGATGCGCGTGGGTGCAAACTACGATTGATATTCATTATTTTTCGCGTGTCTCGGTCTAGTTCCTCCAATTCATTCACATTCCACTTAATTGAGCCAAAAGGATATAAAAGGATGGGTATGGCTAGCATATTTGTAGCGCTGGTCTTATTCTTCGCCGACAATTCAGAACTCCAAATTTGTCGGAGAAGGCGCTTATATCTACTACTTAAGGCGGCCTTCATGTTCTTCACGTCTTGGATGTGACTTTCGCCAACACCAAGGTACGTATAGGTCGCTCCTTCATCAAGATGTTCTATGATTCTTCCATCCACTAATTGGGCGTGTGAATCAAAATTCGGAACTACACCATGCTTACAGTGCACCACCGCGCATTTGTCCAGTCCGAACTCCATACCGATCGCGTGCGTGTATTCGTGTGTTAATTTTAGAGCGCAGTTGAGATCACTCTCTGACGAAGCATACAGTTTTAAGTCATCCATATAAAATAAATGTGTGACTTTATGCTCGCGATTTCCTACCGGGCCACACAAGTAGCCGGGTTCCTTTCTCAGGCTGATTGACAGGGGCAACAGCGAGATGCAAAACAAAAGTGGGCTGAGGCTGTCTCCTTGGTATACGCCTCGTTTGTATGTCACCAACTCCGTTGACACAACGTGTTCACCGGATGTTATTGTGAACCTTGTTTTCCAGAGCGGCAACAAGTGTTCAATACATTTAATAATGTCGGGGTGGACTCGCAGACAATGGAGCAAATAGATAACAAGCTCATGCGACGTTGTGTCAAATGCTTTCCGATAGTCCACCCAGGCCATGCTCAGGTTGCGTTTGTGCTGTCTAGCGTCCTGACAGATACATCTGTCGACCAGCAAGTTGTCTTTGCAACCCGACATTCCTCTTTTTGAACCTCGTTGTTCATAGATTGAACTCCACACTGGTTCAATCGCCTTCAAGATGCGTTCATATAGGATGGAAGTGAACGCTTTATACACAGTGTTCAGGCACGTTATCGGTCTGTAGTTCTGTGGTTGTGATAGGTCTCCTTTTTTCGGTATTAGGACCGTTCTTCCCTCAGCGAGCCACGATGGTATTGGCTCACAGTTAAATAACCAATTTGAAAATATACGGGCAAGATGGCGGTGGGTACTAGTGAGCTTCTTCCACCAAAAATTCGTTATTCCATCAATGCCCGGAGCCGAATAGTTTTTCTTGCCTTTGAAAGCAAGTTCGACTTCCTCTTTATCAACAGATGTTATAATGGTATGAGATGGCACTTTGCCAAGCTGTTGTTTGCAGTACCATCTAAACTGGCTGATGGGAATACAGTCCAAGTCAGTCTCTTTAGTCGTCTCATATATCCCCCGCCAATAATTCTCTATTGCGTCAACCGTCGGTGGTTGCTCCACGACAGGGCTTTTAGATGCGAACAGGCGTGAAGGGTTCGAGTTAAAGATCTTATTTTCCCGAATACACCGTTCACGCCGGGCTACTTTCTTCTTGGCCAGGGCCAATGCGCGTATCTTATCCAAATGTGTCTGTTTGATGGTCAACAGATTGCCCAAATTTATTGTGTGATAGCGGTACCTTAGTTCTCTGGCAAAAGCCCGTACCTTTTGCGTAAAACGCCTGTTGGTCTGAATATATTCTATCACACATTGGATACGTGATACCATCTGTCGTAGTGCCCTCACTTTGGTGTCAATTTGTTTAATACGAATCCGTGCCTTCTCCTCTGCAGTCTTTTGCTGCTTAGTACATGGGTTCAGGACACGCATCGCTGCATATACTGCGTTGTCGACGTCGGTGAGATCACTGGATGGGGATAGATTATCGTCCAAAATTTCGTTTAGTAGGGTCAGTTGTTCGCCCTTTACATACGTCCGTCGGTGTTTAGGACGTGGTCGTTTGTCAAAGTCTAAATCAGTCTCGAGAAGATCGCGAAATTGTTTTCTTAAATTGTCTGAGACAGAAAGGGATTTATTTAGATCGGCATCATTCTGTGTGGGAGTTGAACTCGTTCTGGTGTTAGACTCTAGCACAGTATCTGTGTTGGCTTGATTTAACAAGTCCGTCTGTGCCTCAGTAACCATGCTGTCACCATGAGTTACCGGTTGATCCTGCTCTGTGATGTTAATATTGGCCAAGCTCTCACCATTGACCGCAGAATCCTGTTCAACTTCCACCACTGCAGTTTCAGCAACCCTAGCTTCTTCGCGAGCTTCTCGATTATCGTCATGTCCGGTAGGTATGTTTAATTTAATGATTCGGGCTACATGGTCACGCAGATTTTGTGGCGTTAAATTAGAGTGTTCGGGATGCATCTGGCACCATATGGCGTGCATCCTTGCCATGTACCCTCTCTTATTCGGCTCACTTTGTACGCGGCACGTGAGCAAATCTCTCCTCAAGCTGTCCGTCCACTCCAGGCGCACGAGATGAGAAGATGAATTTTGACTGGTTCCGCCTTTATTAGCGGGCCCATCCGAGAGACCCGCAGCACGACCAGCCTTCCTAGTTCTTTTTCCGTCTGGAACTAGTAGATAACCTGTTAGGTGTAGTTAGCCCGTTAACAGAGACCACCATTTAGCGCTGGTTGACTCCACGCACCAGGTACCAGAAAGTACCTGGTCTTAGCTCGGGAACCCCGGGAGCGCTACTTCCCGTGTTGTTGTAGCAACCGATCACCTAAGCAACCAGGTGTTACAACAAGCCCCTGAGGGTTTATTATTATTATTATTATCGTGAAAGATTAACGAAAAACGCGACTGCACTTCAAAAACCCCCAGGCGGAGGGAAAAGTGTCCGTGCAGCGTACCAGGTCAGGTACTTCTAGGTCAGGTACGTAATGTCCGTCATACAGCATCCCCTTCCTGGTCTTCCCTACCTAATAAATCCCCGAACCTCGCTGCAAAACCATGGCAGTGGGAGATTCGAGGGCAGGTCCAATGGATGTTCGAGGACCCGCTCTAAACGGGGCATGGGCGTTCAAAGGTGTTCATGAACTCCCGGAGAAAGTCGTCTCGTGCGACCGGAGCGTGCGGAGCGTCCCGATAATAACTGCTTTTTGCATTGACGCCGCTAACTTATTATTATTATAGACTTTTACGCCAACCTGGCGCTCACTACTCAGTAGGACAGTACTGGGTAACATTCACCTATACCGGCATTATGCAAGGTATTAGGCTCTGTGGAAGGGTAATGTGCCAAACCAATCCGTAAAAGTACCGTAGTACATTCACGGACGGGTTTGTCACATCACTCCTTATATTGTTGTTGTTGTTGCTTGAAACGAGGTGTTATGTGTCTATTTTGGTGTACACTGGGTCGTACGACGAGACTTTCGTGGGAGCGTAGATGTTGGCTCAATGACAGACGGCTGTGATAGCCTGGTTCGTTTTCGTGTCCTCAGAGGATAGGTAGGATTAGGGACAGAGGGAAGGGAAAGGACTGTTTGTGTTTGTGTGTGTGTTCGTGTATGTGTGTGGATGTGTCGTTCTATTTTACGTTTCTTGGTGTAAATGTGTTCTCGTTCATCAAATTGCTCATTAAGATCGGGTGTTCCTGGAATTGCGCGTTTAGATGGTACAGAGATTGACGGACCTTGTGTGTTCTTGAGTTGAGGAGGATTGTGCACCAGAGCGGTAACAGTGACAGTGTGGCAGTTGGTCGATCCTCCCTCTCCATCAGACGAATCTGGATCTGTATGTGTGTTAGGTGTTTGTGTTTCAGTGTTAGCGTATTGAGCGAGCTGAGTACAGGCAGCTGTGATGTGTTGGATCGTTTCGGGTTTGGAATGGCATCTCCGGCACGAGTCCCGAAGTATGTATTTTGAGTAATTCTTTGTATGAATTACTTGATCTTGTATAGCCAGCATGAATCCTTCAGTCTCCGGGAAAAGACTTCCTTGACTCAACCAGGCGTGCGACGCTGCTTTGTCGACGTTACTCTGGTTAAGATCATGTGGATGTCTTCCATGTAGAGGCTTGCGGATCCATTGCTGGATTTTGTCCTCCTTCGTGACCAAGGGGCAAAAACTATCTGGCATTTCTGTGTGTGAGAGGTTTAATGGTGTGTATGCCTTGTCGGCTTGGATTATTGCATTATGTAGGTGTGATGTGTGTGTTTTGGCGTAAAAGTATTCTCGTAAGTTATGAACCTGTTTATTATGCATGTTCCTTATGTCTATAAGATCCCGACCCCCTTCGGCTCTTGGCAGCGTCAGTCGTTCTATCGCTGCTTTGGGATGATGAATTCTGTATTTGGTCATAAGGACGCGGGTCTTGATCTCGATGTTTGTCAAGTCCGTAGGCGTCCATTTGATTACCCCAAATGAGTACGTTAGCACCGGAACTGCGTAGGTGTTAATTGCTTTGATGGTTTTTTTTCCATCAAGGTGGGTGTTCAGTAATCTCTGTACACGCGCTAGGTATTGCTGCATTAGGTGTTGTTTTACAGCGCTGTGATCTATACGTTCATCCTGGTTGAATCCGAGATACCGATACGACTCTCCCTCGTCCATTGGCTGCATAACAGACTCCGGTTCGAGTTCAAATGCGACAGCATCTCGTTTTCCCCCAGAACGACACTGTGTCCGACATTTGTCAATCCCGAACTCCATGCAGAGGTCTCGCGAAATTTCCCTGGAAAGTCCTAGCAGCTTCTGTAATTGATGTTATTTTTTTATTTTTTTTTTTTTAATTAAAATTGGGGTACTGCTGCCGGTGGATGGCGCGGACAGCAGCACCCAGCGGCATCGCCATCGGAGGGCATGCGCCGCCATAAACAGTAAAAATAAAAACGACACATAAAGACAGGAACACATAAATGCATTAGACAACGGACAAACATACACATGATAAAATCCAACGATGAGCCTTGCCATCCCAGGGCTTAAAAAGAGTGGACAGTCCTTGGTGACGGTACGATAAGTACTAGACAGAGCGTCCGGTCACCAAGGCCTGAAGACCTTCGCTGCGACTCCCCCCGAGGCGTAAAGGGCCTCGGGATGGAGGAACCTGACTAGACAATACACATATAAATATCACAGATCAGTATCACGGTAAGTATCACAGATAAAACTTATTGTGTCACTGGGAAGCCGCAGGCCGACCAGTGAAGCAATAAGGAGTTAAAACAATACCGCTGTAGAGCCATAACAACAGGCCCACAGCGGCATAACAAAATATCACAGATAAATAAAATCAAGTGATGTACCACCTCGGGTGGAAAACGCCCTCAGTGGTACATCGTTAAAACAACGCATATTAAAAACAACCTTATTAAAAAACAAAAACAACAATATCACAAGTTTGACAATATTTCTTGCTCTGTGACACGATTCCGCTCCCCATAGTCTCGACAGTTCCGAAATGGCTTCGTCAACACCTAGGAACTCACATGTGTAGGGACAGTGATATCTGATTACTGAGCAACATGTACTGTTTTGTCAGATAACTGATTACTGGGTACATGTGCCGTTCTGTCAGATGTCGGGGTCAACCTACACGGGAGACCGGTACGATGACTAGGCCACGTTCGTCCGAGTCGAGGCTACAGAGAACGGGACAATGCCACAGAGTATCACAGAGCCAACATCTGACCTGTGTTCGTATCACTTCGACGGGGCGGAAGCCGCCATATCAACGCCCACGAACGCATCCGTACGAGGGACAACGACGTCTCCTTACTGGGCGAGCTCGCTCAAGCTGTTCGGGCAGACGTCGACTCGCACGCGTGGCCGATGAGAACGAGTGCGTCGAGAGCCGCATTCCTACCCATCGAAATGACAAGAACAAGGCCAGGGAAATATCACAGCAACAAAAAAATTAAAATAATACCAACGAAGGCGTGAAAACCCTAGTTGGCATAACAAATATCACAGATATAACATAATCACAGATCAGCAAAACCAGAAATCACAGATAAAATATCACGCTTTTCGACTCGTCTGACGCGATTCACGAACAAACGCAAACATGCCCATACCAGCTACTACATTCCCATCCGTCAGTCATTGAGTATATGTCAGCCCCAATTCGCAACAAAACACAATCTGTACGTTCGGTGAAGTTTCGCTCAATACGGGAATGCTACACTGTCGATCCTACGACATTCATCCTTGTCGAAAATTTTGATCCGGCATCTTTTGTGAAAACAGTGGTACCTCGAGAAGGAAAGGTGCCGATCTTGGGTAGTCAGAGGCTAATGGAATCCGAAGATTACTGTATTGCGCATAAACTACCCCTGGAACCCTTAGCCTCCTTGACACCAATGGGGGATAAATATCCCTCACGGGTGCCAAGGGCAGCTGCTATAGGTGTCCTCACCACCTTGATGTTATTATTATTATTATTATTTTATTATTATTATTATTATTATTATTATTATTATTATTATTATTATTATTATTATTATTATTATTATTATTATTATTATTGGCCTTTTCAGGATTAATCGTCATATCGACCGAGCCCAAACACTGTGTCAGGAAACCGCTCCATTTAAATAATACAAGGTAAAGAGAATCATATTGGGTCTATAGTAAAGTTTTAAAAAAATTGAATCCATTTTGCAGCAGAAGATCACACATTCATAGATGTACTACTTAGTAGAAATTGGGACTAAGAGGGACATGAGATGAAGGATTGGAAGGATGTCTAATTCAAAAATAGAAACCTACTTAGTTGAATATATGAGGAGCTCGTTTTCATTTCGCAATAAGTCCATTTTATTAACTTTTCGTAAACGTCAATAAACTGTATCTAAGGTTAGGATGGGAATTTTGCTTTGTAACTTTATACTTAAGGTTGGTATGTAAAAATTATATAAAGATTAATATTTCAAATCAAACTGAAGCGTGTAACAGGTTGACCATTAAGTAATTCTACTTTTAAAGTGTGCCCAAAAAATGTAGCGATACACTAATGCCATCTAGCGACCGTTTAGTTAAGCATCACTCTTTGATTTCGATTTGTTGATCTATCTTAATCAAGAGGCCAAACTACTATATGATAGTTAATATTCTAGACTGTAGCAGAAAGGTGACGTAAAATCCCCTCCACTTCGCATCACTATGTTGTGTACACACTGTTTGTAGTGGTGTAGGTTTGATGTTTGCTTCTGTGTGAATATTCACACACACAACTACAGAACACGTATTATCGGACAGAGCAACGTGCAGATTAAGTTATAATCGTCTTACAATACATAACAATCGTAGTGGATTCGGTGACCGACACCGACTGACTAAATGCCTTAAGCAGACCAACAAATGATTCCAAGCGAGCTACACTTTTTTGATATTAGTTTGCTTTTATGAGTTCATAGGTAGAATTGCTGGTGACATCTAGCGGTTAATTTGTGATTTATAATGATTTGTCGTTTCGATGGTTAGCAGTATTACCTTTATTATTTTAAATTCTGATTATTAGTTCTTATTTTACACGTATGATACAAAATCGTAGTTGGTGTGATTACTTTTAGTCTTGCTTGATAATTAAGAGGAAATAACCAAATCGGCCAATTGAATTAAAGAATGCCTTCATCAAGAATCATTATGTCCTTTTAAGGTAACGACGCTTAGTAGAAAAACATTTTAAGGAGAGGAGGAGACAGAAAAACAGAAAATTAAAGGGGATTCCGTTTGGAATCGTAAAAGAAACAAGACATATTTTGTTATAAAAAAAATATAATTTTAAAAATTGAAAAATAAATATAAAATAAAAATCAATAACTTGTAACAATAAGTAAATTTAATTAAAACAAAGCAATTTAAATATATAATTGACTTAAATTAAATGTGAAATATTAAAATGTGAAATATTAAATGAAATATGTAACTTCTTGTGTCTTCATGCGGAGTCCATTTTGTTATAAAGTTTACATCAAAATCTACAAAACTCTAATTGAATATTGTGTAATTAACGCTTGAATTTTGGGTAATCAACGTGTCGGGCAATATATCTTTTTTTTGGCGTGGGGGAAAAATATCCAGCGATACGTTTAACCTGTGTTAAACGACTTGGACTTTTACCAACTAAAAACAACCCTCACTTACTTCACCCCCGGAACCGCGGAACTATCATGAATGACATATTATCGCGATGCCAGGTATAACCAACTTTACGGGCAGCAGAAAAAACTTTGATGTAAGTTCGCTTCACTCATAATTCGGTAGCTGCTGCGGGGTGAACTATTCGCCTCTGACCTAATGCACAACAAATTGCAAACAAGATCTAAAGCCGAAGAAAAAATACAACATTAGCATTAGTCACATGAAAAAGGTGCAGAATAGCAAGAAAAAATAGTTAGCAGATAAAATCATCAAAAGCAACAAAGCACAACATCCGAAAAAGCAACGCGAGCAATAGACTCGCGATATAACTATTAAAAGGGTAAAAAACAACAATAACAACGGCAACAACAAAACGAAAACAACACGAGCAATAGACTCCCGATATAACGTTTAAAAGCGTAAAAAAAATCAATAACAATAACAACAACAATACGAGCAATAGACTCGTAATATAACTCATAAAAGCAAAAAATTCTCAACGATAATAAATAACAACACGAGCAAGAGGCTCATGATATAACTCTTAAAATCCAAAATATCAACAATAACCAAAAACCCAACGTTTCAGGAAGCAGTTAGACTTAAATTCCTTGTTAAGTCCTTTCCTCCAATTCCTTCGTCATAATATTCACCATATTATAATATTCACCATATTATCCGCCGTGATGGTGTTCTCGATAATTGCGTTTACTCTGACTCTCACTGTATCCCATTTTTCGCATATAAACAGAGTATGCTCCGGAGAATCTACCTCTTGACAATATATACATTTATCGTCCTCTGTTTTCCCTATCCTGTACGTATAGGTTCTGAAGGACCCATGTCCCGTTAATGCTTGCGTTATATAATAATTGATCTTTCTATGCTTGCACTTATACCAGCTCCTCACATCTGGTATAAGTTTTTTAGTCCATTGGGCGGTTTCTGTATTATCGGTCCACCGCTTCTGCCACTCTCCCAAAATGCTCTCCCTTCTCTCTTTCCTAGATTCATACCCTCGATTATTATACATTTTCCACCTTTCGACAACCAGCAGGTCAATCGGAACCACATCTGCCACTACTTGCAATGCCGCTGTGGACACCGTCCTGTACGCACTTGCAACTCTTATGAGTTGTACCCTCTCCAACATACCCCTATACTTCTTTATGTACAGGATCGATGCCCATATCGGCGCCCCATATAATAGTACCGATTAAACACTCTCCCCCCCCCCCCCCAATATCCTTTTCTTTTCGCAGCTAGGCCCTCCAATATTCCTCATCATCCTAGATATCGATGCCGCCACCTTCGCCGCTTTATTTGTTGCTACCTTTATGTGATTCACGGTTATTCCCAAATATTTTATCACTTTGGTGGTATTTATCACCTCTCCTCTTATCCCGAATGATATGTTTCTTCTAGCCCTTGGACCCTTCAGAACTACAGCTTCCGTTTTCTCTGGAGCCAACCTAAGCTTATTTGCTTCCAGCCATTCGTCGATTCTCTGCAGAGCTATACTTCCCACAAATCCCAAGGTCTCCCTGCTCTCGGCACACAACACCATGGTGAGATCGTCCGCATACCCTGTATCAGTCACTCCATCATCCATCTCCAGCTCCAACACCTCATTATAAGCAACGTTCTAGAGCAGAGGACTCAGCACCGAGCCCTGTGGGACACCAGCCATAACCTCCATTACCGTTCCACCGCCTACTTTTAATGTTCTTCCTTGGAGGTAATTGTTTATGATGCGTATTAAATATTCAGATATATCCATCCTCTTCAAGCTTTCAATTATTACACTATGCATCAAACTGTTAAAGGCATTTTTAACATCTATAGTAATTAATGCGCCCCATTTCGCTTTAACTTTTCTAACTATGTTCAATACAGCATTAATTGCGTCTATCGTGGACTGGCCCCTCCTGAATCCAAATTGGTTTTCGGAAAGAGCCCCCTTCTCGATCAGTTCAGCTTCTAACCTTCCCCTGACTATACCTTCGAAAAGTTTTCCCATAGTATCCAATAGGCACAACGGTCTATATGAGGTTGTCTCATCCGGAGGTTTACTCGGTTTGGGAATTAATACCAACTTCGCCTTTTTTCACGCCTTAGTGAAGGTTTGCTGCTTCAGTTGTTTATTGATTATACTCAAAAACATTTCCGGGGCGATTCCTACTGCTATCTTCAATGCTCCCACTGGTATCCCATCCGGACCCGGCACTTTCCCGTTTTTCATTTGTGCTATTACCATACGAAGTTCGTCCCGGTCCACCAGTCTTACATTCTCTTGAACGGCAGGAGTAGTCCAAAAGGATTCGCTCCTTGGGAACAATTCTTCCGCTACATTTTTTTCCTCCCCTCTTCCAACCTGTACCTCACCTGACTAAATTTCCCCCGAATTATCTGGTACCCCTCAACCCAGATTTCTTCTTCCAGTTGTGCACATAGTTTCATCCAGCACTCCTTTTTGCTCTAAAAATCGATCTTTTGAAATTCCTGCGTTCGTCCCTATATTTCTGGTAACATTCCTCTACCTCCTCTGATCCTTCTCTTCTCATTCTTGTAATTTTCCTTCTGCTCTGGTTGCACTTTTTCCTGCATTCTTCAATTTCACTGTTCCACCAATACGGTTTTGGAGTGACTTCCTCTTTCTTATATGAAGCAAACTTAATTGCCTCCCTGATAGTTCTTATAAACCTCTCTACTGTCTCTCCCTCCTCCTTTTCTCCATTCAATCTTATTTCCAAGATGTTCTTGTACACTTCCCAGTCTATCTGTTCCCCTTCATAATACCTCCCATCCTCCCACCTTGGGCGCTACGTCTCTGCTACAGAATGTTATGTCAATGTGCGAAGTTGCCCCCCTTCTCTCAAATGTAGGTTTATTGCTGGTTTAAAACTGCGAGATCTAAAACCGCCACCCAGTCATCCAGAAATTCCCCACTTCTGTCACTATAAAGTGCACCCCATTGTGGTGATTTGGCATTGAAATCCCCAAGCATGAGGCAGCTTCCAAGGCCTCTAGCCTTCTCCATAATCTGATTTATTCTTCTTTCATATTCTGAAATTCCTATGTTGGGCGACACGTACCACCCTATAATGCTCATATCCTTGAGATGCAGACATAGATATCCCCATCTGGGCTTAACTACCCTTACTTCTATCTCCTTATTTAATAACACCATTGGAACGTCCTCCCTTGTATCCCTCAACCAGTTCCTCTCTCTCGCCATTTTTTTATTAGGTAAATACAACCATGTCTGCACCTCTATGCCTTGCAGTGGTCGAGGCTTTCTTTACGGCCGCCCTTGCCCTATTGGTATTTATTTGCAAGACCTTTAACTGCCTCATACTCGGTTCGCGCCTCTGTCGTTTCTCCTCGCCCTTTTCTTTTCAACTAGCTTTTTATAGTGCTGGCACCGGGTAGTGTTCGCTCTATGCCCTACTTTCTCGCACTTGATGCAGTAGGCTACATTATTACACTCCTTAGCCCTATGCCTTTCCTGCCCACATTTTAAGCACAAACCCTCCCTACCCTCTCTAGCCGTATACTTATCGAACGTGTGCCCAAACTCTAAACATCTGTAGCATCTAGTGATGCTGACCCTTTCTTTAACATCTGCCTCCGCCCATCCAATTCTAATTTTTCCATCCATCACCAAAGCTCCTGCGGCCTCCCTCGGCACTTCCACGATCGCCGTTCTACTCTCGTTTCTATTGGTTATGATATCCTTTGTTTCTATCATTTCTTCTTCTTTGATTGCACATTTGCTTTTCACGGCCTCTTTTATTTCGTCTTCTGTCGCCCCAGCCTCTATCCCCCTTATAATTATAGTCGTTTTGGGACTTGAAACCGCGATCTTTTTGACTTCCGTCCTCTCTCTTATTTCACTCCTTAGCCTATTCGCCATTTCTGCCTCCGGGACAGTTAAGAGCAGGTCGCCTTCTTTAGTTTTCCTTATGTTCTGCACTTTAACTCCTATTTTATCAATGTCCACCTTGCTTTTAATTTCCTTGAGTAACTCCGCATATGTCCCCCTTTCCCCGGCTTTAACTACTACTGTTTCATTCTTGCTTATCCTCCTTTTGTCTTTATTTACTCCCCTATCAACCCTCGGTTTTTTCCCCTGTATCTTTGTCGCGTGTCTATTATCCGCAATTATCTCAACGTTTATGCTACTCCTCCTAAATATGTATTCCACCACCTTCCTTAAGTATCCTTGATCAAGACCTTCCGCCACCCTCATGCTGATCTCTTTCTCCCCACATACGTCCAAGGTTTCCTTGGCCTTTTTGAGATAGTTATAAATTTCTTCCATGTCATTCACCCCTCTCGTGAATCTATCTAACAAATATACAAATATTTCATTATTTTTAACAATCACGACAACCTACGCCTTTGGAAACTTAAAATTAACCACGTGGAAAATGGAAAAGTACTTTGAATTTAGTAGCGCACGAGCTCCGACCGTTTGAAGCGACAGCAGTTTTTTCGCCAATTACTGTTTGGACTTGTATCAATATGAAAAAAAGCCTGGGACTCGTTTTAGTATGAAAAAAATATCAGCAAATAATAATTATAAATTTTGTTAAAAATATCGAATACAAATAAAATTTTAAAACACTGAACATGGCTAGACAATTGATTATTTAAAGCAGTGTTTTCCAACCTTCTTCATGGCGCGACCCCCTTAGTATGGAAAAATATTTGGCGATCCTCTACCCTCCGCTATTACTTTTATTTTATGTTATAAACAGAGTTGTGCGTGTAATTTACTTCGAGTAAATTACACAGTTTTTTACATGTAAAAAACTTTGTAATTTACGCATATTTGTTTTGATAAAAAAAAAAACTAGAAAATGTAAAAAGTTAAATTTTTTAAATTGTAACAGATTTAAGCGTTACTGATGATATTCCATATTTGAAGTATTTGCTACTTTTTTCAAAAAATTATAATAATTTTATAAAAAATAAATAAAAATAAATAAAAAAAATATTTTTGTATTGTTAAATAGTGGTATTAATCGTAAAAAAATTCATCCCCATTCCTCCATCTTACCCATCCGAAAAAAAATTGTGAAAATTGACTATTTTTCGGGCAATTACACTGTGATTTCATTCAACAGTACATTGAACATAAAGTAAACATATATGTTTATTTGAATTTGGTATCTTGAACGCTTCTTGAAACAAAAGCTTATTTGTTAAAATAATGTTAAAAAGGTAAAAAATATGTGATGAACCCAACTTTAGGACACAGTTATGACATTAACCAAAGTTAACTATGAAATAACAATTACACCACGTTAAAGCACACATCTATAATTTAAACATACAATTAGATAGATCTCTGTAAAATGAAAATATTTTTCGCTCTGTGAAATGAAAATATTTTTCGTATGTATATTATGAGCGAAAAATGGGCCTTATCCGGACTCGTCCTTTGATATTAAAATAATTTTTTTAAAATAGTATCTATGTGCTAAAATAGTCCAATCAAATTACACATTGAGAAAAAAAAATTGCTGACTAGACTTTTATAAGTGAAAATGGTAAAGAGGCTTATAATAAACGTAAAAAAAATAAATGCTTGAGCAGGGGCGGTGGAGGGTTGATTTGGGGGGCCCCAAAAGTGTGAAAAATCATATTATTGGAATTTCCAGCGAAAGTCGAAGTCAAAGGAAAAATTATCCTTAACAAAAGTTGTAGTTCATGAAAAAATCTACTACTTTTGTAAGGATCACTTTTTAACATAACCTCAAAAAGTTTCGGACCAAATGCGAATTTCGTGTTTTTTCTTTATTTCGTTTTATATTTCTCATCTCCATAAAAATAATTTAATTTTGACGAAACTTGGTGAAAGTATACCTTTTTAGATCTTAACTAACCACAAGTTTTTTCGGGTAAAAAAATTAGGAAGTTTCCGAGATATTCATTTTTTTCGGTCCGGAACACTTTTTTTCAAGAAAAGATTCTAGTTAAAAAGCTTATCGCACAGAGTTCTGCCGGTGCTCATTTTTTTCGGTTTGACATGTACTTTTTGGTAAAATAATAAACACTGGTAGTTTCATTTAATAACATACTCAAAAATGCAAAAGAAAATCAAATAAATAACAAAAAATTACTCTTACAACAATATATTTTCCAGTAATTCTTGACAATCTGGTCAAACTTTTGAAAAATTTCAAACACTGATTACACCACTCAATTGTACGGAAAAAATACTTCATTGTTTGACTCGAAACATTATTTTTCTAGAGTATTGCTATAAATATCTACGTCGAAAAAATAAAGTTCCGAGTCCAACAATGAAACAAAGTTTCTTTTGTATTTTTTTCCCTACAATTGAGTGGTGTAATCAGTTTTTGAAATTTTTCAAAATTTGACCAGATTGTCAACTGAAAAATCTAGATAGTAGCGTCATAAGTCAGTGGCGCAGGGCCTTACAATATATATATATATATATATATATATATATATATATATATATATATATATGTATTTAACTTAATTTTTGCGTAATATATATATATATATATATATATATATATATATATATATATATATATATATATATATATATATATATATATATATATATATATATCACCCCAATAAAACACGTGTAACTCAAAAATTAATTTAAAAATGATCGATCTGTTTAATAATAGAATGAAAGGCAATACTAAAAGTTAATTTTAAACAATAGATAAAGAAATTTAAGGTACTATAAAACACCTGGTCCACAAAACGTGAAATATGAAGTTTTTTGAGAAATAATGTAATTTATTTGTTAGTTTTTAACTTTCGGAATAACAAGAAGCTGCTGAGTGTTGTTTATTTGTGTAGTAGAGACACTTTGTAATACGAAATATCGAAACAATGAGAACTTAACGCAGAAGAAACACGGATAAAAATCCAGATGTTATGTGAAGAAGGGAAGATTCAAGTAAAGATTGCTAAGTTAGTAAAAGTTTGACGATGTGCAGTTTAATCTACCATTGAAAGGTTCGCGGAGACTGGCTCTCACACAAACAAAATGAGAACGGGCAGAATACGCATTACTACTGACCGCCACGATAGCAAACTTATCCGTGACTCACTTAAGGACGGCAAAAAAACTTCTTTTGAGCCCGCTGCAGCTCTATCGGAGGACGTTGGGAAACCAATTAGTTCTCGAACTGTAAGAAGAAGGATCACAGAAGCAGGCTTAAAAAGACGCAAAGCCAGGAAGAAGCCTTGGCTCTCCGACAACAACAAGAAAAATCGTGCGGAATGGGCTCTAAGACCCCAGCATTCTTCCGAAGAAGATTGGTCCAATGTGGTATAATTTGACGAATCTAATTTTGAGGTGAGTTAAATTTTATACCATCGCATTAAACAATACGATTAGATTCGCCGGACCATACCACATTGGACCAATCTTCTTCAGAAGAATGTTGGTGTCTTAGAGCCCATTCTAAACGATTTTTCTTGTTGTTCTCGGAGAGCCAAGGTTTCTTCCTGGCTTTGCGGCTTTTTAAGCCTGCTTCTGTGAGTCTTCCTCTTACAGTTCGAGAACTAATTGGTTTCCCAATGTCCTCCGATAAAGCTGAAGTGAGCTCAAAAGAAGTTTTTTTGCAGTCCTTAAGTGAGTCACGGATAAGTTTTCTAACGTGGCGGTCAGTAGTAATGCGTTTTCTGCCCGTTCTCATTTTGTTTGCGTGAGAGCCAGTCTCCGCGAACCTTGCAATGGTAGATTGGACTGCACATCGTCAAACTTTTACTAACTTAGCAATCTTTACTTGAGTCTTCCCTTCTACATATTACGTCTGGATTTTTACCGGTGTTTCTGTGTTAAGTTCTCGTTGTTTCGGCATTTCGTATTACAAACTGGCTCTACTACACAAATAAACAACACCCAGCAGCTTCTTGTTAATCCGAAAGTTAATAAAAGACTAAGAAATAAATTACATCATTTCTCAAAAAACTTCATATTTCACGTTTTGTGGACCAGGTGTTTTATAGTACCTTAAATTCCTTTATCTATTGTTTAAAATTAACTTTTAGTATTGCCCTTCATTCTGTTATTAAACAAATAAGTCATTTTTAAATTAATTTTTGAATTACACGTGTTTTATGGGGGTGCTTAATACTTTTGGCCAAGGCTGTATAATGTATATATATATATATATATATATATATATATATATATATATATATATATATATATATATATATATATATCCGTATATACATACTTATGTTAATTTTCTGATCAGTGCGGAATTTACAACAGAGATTAACACAAACTCTTGACTCATTTCAAGCACATTTTAAGAAAAATTGAATTCGTCATTATAAAAGGAAAAATATTGGAAACAAAGGCTATTAAAAATTTAGGGAAGTTTATAAAAAAAAAATGATAACGAATATGTAGAAATTTACATATTTAAATTTTAAAAATATCGTCATTTTCAATATTGATAATTTTCGATAACGAGAAGTAGGTTTTGACAGTTCCAGTATGTTCGGAATACCCACAACTTCCTCCGCTTAAGCCTTCAAAAATTTTGTTATTTTTGAGCTACGATGCACCGTTTACAAGGTACTTACAATCAAATGTTTACGTTTACGAAAAGTATCGAAAACTAATTTTTTTGAAAATATTCTATTGGTGACAAAATCAGTTTGACTAAATGAGCCTGAATTATTCAGTTATAATCAGTTTATGATAAGTGACTCGGTTTCGATAATTTTCGATAACAAAAAGTAGGTTTTGATAGTCCCAATATGTTTGGAATACTCACAACTTGCTTAGCTTAAACCTTCAAAAATTTCGTTATTTTTGAGCTACGACACATGGTTTAGGAGATATTTACGATCAAAAGTTTACATTCACGAAAAGTACCGAAAACTGATTTTTTTGAAAATATTCTACTACTGACCAGATCAGTGGGATTAATGGAGCATAAATTAAACCATTATAAACAATTTATGAAAAACAACTCACAATTAGTTTCGGATAATTTTCGGTAACGAAAAGTAAGTTTTAATAGTCGCAACATGTTTGGAGTATCTACAATCTGCTTCGCTTAAGTCTTCAAAAATGTCGTTATTTTTTCTCTACAATACATGATGTAGGACAGGGCCAACCCAAATGATCTTGCGGGCCACATTGTAAGCGCATCATAACTCCTCGGGCCGCATATAAAATTATGTGTTCCCATATTAAATTTAGACCCACTATTTGTAATGAATTTTTTTAATATATTGTTTTCATTACCTTGGTCATTATAAAATAAATATATTTTGTATAAGTGTGATGAATCTCGCGGGTCAAAAAAAGTTCAAGACGAGCCGCGGATTGACCACCCCTGGTTTAGGAGATATTTACGATCAAATTTTTCAATAACGTAAAGTACCATTTATAAATAAATAGTATAATAAAAAACATGTACACTTTATGATAGACTGAATTCAGAAGGTAAAATAAAATGGCGTAAATCAAATCCACGTATAAAAATTTCCGGGTAAATTGAAGTAAATTTGCCGCGTAAAAGAAATATACTCGCGTAAAAAAATTCGCATAAATTGAGCTCAAATTTCCATGTAAAACGAATACTTGCGTAAAAAAAGTCCGCGTAAATTGAGGGACCGGTGCATTTTTTATTTTTTTAAAAATTAATTCTAATGTCAAATTTTATTAATTTCGTATTAATAATAACTTAAAACGTAATCAAATATAAGTGTTGGATTTACTCAATAAAAACACCGAAACCCTTTTATTGTAGTTTTATTTGAAAAATAAAAATCAGTTTACAACATGTGCATTTTAACCGGTCAAATTTCATATATCTTCTAACAGCAAGATAGACGCAAGTGCTGCCATCAAGTGTTCATAGACACTACGCGGGAATGTTTAAAATAAATTAATAAATTTTAATCAATACTTTCAACACTCCCACTTTGATTAAATTATTTACTAGGATAATCCATTGATCTAATTGTATTAACGTAACTAATGATTTTACATTTCAAATTATTATTCTATTCCTTTAACAAAAATAAAAAAAAATGAGAGAATTTTTAAATAGAAATTTGAGCCGTATGACTTCTTTTAATGTTGTTTAATTTTCTGGATGTCCACCACCTGCAGCATTTCCCATTGGCGTTCAAGAATGATCTTTGGCAGTGGTTTCGTCATTAAATCTGCTTGTTGTTTTTCAGTTGGAGTGTATTCCAAGATGAACTTTCCTGACTCGTATTTCTCACGGATGAAATGGTACCTTACATCTATATGCTTAGTCCTCTTGTGAAATTCTGGATTTTTTATGAGACGAATAATTGCACTCTGGTTATCCATCAGTAACGTTGTTGTCATATTATTAGTGCCCAGAAGTGATGACATCAAGTTTTTTAACCACAAAATTTCTTTCACGGCGTGACTGGCAGCAAGGTATTCAGCTTCCGTAGTGGACAAGGCGACCACTTTCTGCTTCTGAGAACTCCAAGAAATGATGGAAGATCCCAGTTTCATGACGAATCCACTCGTTGATCTCCTTGTTTCCGTATCACCGGCAAAATCCGCGTCACTGAATGCTTGAAGTTGCAAGTCGTTATCGGGAGTGAAGAGTAATCCGTGATGTGAAGTACCCTTTAGGTATTTCAAAATGCGTTTGACTGAATTCCAATGAATTTTGCTAGGCTTCTCCAAGTATTGTCCGGCCCTATTCACTGCGTAGGTAATGTCAGGTCTTGTACCGATTGACAAATACATGAAACTCCCGACGGCTTCTCGATAAGGTGCGTTCACCAGGTCCTCTTTTTCTTTCTTGTGCACAGCAGCACACATCTGATGATGGCGATCGGCTGGAACTGACACCGGATTTGTATTTGTCATATTGAATCGGTCCAACACTTTCTTCAGGTACGCTTCTTGGTGAAGGAAAATAGATCCGTTCGGGAATTTTTCAATCTGAAGTCCTAGATAGAATTTAGCTTCGCCGAAGGTGATGCTAAACTCCTTCAACTCGTTCAATAAGGATGTTGCCAATCCAGAGTTTTCACAGGCGATGAGTCCGTCATCAATGTATATGGCCAGTATCAACTGGTGCCCCCCTCTCGAGGTTGAAAACACGCAGGGATCCGCGTCAGATGCTGCCAAATTGTATTTGCTCAGAACATCCCTCAAACGTTGACTCCAGCACCTGGAGGCCTGTTTTAACCCGTAGATGCTTCTGTTAAGTTTGCAGACACGATCAGTCCCGTCCTCAAATCCTATGGGTTGTTTCATATAGATTTCTTCTTGCAATTTACCATACAAAAAGGCCGATTTGATATCAAATTGATACAACTGCATTTTCTTTGAAGCTGAAACAGAAAGAATCGCTCGTATAGAGTCAAACCGAACCACAGGACTGAAAGTCTCAAAATAGTTGACCCCATGCTGTTGTCTAAAACCTCGAGCGACTAGTCGGGCTTTGTAGCGATTGATGCTTCCATCAGGATTTTCTTTGACCTTAAAGGTCCACTTGTTGTCTATAACTGGTTCTCCTTTTGGTAAGGAGATAAGATTTCCTCGTGCATGGCTTTTTTCCACTCCTTTGACTTTTCACAACTAAGGGCTTCCTCGTGTGTACCAGGTTCGAGATGACTCATGACGAACGCTGACGAATCCGCAACGTCGGCATACCTGGCTGGTACGTTAAGTCCTGCTCGATTACGCAAATTGTACACTGCTGGTGGATTGGGTGCGTTGGCATCATCCTCATCTTCAACATCTTCATTAACTGATTCCTCGGTTTCTTCCACTACCTCTTCTTCATCGTCTTCGTCAGTGTCTTCCCTTTCGTCTACTCTTTGTTCTACTGCTTCGAGATCTTTTGGTGAGTATACTAAGTCCAGCTTGACATATTCTTCATCTTCCGGAACGATGTTGGGTGTGTAGAATCTCCCGGAGAATTTCACATCTCGAAAAACCTTAATTTGATCATCTACCGGAAACCAAATCCTATAGCCCTTGACGTCACTGTCGTAGCCGACAAAAAATCCTCGCTCTGCTTTTGGATCAAACTTTCTTCTTTTTTCTTTGGGTATGTGTACGAACACTTCTTCGCCAAAAATCCTTAGTGTCGTTGTGTCGCCTTCTTGTCCAAACCATAGTTCGTATGGGGAAACTCCTTTTTGACTGCTCGTCCCAGTTTTGTTTAACACGTACACAGCAGTGTTGATGGCTTCTGCCCACAATTTTGTCGGAAGTTTCTTCGATTGTAACAAGGTTCTTGCTGCTTCAACTAGCGTCCTGTTATCACGTTCTGCGGCTCCATTTTGCTGTGGGCTATAAGCCACAGTTCTCTGATGTATTACACCGTATCTTGAAGTTAACTTTTCGACTTGTTGATTGATAAATTCGAGGCCATTATCAGTGCGCAAAGTCACCACTCCCTTTTCCAAATGTTTTTCTTCCTTCTTTAAAAAATCTTCAAGACAACTCGCGACCTCAGATTTCTGTTTCAAGAAATATACTCGTCTCCAGTGAGAGAAATCATCTTTTAACAAGAGAAAGTATCTCGATCCTCCGATGGATATCTCCGGCATGGGACCGCATATATCAGCATGTACAAGTTGTCCTATTTTGGAGCTCTTTGTCTTGGAACTTGGAAACGGCAGACGGTGCATTTTTCCCAGGGTGCAGGCGTCGCAAAAAATGTTGTTTTGGTCCTTAAAATCAATCTTCTTCGTTTTTAGGAACCTTCTGACGTGCTGGAGGTTCTGGTGAGCTAATTTTTCGTGCCATATTTGGAGTGGCTCGTTTGTGGCTAAGTGGGCCTCCTTCTTAACGGTGCTGCTTTTTACTTGAAATTTCATACGATAAAGTTTATTTTGGCGCTCTCCCACTGCAACAATATTACCATCTCTGAGCAATTTACACGTAGAATTGTTTGATTCAAGTTGCAAGCCTTTATCGAGAGCAGCTCCAGCAGAGAAGAAGTTATATTTGATGTCTGGTAGGTACAGGACTTTTGCCAGATGTCTTTAAACCCATCTGTGCCCGTCAAATGTGGAAACATTAATGTCGCCTGAGCCATATGCAAAAATGTACTCACCGTTACCCATGCGGACCGACAATGGTTGTTTAAAGTCGACATAATTAACAAACCAGTCACGTCGATTGCACATGTGGTCACTTGCTCCAGAGTCTAGATACCAACCATCTTCTCCAGAGTTGGATCCGGTTATCGACGTCAACGATTCTCCGATGAGAGCGTCACCCTTAGGTTCATTTCTTGAGTTACTTGAATTTTTCTTCCTTTTGCTTCTACAATCTCTTGCCCAGTGACCAAACCTGTTACATTCATAGCATTTTCCGGGTCTTCGAATTGTCTCTGTGTCCCCGCTATTACGCTGATTTCCTTTGTGTCTCATATTCTTCGAGTAATTTTTCTTTGCGGCAAGCGCACTCCCTTCTGATTTCTCCTGAGAGGTTACGCGCGTTTCTTCAATTGAGAGTCTAGCGATCAAGTTGGTTAAGTTTCTCTCGTCCACATGAGTTGATTCCCACGCACTGACAAAATGGTTGTACTGAGAAGGATTGGTCATGAGGATTTTGGTCATGATCAACGAATCAGGAATTTGTTCATCTAAATTCCGAAGTCGATGTGCCAGATCTTCCAGCTTGGAGATGTGGTTCACTATGTCATCAGCTGCATTTTTCGTCATTGAGTACCTCTGTTGTTGTAGCATGTGCACACTGGCGTCGGATTTCTGCTCGTGAACAGAAATAAGTTTGTCCCACATCGCCTTTGATGACTCACAATTTATGATATGAAGCATTTGTTGTTCTGAAATTGTTGTGGCGATTACCTTCTGTGCGAAATTGTCGGCTTTCATCCATGCTGCAAGCCGTGCGTCAAACGTTTGGCGTTGGGCATCATCCATCTCATTGTCAGGTTCAGGTTTCACTGTAACACCGGTAACTACGTCCCACGCATCATGCGAGTTCAATACAATTCGCACTTGAAACTTCCACAGCGACCAATTTTCACTGTTTTTCAGTCTGTTAATACGCACGAGATCGTTTTCCATCGTTTTGTTGGTTTATTTTCACTTTGCACTCAGGCCGGAATAACCTCAAAAACGTGTTCCGAATTCTGTTTTACTTTTACTAACCGAGTTAGATCCTTTTTTTTTAAACTTTTAAGGGTCGGTGATCCTGGGCCCATAACCTGTTGGATTTACTCAATAAAAACACCGAAACCCTTTTTTATAGTTTTATTTGAAAAATAAAAATCAGTTTACAACATGTGCATTTTAACCGGCCAAATTTCATATATCTTCTAAAAGCTAGATAGACGCAAGTGCTGCCATCAAGTGTTCATAGACACTACGCGGGAATGTTTAAAATAAATTAATAAATTTTAATCAATACTTTCAATAATAAGTAATGTATAATATGTGTATATTATATTGTAATTCTATCTGTTATTGTATTGTGATCGACTTATCGACTTTTATGAAATTTAATTATGTTGTAGAACAGGGTTTCTCAACCTTTCTTCAGTAACGGCTTGGTAAAATTTCGGATAATTTTGTGCGGATCGACGACACATAAAATCACATATGACAATAATTATCAGTTTTTTGTTTTAAATTACATTTGTACTTAATATAAAATGTGTTTTTCCGACTATTTTACTAAGTAATTCAGATAAATATCGACACTTTCTAAATTATTGAAAAAGTATTTAAAAGCCGTTCTTTAATTTTAAGTAGTATTATTGTATACTATTTAAATGGAATCATTCTGCCACTAGTTGGAATAACATTTGGTCGTGTAATTTTAAATGTTGCTTTCCGACCATTTCGTCTACCATGTAATTCAGATAAATATCAACACTTTCTTAAGCATTAGAGAAATATTTAAAAGCCAGTCTTTAATTTTAAATAAAACTATTGTATCGTGAAATTATCTCCGTTATTAGTTAGAATAAAATTTGGTCGTGTAATATGAAATGCTGTTTTCCAACCATTTCGTCTACCACAGGTATGGACAACTGTTTTTGTCCCCGCGACTGGCTGATAAAAAAAAATGTTTTCACGGGCCGGACGAAATATTCAAATTAAAAAGTGTTAACTAAAACACTTATTTCTTTAATAAAAATATTAATAGAAATAATATTGATATTGAAAAATTGTTTGTGACCCACATAAATTCATTATTTGGACTGGATCCAGTCCGCAAGCCGTATGTTGGCCATGCCTGGTCAACCATGTAATTCTGATGAATATTGACACTTTATTAAGTAATATAGGAAAATGAAGCACAGTTATTATACTAAATAAATCTAACAGCTACTTTTGGAGAGAACGAGAACTACCTACCCACCTGCCGGATTTTTGAGTGACCTTGGCAGGTGGTAATAACCTATGCGGGTCCTCGTGCCCAGCCTAATGGAACCCTGGCGAACTTAGCTTAACCTAAGAATTATACTTTTCACTACTAAATGGCGCTACTAGTCTGAACACTAGAGAATCCTGTAGTAAATTTGAAAAATTGTCAATAGATGCCATTGCAGATCCTGGGAGTAGTTATACTTTTTCACTACTAGATGACGCTGCTCGTATACTCTTTACTACATTTTGGTGCAATTCGATGTCATTTTGGTGCATTTTGGTGTTATTTTGATGCACTTTTGGTGCATTTTGGTGTCATTTGGTGCATTTTGGTGCATTTTGGTGTTATTTTGGTGCATTTTGGTGTCATTTTGGTGTCATTTTGATGCATTTTGGTGTCATTTGGGTGCATTTTGGTGCATTTCGGTGTCATTTTGGTGCATTTCTGTGTCATTTTGGTGCATTTCGGTGTCATTTTGGTGCATTTCGGTGTCATTTGATGCATTTTGGTGCCTTTTTGGTGCACTTTTGGTGTCATTTGGTGCATTTTTGTGCCCTTTTGGTATCATTTGGTGCTTGTTTCGGTGTCTTTTTGGTGCTGTCTTTGTCGCTACATTACTTTACGTCAATTTTGCTCTGGTTGTACTATATAAGATCATGTCGATATAAAAACTAATCAGTGTTATGTTATAAATAAAACTATTCACATCTATCAAAATGTTTAATTGTATACGTTGTAACAAGACATTTTCGCGGAGAAGTTCTCTTTTACGTCATATGAAAAGAAGAGTGCTTGCTCAGGAACATCAAACAAACAATAATGGCCAGATTGCAAATAATCAGTTTGAATATACCACGGTAAATAATGGCTCACATGTGAACAGCGCGGAGAACAGGGGACGTTTAATACAAAATGAATCGTCAAACTCTAATGATGAAGATGATGATAGTAAAAACGAATATAGTTTTGGAGCAAGAAATGACATTGAAGAAGAAAAGAAAGATAAACCAGTATTTCAAAATCAGGACGAAGATGGCAAAAATGGATCTAAAAGAAACTTGAATTCTTTGGACGCAAGGACGCAAGGTATAGTTGTATCCTGGGGGTCGCAACGGGGAAGGGAGATAACAATAATATCGACACTTACTTAACTTTAATTTTATTATCTAGAAAACTAAAGAAAGTTACATAAAGAAATTTAGCATATGAAAATCAATACAATTATATATGATGATAGTAATGATGTTTTACTAAAACATATAACTGATAATGGCGAATTAAGATTAAAAAAAAGGAAAAATAAATGTATAAAGGTAAAATTATAAGCGAATTAAGAAATCTACTAATTGACTGGATGGTATGCCTTATCTTAAAAATTATCTCTTGACTGTACCTCTTCAAAGCGTTCCAACCCTATCATTTAGTAGAATTCGTATTTCCTAAACAGATAATTATGAAAAATAATTTCCCTAAATAAATAGTTATCAAAAGTGCTCTCCTTAACTAAATAATCCTTAAAATAAATTCCTTAACTAGATCAATATAAATGGAGAGTGCGATTGTACTTACGGTTTCCTTTTCTTTCTACTCTGGATTAGCCGCTGATGAGAGTCCCTTCGACTACTCTATTCACTTTTGCTCTCTCTGTGAGCTTCTCCTATCAACAGCTTTCACCCGTACACACCGCAAGTTAAACACACACTGCCGCGCCACATTTTTTTATTCAATCTCATAAAATTTCCACGGTGGATATTTTGTGCAAAATGTGCATTTAACTTGCCCATTCGTTCATTGAGATTGCACACTCAATCGCTCACGTTGCGCAATGTCTATTCTACACGTTCATTACGGGGGCTTGGACTTCACAGCTGCAACAGAAGCAATCAAAAGTAAATTCCATGCTTTAAAAAACTAGCATAATATGTTGAAATCTGTGAATGACGAAAACAATGGATCTGATGAACAAAAGTATTTACCATCGCCTGATAATTACAAAGAATCAAGTTTTACTCCAAAAGTGGCTGGTCTCTTGCAAACTGCTCTAGACATATTAGCGATCAAAGAGCTTCAGAACGCATGCTCAAAGGACGAAGAACAAGAAGATTACAATTTAGCAGAAAAGGAACAACCTTCAACATCAAATTCAATAAATGGAGGAGCTAAACGTCTGAAGTATGATGAAAACGCTAGCCTTCATAATGATCATTCGAAACCCGTTGATGAAGAAGAATATTTTGATGATCCGAACCATTTAGTAGATGAACTAAGAAGTTTAGTGACTCAAACCCAAATTGGAGAAGAAATGGTTAATACTATATGCAATTTAATGGAAAGGAGTCATATTATAAATCCCAGCTTTACGGATCACATCGAAAATGAGAAAAAACGAAGCCATTTTAATAATTTAAAGAAAAGTGACATTGGGAGGCGAATTATCTCAATTACTAGGGAATTGTAAAAGCGTGATATTATTGAGCCAGTATTAAAGTATATATCAAATGATGACGAAGACAGCGATGAAAAAACATCTGCTAGCGATAACGAAGATATTACGAGCGAAAGAGAAGCTGATGATGATGATGAGAATACAGTCGCTAACGATGATGAAAAAATTGTGGGTAAAGGGTTATACTTACGACCCTATAGGAGGCGTTAAAATAAACTCTCAACATTTAATAAGTTGTTAAAAATCATTATAAACAATATGTAATTTTTCCAACAGCTGCATACTAAAGTTAATTTTTAATAAAATATTTTAAAATTATGTGAGTGTTATTATTTCTTACATGCAACTGTTCTTAAACGATTTTAGTAATTCGTTAAAAAGATCATCGAAGTGATTATTCTTACAGCGAACTATCTAATGTGTATTTTTTGAGTAGGTATACGACCACTTGACAACGTAATGTGTTTACTTGCTCCTGAATATAGGCAATCACTTGGCAACGTAATGTGTTTACTTGCTCCTGAATATAGGCAATTACATTGCGTTGCCAAGTGGCCCCATACCTACTTAAACATATTATTTTGTACCGTAGAAGTATATCCACCGGTATATACGTGGTATCAGTACTTCTGATTGATTAAAATTGCCGCAAAGTTCAGTTAAAACTTGACGATTTATATGGTAAAGTGTTAAAACCAATAATCTCCTATATTATGTCTCAGTTTGTAATAATTAAATTTTATTAAATATATAAACTTTGGTGGAAGCGTTATAAGAAGTTAAATTTTTTTTTAACTATACCGTAAAATATTCAAAGTCTAACAATAAACATAAGTGCTGTGAAGAAAACTTAAGTACCGTAACTTGGGGTAAGATTGGCCCTTAAGGGTAACATTGGCCCAAATCTTGGGAAAAGACAGTTTGATTTACTATTAGTTAGCAAATACAGCTAGCAACTTGGTTCTTGTGGTAAATGATAGGTAGCAGCACTGACTATACTCGAATGATAAGATTGTTTTAATTCCATCTTTTGCCACTGCTCAGTGGTGCTCCAACTTCAACGTTACTTTTTGTTGCAAACCAACTTTTGTTTATACATCCAGAACCACTTAAGATTTTTGATTGGTAAGTGTATAACAGCTTTCATTTAATATATATTCAAAGTATTTTAAGTTTGTTTTTTCTGATACTTACCTTGTTTATTTGTAAAATGTGATTTTGTAAGCTGGGGTAACTTTGGCCCAAGTATTGGGGCATGATTAGCCCAACATAGAGTCTGATGGAATTAATGAAACCTTCTCAGATCTTGAAAATTGCATTCAAGATCCTGAAACCCCCTCCCCCTCTCAATTCTTCAGTTTTTATCGACCCGTCGGAGTTTGCCATTGACAATTTTGTGGTTGTGAATTGTAATGGACAAAAGCACCCTGGAAAGAATGTAAGTCTTACTAGCAATGGCCCTACGGTTGAATGCATGGAGGAAAAGCTCAAATGCTGGGGGTGATTCGAAAAGAAAGACACGTTTTCTTATAACTACTGTAAAATACCCCCACCAAAAATCGCTTCAAAACGAAATCAGTTCGTCGTACGAGAACTGGATGTGTTTTTGACATCAGAAGGGTAAAGTTTTCTCACAAAAGAAACAAAAAAAATGCTTGCATTAAATTAAAATAAATATTTATTGATTATAAGTTATCGCTTCCTCCTAGAATTTGAGCTAGCCAAACAATTCAAATTATATATACACTTTTCTTGCTTTTTGTTCGGCAAATTGATTTATTAAATTATCTATAGCTGAAGACGGTTTCAGTTTTTCTAAAATTTCTGCCTCTATAGACAATAGTGACATGTTTGATAGCCGTTCCTGCCCCATCGAAGTCCTTAGGTAATTTTTTATCAGTTTTAATTTTTAAAAACTTCTTTCAACTTTTGTGGTTGTAACTGGAAGGGTCAAGAATAGAAAGCATGCTGTTATTAGCTCCGGAAAACTGGATGCAAGGCTATTGAATTTTAGCAGCAATAATTCCACGAGTCCTTAATGGAATGAATGGGGTATTTGACAGTATCAAAGAAAAACAATAAAAACAAATTTTAATGAAAATTGATAATAAAAGGCAGCAATTTATTATGTTAATTCATCCTAACTATCATTATTTAATTTTAAAAAAATTAATATTTTCCAGCTATAAATTACGTCAGCAGAAATGGGCTGTGACGTTGCTTTCTCTTATATTTCAACACTGTCGCCACTAGGGTCGCTACGTAAATTCCGGTTAGCAAACATAACTATGGAAATTAATTTGAATTTAATTAATTTTTTTTTAAATCAGCAATTTTTTTTCCTAGTTATAAGAAAAATAAACAGGTTTTTTTTTATTAGTTACATGACATCTGTTGCTATCTAGAGAATATGACGTAATTGAAGCTAATGAACGTTTTCGCGCAAATTTTGAGAACAAATATTAAATTAATTTTTTCTAACGATTTTCGGCATTATTTTTAAAAATTAAGATTATATACATGCATAATACATAAATATGCGTATTTTAAAATAGTTTCCCAAAATTAGTCAAATTCCCCATTTTTTGAATTTCAGATTTTAAGCATGTTTTCAGAGCAATTAACCCGGGAAAAAAAGAGATTACTTTTTTGACTTTTGTTATTTGTGAAGTGAAAACTCTTTAGGCACGTATGACAGTTTTTTTATATGTTTTTTTCCCGGGAAGCAGGAGATTAAGTGACATTATGGATAACATTTTACTAATTTTTGCTTACAAACGTTAGGGGCCTCTGTAGCCCGGGGACCTCGTATCATTGATACGGCTAATACGGCGGTAGCTACGCCCCTGCTTCCAAAATATTTAACAAAATTAAAAAAAAATCATAAAATTGTTATATAATTATGTCGTATTCGTGATAAGTTTATGCATATCTAAATACACTAATGCTTTGTATTTGTTTATATTGCATAAATTTAAGAGTACTTTAAAAGGTTTGTTAAAAACAAATTGACAAAGAAGGGGTTGCGATAAGGCCCTTTATCGGCCCCTCTGAATGAAATTTTTTGAAGTTTATGATTGAGTTCATTTTTATATTTTTTTTTATAATGTTGAAGATGTAAGGTTTTAAGGGGGATTTAAGGTGTAGAAAGCACACTTAATATTAATAGTTATAGAGAGAGATGTAGAGTATAGTAATTCATGTATGAATAGAGTAATTAATGTACATGAATAGAGTAATTCATGTAGAGTATACAAAAAAATTTTTTCCCGAAAAAACAAGGGCTAATCCTTGTAGAGAATTTAATCGAGTTTTTAAAACCCATCTTCAATTTTCTGTGTGATTATTGGTTGTTGAGATATCGATGGTCAAAAACGAAATGACCCCTTTCCATTCAAAGTCCGATATCTCAGCGAGGGATGGTCATATAAAGGTCTAAAGAAAAGCAAATTAAAGCTGAATGGACAAGTTATCCGGTCCATATGGTGGTTAAGTCGAAAAATTTTTTTCCAAGTCCGTGGACCAAAAAAAGGAACCGAAAAAATTTCGAAAATTTTTTTTCAATGTATTTATTAGGACTGAGCGATACACGTTGTTTTGAAAATTTTTTTATCGTAAGATCTCAAAACTAGAAACTTCAAGCTTTAAATTGCTTTGCTTACGACTCCGACACGACCATTTTTCACGAAGATACAGCTATTCTAAAAATCGGTAAAAATTTGGAATTTTTTTTTTGATCCTTTAATTTTTTCCGCTAGTGTATATGAAAAGCTCCATCATATGGTAATCGATGAGCTAATGGCGTTATTTCACAATATTCCCCCGAGAAATTAGCGCAAACCCCTCTTCTCTCAACCTTAAAAAGATCTGAAGTGAAGCGAATGTCACACTTGAATTTTTACTCCTATGCGGCCTTAGTTGCAGTACCGTCCGCATACATATTTTTATGGATAAATGTTACACTAATTGCATATAAAAATTCTGAATATCAAAATGGCCATTTTGTTACGTTAGACGGTATAAAATAATTAAGCAAGAAATTTGAGATTTCATTCTTTGGAGATTTTGTATTCGAGAAGTTTGAAACAACTCTTTTGCTCTCATTTGATTGTTTTTCATGAGTATTGGGTATTGGTAAATGGGTTCAGAGAAGGTGGTTACATAACGATTTAACTTGAGCTTTTCAGCAATAGCACTGCAATATATAATTATCTATCTATTGTTCGAATTATTTGAGAACTAAGTCACCAAAATGTGTGATGAGATAGTAAATAAATTTACATTCATAAATATAGCGCGAAACAGCTGTAACATTGTCATACATTCAGTTTATTATTTATTAATGAAGAAATATAATGAAGAAATATAAGCAGTAGGTTCTTGACTTTTTAAATATATGTACCGGTTTTTCCATATGTTGTCTGAAAGTCATGGAATTGATTAAAACAAAAGACATATGACATCTCTGGAGGGTTGAGTGTGTCGAAAAATGGAACAATCAACTTAATATTGACGATGGCTAGTTTTATATACAGATGGTCTGTAATTTTGTACCGTAATTGCTTAATCTGATAGTATGTTAAAAAATAATGGTATCGTTTTAATGGTACAGTTTTTTTAGAGGTATTTTTATATAAATTTTCTTCCAAATCTCAATAATAAGGGAGATAAATAAAGGGGTGTAATGTAAAAGGGTGGAAAGAAAATCATTTAAAAAAAAATTTATACGCTTTCGAATAATGGATTCATGTTTTAGGAGTGCGTATGGACATTATAATAATTAAATTTATGGTACCAATTACATATTCCATCACTTTTGAATAAGGGATAATTTTGGGATAGGTACTTGTACTCCAAGACGGTATTATTTATCGAAATGTAACAAGTATACCTTTTTTGCGTAGAATTGTCTGGAGAATTATATTGTTAAGAATTTTGCCTAAATAATTGCAAATTAAAAAAACGCCGTGAGCAGCGGAGCCCCATCACGGAAGTCGAATTTTTCCTTTCATCTTCGGTATTGAGTGTTTACAAGCGAAATATCATTGAAAGTCCCCAAGCGATTTGTAATTTTGGTGGTTTCAAAACTGATGATGAGTGTCCGGTTGATCGGGGCTTTAAAAAAAGGTTTTAAGTTTTTAAGGGCTGAATCTCAGTAAATTTCAATTTTGTGCCGATAGCAGTTAATAGGGAAAAAGCCAACACAATTCGTACGAGGGCATTTCTATCCATGCTTATCCGCCAATTGCCTTGTGTTTTATTTTTAAATATTAAAAAAGGAACTTAAATAGTAAACTGGAAGGCTTTTATGAAGATATTTTTTCTTTCCAAAAAAATCCAAAATTTCTATTTTATAAATAATAAAAATCCAAAATTCCTAATTTATAAATAAACAGTGACTTTAATAACATTTTCAAATTACTTAATATGTATGTATTTCATTTGTTAAAAAATTGTATTCACTTTTTTTTAAATTTTTTAAAATTACTATTCGCCTACTTGTATTTAGAATAAAAGTAATGCATTTAAAACACATTTAACAATAGCATTCAATTCCGATGTAAAAATGGAAGAAGTGGGGGGAAAAGTAATGTGGACTCCCTAAAAGGTATTAGCTGGATACTAACTGAATACACGTACAAAATTTCAGCCCTCTAGGTTTCCTTAGAGAGTCTCTAGACGTGTTAGAAAACAAGCAAAAAAATTAAGGAAATATTGGCGTAAAAATTGTGGGGGTAAGGGTTAAAAGTTGATACCCCCAAAAAACAGTGTCTGGCTATTAGCTTAACCTGTACACAAAATTTCAGTACTCTAGGTTTATTTGGGGAGATTTTGACCCGAACGAAACTGTTAAAAAACAAGAAAAATCATGTTCTTTTGGGTATATAAATGGTGGCGGTAGGGTTTGACAGTCGAGACTCCCAAAAGGCACCCCCTTGATACTAACTCAATCCGAATACAAAATTTCTGCCCTCTAGGTTTATTTGGGTGACCTGTGCGAGTGGTACAAACTTCGAAAACGTCGAAAATGCATGAAATTGTAGCTTAAAAATGAGGGGGGTGGGGGTAAAATATTAAAACCTCCAAAAAGCACAACCTAGGTACGAACTTTATCAACACAGCAAATTTGATATATATATATATATATATATATATATATATATATATATATATATATATATATATATATATATATATATATATATATATATATATATATATAGGGCCCCCATAGGGGGGCCCTACACAAATTGAAAGGTGGCGGGAATATATATATATATATATATATATATATATATATATATATATATATATATATATATATCAGACATTTTTTTTCCTACATATTCGTGTTCTACGGGTCCGAAAACGGATAGCGCCCCTTCTCTCGCCTCTCGCAGCTCTTATCGTATAGACTGTATAAGTCTAATTTTTCGGAGAAAATTCGACTAAAAAGAAAAGACATGATAACTTAAACATACCACTCAAAATCACCTCTTAATCATAAGTGGAGGAATAAGTGTTATCATATATGTATCTTATCATATATGTAAATATTATCATATATGTAAATATTATCATATATGTATGTGTTATCATATATATTATGTAAATATTAATTCGTTATCCAAAAGCGTTTGGAAAATATTTAGGAAAAAATGGTGTTCATTTCACCCCTTTACAGAGTTGTATCTCCCTTGCTAATGAGTTCTGAAAAAAATGTACATAAAAAGGTATCCTTATTTTTGAACATACCTCAACAAAGGTGAAACTCGCGCTATTACGGTATAAAATTCTGGACCAACCTGTTGTTATACTGGTAAGTTTTTAGACAGTTGCCATTTTTATTACGGCTAAACTATTGACATAATCAACAAATTGTTTGAGATAAGAGTTGTAGCTATTGGTGAGAGCAACCTATTGCTATATTAAGGAGCCAAATAGCTCATCTGGTTTTCGAGATATGAGGGCTCTAACTGTAAAATTGACATTCTCCAGTTTCGGAGTTGAACGCTAGAGGGAATGTGCGTTTTGGAACCAAATCTAATTTTCAACATTAAAAATGGGTGGAATTTTGCTAGTTTTGCTTTATAACTGCAGTAACAACATATGCACAGCAAAGAAGAGAACAAGGTGTCCTTAACTCAAAATTGGAGACTGGGATACAGTCAGAGCCCTCATATGATACAGTAACTTTTTTCAAAATGGAATAGGTACTAAATTTATTTGTTGATAAAAATTATTCAATAAGGTAATAGAAACTAAAAATGAAAAAAAATTCTTTATAGTGTTCCGGCTATGGTAATCTTGTTTACATGATAACAACGATAATAGTCAGTCTTGTGTTGCCATCCGTTTTCAAAAAGAATTGTAATAACAGATAAGTATGTTACCTACCTAAGCTACAAATTCATAAAACACCTTTTCAAAAAAAATAAACTTTCATAGTTCATGAAATTATTAACACTGTACAGTCCGAGCACTTTCACAGTAAACTTCCCCAGGGGCCGGCAATATATTTAAAGAAATTTTATATAAATAAATAGGTACGTAAAATGATTCAATATGTGTAAACAAACGTACATATACATTGATATTTCTAATGAAGTCATAACAGGAAGTAAGATAATAAACTGGTAAAAATAAATATATAAAGAAAAAAAACATTAATAAGTAATATAAAATATTCTTAAGTGTTTTGTTTATTCTAAAAATGTTTATTGAAACTAATACACAGAAACATGTTTATAGCAACCAACACACATCAACACACAGTGTTTGTTTTTATAAATACTTGTTTGTGGTAACATCGCACACATAATGTGTAATCATTGATCGCGATTGGCCTCTGCGGTTATTGTGATTATTTTCGGATACCGAAAACGTGGACAGTAAAGTGTTAATTAAAAGTTATAGGTGTGGGGTTGGGTGCTTTAACAAGTAACCTTTTTGAATTATTTATAAAACTTTTATTTTTTACTAAATTAAAAAAATTATTACGTTGTGATAAAATAAAATAGCTTCTTCCTAATACGCTCGATTAGATAGATTCTGTAATCAAGTGTCCCAGTTGTGATGAATGATCGGACACAATTTTCTTTTTAAAAGCTTTTATTTAACTTGCTATGTTAGTATGTTGGTTTAGATCAAATCTTGGAATCAAAATTTAGACAGGTTCTAATTGAGCTAGAGGTTTCAAATTTTTCATACTTGTCTAACCTCGATGACAATGCAATATTGTGTAATTTGTTTTGCCCTAAATCGCCCTAAATCAAAATTTTTGATTTTTATAGTCCTGTGCAACTTTTTGACATTTCGAATTGTCAAATATTGTTCATTGATTTTACATTGCAATTTTTTGTTTCCATAGTTAAGTTTGATAAGGGTAAGTTAACCGATTAAAATATAGGTAAAAAAGTTTAATTACTTCTTTAATTTTTTTTTTAAATTAATTGTGATCAGACTAAAAAGTAGAAAATAAAGTAAAAAAAATGTTTTTTAAGAAAAAGCTTTTATTTAAAAATGGGGTAAAAAAAAATAAAATAACTTTTGAGTGAAGTTTGAAGCAATATGCAACACAATTTATCAAAGCTTGAGGCGTTTAATTAAGTTTGGTAACTACTGAAAAGTAAAATAGCTATACTTCCAAAACATCAAAAACAGAAATAATTAATGATAACGCCTCAAGCTTTCATAAATTATGTTGCATATTGCTTCAAACTTCACTCAAAAGTTATTTTATTTTTTTACCCCATTTTTAAATAAAAGCTTTTTCTTAAAAAACATTTTTTTACTTTAATTTATTTCATCAATGGTTTGCCATAAGACAAACATTTTGGAAAACTTTATTTTCTGATATTTAGTAAATCATTACGAATCTTTCGTGTTTTTTTCGGGAATTTATTTTCTTTTATTGTTCTGAAGATTTTGAAACCTATGATACCTTTCACCGAAAATTTTAAGATCGAGAAGTAAATAGTGTAAAAGTGATTTTTTTTATCTTAAATAAAGTTTAAACCAAGAAACTATTACAATTGCAATGCCATTATAATTTCTCAGCTTTTTTACATTAAAGAAATATTGAATATTTTCATTAGTTAACTCACAAAATTGTATTTTATTTAGTCTTGGTAGATAATTGAGTTTGAAAGTCTCTGGTGACTTCACATTTTAAAAGTATAAAATTCACATTTTTAGAGACCGTAATATTAATTTTATGACTTATTTTGGTAAAAATTCTCTTATCTTTTTAAATTTTTCAATATTTTTAAATTGTGTTAAAAAAAAAAGTTTAGGTTCTATATGGATTTATATGTAACTTAACTAAAAGTTAATATTACATTATAGAAATGTGATGAAATGGTTATGAAAATTTATAGTGCTACTACCTTAATATTGCCTTGTTTATATATAATTTTGCCATCTGTGTATCCGTAGCTATGTGAAGTTGGCACCCCCCACTTTTGCAAATTTTTCGATTTAAGCGTGCACATTCGTTTATCTATTGTTTGCCCACCATCGTCCACCAAAAGTTTTCGATTGTCCACCCACCCGTTAATTATAATTAATTATTAAAATTTTTAGAAAGTGTGAAGTTGGCATCCCTTTTTTGGAATTTTGCATTTTTTTTACTGCATTCGTTTGTACATCGTTTGTCCACCATTGTCCACCAAAAATTTTCGATTGTCCACTTTTTGTTTCGGAATGGCGGCCCAAAAACTTTTTTGAAATTTTTTACCACTGGCATCCCCAAATTGCAAAAAAAATTTCGAAACCACCTAAATCGTTTGTCCATCATTTGTACACTATTGTCCACCCACAATTTTCGTTTGTCCACTTTTGGTTTCAAAATGGCGGCCCAAAAACTTTTTTCTTACAACAATGGACAATCGAAAATTGTTGGTGGACAATGGTGGACGAATGATAGACAAACGATTTAGGTGGTCCAATACCTTTTTTTTGCAAATTTGTTGGTGCCAGTGCAAAGAAATTGAAAAAAAATTTTTTGGGCCGCCATTTTGAAACCAAAAGTGGACAAACGAAAATTTTTGGTGGAGAATAATGTACAAACGAATGTGCACGCTTAAATCGAAAAATTTGCAAAAGTGGGGGGGGGTGCCAACTTCACACAGCTTGTATCCGTTATTACAGGAAATGAAAAATATAAATTACAACCAAATTATAACAATAGGATAAGATCGTATTTTGATCGTTTAGTAAACGAAGCCATACCACGGATTTTGAAAATTATATATTAAAAATGCAATTACTCAAAAGCATGGAATAAAATAATAGAAATTTTATTATTATTGGTAGTTGGAAGTTATAAACTAATTTAAAAAAAAAAAAAAAAAAAAGACAAAAAACATTTCAAGATATATTCCCGTTTGCAAAAAATAATTTATATCAAAAGAACTCTAAGTCTTATTGTTAGAAGCCTGGAAATAGTTATCCCGGATGGTCCCCTCTATTGTGAATATTTTTTGCATAATTTTTTCTTCAGTTAGATGAATATTTTAGAAATAAATTGAATAGCGACTCTCAAAAAACTCACTCTATAGTAAATGGTAATTGAATAGAATAGAAATAAACCATTACTATTCGATCAGAAATAAAATTGAGGGTATTTGCCAACCTGGGAAGAACTTTGATCGTTTTAACAAAATTATTGTTGTATGGTAACATGATGTATGGTAGGACGAAGTACAGAGACAATACGGAAACCATTGTTAAAAGCATGAGCGATGGAGGTGACACTTTTGTTGACACTGTGAAAACAAAATATTTTTTTTATTACTCATGCGGGAGAAGTACTAACTTGGCGCACACATTTCTGTACGCAACATAGCTGTTTGCCCACTGTACTCCTCCCACATACTTTTTTGCGTGCGGAAAGTTTACTTTCCACACGCAAATTGACAATAAAACACGTAAAATTTAATCAAAACATGCAAAAGCGCCTCTTGATTTTTCATTTAACAAATATTTCATAATTATTTCTATAGAAACCACCAACAAAGTAATTTAAACAATAATTAATTCAGAAAAAAAACGAACGTTAAAAATATTATTTTAAAAAGTAATAAAAGTGTCAAAAATAGTAATAATAATAGAAAAAAGTATGTCAAATTCGAAATAAAAAATAGTATGTGCAACTCGTGCGGGATTGTCGATTGCCCACTCAAGCGAATGAGCGCACTCACTACGTTCGTGCGCTCAACTTCGCTTTCGTAGGCAATCGACAATTTCCCGCACTTACTGCACAATATACTATTTTATTACTCATGCGGGAGAAGTACTAACTTGGCGCACACATTTCTGTACACAAAATAGCTGTTTGCTCACTGTACTCTTCCCACATACTTTTTTGCGTGTGGAAAATAACTTTCCACATGCAAATTAACTGGCTATTTTTTTAAATAATTAGACAGCCTAATATTTAATTAAAAAAAAACTGATATTGATATTCGGTACTGGAGGCAACTCTAAAATCACTTTCATTAGGCTCAGTTTGAAACTTTGACCAAGATGGGGTGAAACTGACAAAGCTTTTCTAAATATAAATATATAGATTTTTCTACGAAATTTGTAAATGGGGTTTGTGTGGCCAACACTTGAACTGTTACATTGTATTGTCCAATTTGTTTAATTTATCCACAGTACACTTGATTTTATATTATTTTATACAATTTAAAGAGAATTTAAATAATTTAAAAAAAGAAAAACAAGATGGATATATTTTGATTTTGAGACTACTAAAGTAGCAGAAGCATTGTAATCACTTTTGAACATGAAAATTTTTTTTCGTCCAGAATGAAAACTTTTACGCGCATTTTACGTTCTAGGACTTTCTGAACAACTTTAGTTTCGTGTTTGTCTGTCTGTTTGTCTGTCTGTTTGTCTGTGTGTCCGAAGATCTCACCAAGTGGTGTAACTTCGGAACTATTCAATCGTTTTCTATGAAATTGGTCCTTTACGAGTTTTATCGCAATCGGAGTAATTATGACGCTATACTGTGAAATCTTATTAAATATCAGTTCCCATTAAGTCCCATTTCGGTCAAATAAGAATATTTGGGGATTAAGCCATATTTAGTCTCTTATAAATTTCAATACAATCAAAGTAATGATAACTATTGTACATACGTAAACGTAAGGTATATTAACACTAGATTCATGGAATATACTTTAATATGAAAATAAGAAACTTATAAGCGATTAAATGTATTTATTTTCTCCGATTATTTTATCCGTATTATATAAAAATAAAATGAAAAATTACGTTAAGAAGTCGTTAACACTTTTTATATGCACTTTACATATGATTATTTTTTTCAGTTCTTATACGAGTAGCAGTTATATGCCGTATATGTAAATATGTAGGTACATTAATAACAAAACAGGTGTTTTTGGATGATTATATAAGTTATTTACCAGGCTAATATGTAAGTTTAAGTTGTAGTATATTATATTACTCTTTATACATATATTATAGTACCTCTACAGAAGTCACCATATGTGATCATTTGATCAATGATCAGTTTTCAAAGTCACGTGCTTCTATAATTTTATGCATATGTATAATAAACACGACCTTGTCCAATGCCGTTACAAGTGTCAATGTTCTTTAATATGGTATCATTAGTTACGTATATGATATGATTGTATTACATATACATATATTTTTTGTAGCTTTACGTACCTACAGGTAGGCATCATATGTATATGAATTTGCTTTTAGCCGCCAATTTAAAGTAGTTGGTCCGAAAAACGATTTTTCAAAGGATTTTAACGAAACTTCTCTCGACATTTATTTTCAATAGGTACCAATAATACGAGCCCACACCGAAAAAAAAATTGACCGCTCCAATTTTGAGAAAAACGGTTTCAAAGTTTTGTAATTTTAACACGGGCTCTTATGGGAAAACTCTCTTTTTTTTTTAAATAAAATGAAAACATGTCAAAGGAATTTGATAAAAATTTGATATGTTATAAAATACAAAGTTACAAACCATACTTAATAAGAAATAAAAATTATTGACCGCCCCGTTTCTGAAATATAATTTATAAACATTATTTTACAATGTTTTTACAACGCTTTTTCAACAATGCTTTTATATAGCTTCAACATAAGCGCGCGGAAATTTAAAAAAAAAACAAGTGGTATACAAATATAATAACTGAAGAATATTAATACATTATTTAATTTTTGATAAAAGAAAATTTTTTCGTTGAGCTCTACTTTTGTACCTGACTATCTCGCACCAAATACCTTAATTGATGCGATAGCTAAAAAGCTATAGTTATGTTTTTACGTTACTGATTTTATAGTTTCAATCGACAGTCTATGTCTCGAAAATTTCTTTCATTATCTTCGTTCACCTATCGACAAGTAATAATATATTAATGGAATCCATTTTCATGGTACCAGCGTTGACATGCATGGCGATTTATTCAAAAGTCACTTTGACGGTGCGATGTCTTAACTTTAAGACCCTTTTGTCGAGCTTATTGATGCTTGCTGATATGTTTTTTTCTTCCCCGTTTCTCGATATTACTTATTGTGTTTTTTATTATCTTTTTGAAAGTGATCAAAAAAATCTCAGTTTTCGCCGCTTTTGGCCATCTCATGAATTTTATTTAAAGGTGGCCTAAATGATACTTTGCCGTGATACTTTAAAGTGGGCAAAATTTCAAGTTGAGCATAGTTTTTGTTTTTTGAAATATTACGAGTTAATTAAACTCGTTATTTGATTCATCCAAGTCAGGGTGACTTCTACATTCTCGCTAATCTCTTGTGTTAAAAAAAAGTTAGAGGAAATAAAATTTAAAAAAAATTATAAAAAGACATCAAAACAAGAAAAAAAACATAAACCTCTTCCTGGACTGGTTCCTTAACGTGATGAAGAGGTTTACATAATTATTATTGAAATACATTTTAGTAATATAACCAAACCTAATCTTTCTTAAAAATATACTTTTTAATTCAAAGACCGTCGGATACAAGATTTGGAGTATCTATCGAAATTTGTCAAGTCTCTAGTATAAAACTACGGATTAATTAAATATTTCTAGTAAAAACCGAAAAATCCTGATTTTTCCTGTAAAATTGATTATACTTCACTTGAACAACGTTTTTGATAAAATACAATGATAGACTCGAAAAGAACGGAAGATTTTATATAGATAATGATAAAATTTGCGTATTTGAGGATCTTGAACATAATGAACAAAATTACCAAGAATGCTGGACATATCTTGCCGTGAACAGGTCAACTAATAGGTTTGACTCGTCATATCTCCAAAACAAAAACTACACACACCGGCATAATTAGCGGAACATAAAAAAAATATAAAAACCTACTTATTAAACAAAGTTGGCGGTTTTTTTTTTATTTTTACTTAAAATAATATTGAAGTAACGAATCAATTGACTTTCCAAAGAATTGTTTTTATTTATTATTGATGCAATTCTTTTTAAGAGGTCTGTCACTTTCGAATTCAAATGCCGTTTTTTCTCAGTGTGGTTGAGCTTCAAACTGCCATAATTGAAGAATGGCAAAAACTGTCCCAGGAAACTATAGATAACATCATGCTGAGTATAGAAAAACGAATGGAAGCTTTGGAGTCATTCCATTTGAAATCAACAAACGGGTGTGCTGCATGTTTTTTAATTTTAATAAAAAAAATTGAGGATAATCTTTGTAGTGCCGGAAACGCTAAACCACCGTCATTTAATTTTTTTATTGTGTAACTTCCGGTCAGTGCCCCTCCGAAGTCAAAAATTGGGTCAATTTCATACTTGTATATAATGGACTCTAGCTTTTTATTTAGAATAGGTATAGAAATGACTTTTGCTTTATTTGATAGAGTAATAATTGTGCATTTCATATAATATAAAATAAAACTGAATTGTAACAATTAAAACCAAAATGGCCGCTATCTAAAATTTCCCAATTTTTTCTCATTTTTACGATTTTCAACTGAATCCTGTGTCAACTCTGTTGCACGTTAAGGATTGATTTTTTTTAGGAATAAAGTACTAACCCTTCTGATCCTACGACGTAATTATCATTGTCCTAGAATAATATCTTCTACGAAAAAAAAAATTGTGAAAATTGATAATTTTGAAAAATGCTGAACTTTGACCACCAAAAAACCCATGTAGAGGAAAAAATAAAAATCTGATATTTTCAGAAAATATAGTCTATATCTTCGTTAATTATGTCCAATTAGTGCCATTCTGTTATTTTCACTTTCTTAGGAAATATGATTTTTTTGAAAGTACTACTTTTAGGAAAATCAAAACAAAATATTTTATACTACAACTAAATAAAACAAGCGCTTTAGAATTAATAGTCATTATTTAAATGTTTCTTCGTAAAAATAATAGTTATATTAGCATACCGAAAGCTTGTTTACACTTTGTTGCAAAGTCTAAACAAGTAAAATCTTGCTAAGTTTGAAGCCCTGCCATGTATATTTACAAAATTTAGATTAAATAAACTATTAAACTACATTCATATTTTACTGTTTACGTTGTGTCACGAGAGTGTTGTTGTTGTTTAATTTTTGTTTATCAACTTACGCATATTCTACAATTTCTATATAAAAATTTATTGCAATGTGCAGTAGCAAAAATTACGTAACCCAACAAAAAAAGTAAAAAAATTCGGGGAGGTAGGTCTATCCACATTGTCAACTTCCCATTGGGTGCCCTTAAGGACTAGAGATAATTGTAGATGGCACTGCACCTCGAACGAAAAAATCCGAGACGGAAAATATTTCACAAGTTTTTTAATTTCTCTTTTTACACCGCCAATCCGAACTTTTTGCAAAACTTATCTGGTCTTAATTTTTTAATTACGCATTTAATAAAATTGATTCGCATCGATATCATCATTTGTTCTCCAGGCGAAAAAAACTCAGTAACAAACGAATGAACGAACGCACACACAGATATCTCGCTAAAACAAATTCTAGTGACCTTGAGACGTGGAAATTTTAAACGTCAAAATTAGCTATTCTCAAAATCGGATCCATTACAATAACATCCAATGGGAAGTTAATAAAAATGTAGCTTAATAATTTTAATAATTTATTTAATCTAAATTTTGTTAATATACGTGGCAGGGCTTCAAACTTAACCAGATTTTACTTGTTTACACTTTGCAACAAAGTGTAAACACTAAACAAAGTGTAAACAAGCTTTCGGTATGCTAATATAACTATTATTTTTACGAAGAAACATTTAAATAATGACTATTAATTCTAAAGCGCTTGTTTTATTTAGTTGTAGTATAAAAAATTTTGTTTTGATTTTCCTAAAAGTAGTACTTTCAAAAAAATCATATTTCCTAAGAAAGTGAAAATAACAGAATGGCACTAATTGGACATAATTAACGAAGATATAGACTATATTTTCTGAAAATATCAGATTTTTATTTTTTCCTCCACATGGGTTTTTTGGTGGTCAAAGTTCAGTATTTTTCAAAATTATCAATTTTCACAATTTTTTTTTTTCGTAGAAGATATTATTCTAGGACAATGATAATTACGTCGTAGGATCAGAAGGGTTAGTACTCTATTCCTAAAAAAAATCAATCCTTAACGTGCAACAGAGTTGACACAGGATTCAGTTGAAAATCGTAAAAATGAGAAAAAATTGGGAAATTTTAGATAGCCGCCATTTTGGTCTTAATTGTTACAATTCGGTTTTATTTTATATTATATGAAATGCACATTTATTACTTTATCAAATAAAGCAAGAGTCATTTCTATACCTATTCTAAATAAAAAGCTAGAGTCCATTATATACAAGTATGAAATTGACCCAATTTTTGACTTCGGAGGGGCACTGACCGGAAGTTACACAATAAAAAAATTAAATGACGGTGGTTTAGCGTTTCCGGCACCACAAAGATTATCCTCAATTTTTTTTATTAAAATTAAAAAACATGCGGCACACCCGTTTGTTGATTTCAAATGGAATGACTCTTTGATAAGAGCACGGGAGGAATCAGGCGGGATTAAAACGCTGTGTTTCATTTTCTGTTTGTTAAATATTCTTTAACTTAAATTATTCTTAGACGACATAAGATTCCAAAAATTTGCCACTTTATATGGTTACTTGTTTTTCTACCGAAAATAAAGGTATATCGACTTGTGAACATGTAATTTTAAGTGAATAATTAAATAAGATTAATATTTTCTTGAAATTAAATGGTTTGTTTGATTTTTACAGATATTTTGTATGTTCCGCTAATTCTGCCGGTGTGTGTATGTTCAACTTGAAATTTTACCTACTTTAAAGTATCACTATAAGCTATTATTTAGACCACTTTTGAATCGAATTCATGAAGTTCCTAAAAGGAGCAAAATTTTGGGTCAGTTCTTCAAATATCTGAATTTTTTCTGATCTTATAAAGAGCAAAAAACTGTGACCACAAGCGTTGTTATTATGGGTGTAGCCCAAAATTCATTTTAGGATGAGATTGCAGAGAAACAAAGAAAGATAATTTTGGCAACTACCTTTTTAGGTATTTATTGAAATTTTGAAGATCTTTTTGCAAAAAAAATTTTTTATAAAAAAATGTATATAGTTACATAATTATGTTCTGTATAGAAACTTTTTGCTTGGATCGTTTTTCATTAATTGTAAGTGTACTTGGAGCGTCTTCTAGTCGTCTTCTCATCGTCGCGTTGAAGCCTCTGAGGTGAACCGTGCCCATCCGTGCTCTTCCTTGGCTACACCCATGACTGTTATTTAAAATCGGTGATTAGTTCATCACGTAAGCTTTTTTTGCAAACAAAACTATAAAGAAACGTAAGAATCTTGGGACAATCTAATAATATTATCTAATAAGAATGTAGTTAAAATTGTCTTAATGGTATTTTGCAAGTTTATAATAAGACAATAAGCAATATGGTGATAATATTTATTTAAATTGTTACCAATTTCTATTTTAAATAAATACTTCCTTTTGACGGTAAAAAAAGAAATGTTTATAAAAACTTTCAACATGCATTATGTATGTATGTATAAGACGTTACAAAAGTACGTTAAAAATAATACACGGTGGCTTACATTAAAGACGTTATGTTAGCCGGACGAATGGTCATGCAAGAACAGACGGGATGACGGTTACAATTTAAACAGGCGGTGGATGGTAAATTAGCTACTAAGGTGGTGTAATAAATTGATAATGGTTATGTAAGCGTTGAAAAAAATATTCTTTAAGCACGTAAATACATTTCTACTTACCCACTACTTTTATATTTACAGAACGTAACAGAGTTAATTTGCAAAATATCTAATTCGTATGAATATTTGCTTTCTAAAAGTTAAATATTTCACACTAAAATTTATAGGTATTGACAATGAGAAACGTTAACTGAGAAAATTGTCTTTAATAAGCTGCTAGATTTACTTTCTTAAATTTAATGACGAGTATTTATGTAGGAGTTGTAGTTTGTAATCCTCAGTTGCAGGGCCGGCTACCGCAAAGCCGGATTTACATAAGGGCAATTGGACCACGTGCTCAGGGCCTCCACACAACAGAGGCCTCCACAAAAATCGTAAAACTGAGGAACATAACAGAAAGAATTTGAAAAATTTCGGAAATTCTCTAGAGGAACTTCCACAAAAGTACTGAGAGTTCACAACCTGAGGAGTGCCCCGGGCCCTCCATAGACGTAAATCCGGTCCTGGTAGGTGCAAGCGGTGCACCGCGGACTTGTGACGACACTAATTATAACAATATTATCAACAAATTTGCTAGAAAAAATGTAAAACAAAAATCGCCTGGAGAAGTGCCTAATGATTAATCTCAAGTACCTTATAAATAGGTATATGCGTTCTTGCCCAAGTACTTCACAGTTTGACTTTGATAGGATTATTTCTTACTTTATATCTGGCAAATATTATAGACAAACTTTTTTTTGGGATTTGCTTTATTTTCAACGAATACAAAAGTTACGTCAAATAGGTACTAAAGTAGGTATTTTCCACAAAATTAAAAAAATTCATATCAAGGGAAAGTTAAGTAAAATGAAATCTTTTAACATTTTTTTTTCTTTGTTCAAAAAATTAGTTTAACATCTATAAAATATGTTCCAAAATTTTTATATCTGAATTTGAAGCATAAATGGTTCTACACGGAGAGAAAAATCATATAATTTTTGTAGATAAAATTTCAGAAAAATTACCATGCTCTCTTATAATGTGTGCGCGATCGACGACCAAAATAAAAAATATGTGCTAGCATGGTAAAATTTAATGAGCTAACACAACTTTTATCACACTCTTATGCATATATGTTATAGTTTAATTCTGTTGTCGTACTCTTTCATTTTCGCATCTGACCCGCAACCTTATGTTGCTTGGGCTGTACCTGTAAAAACTTCGAAGATCCCGATCTTTTCCGACTTTCGATTCTTTATGATGCATACAAAAATGATTGCCAATAATATATTCTAATACTAAAGATAGTGAAGTAACAAAATGATGAATTAAACGGTGACATCCCCGTCCTCTAAGACAGTGTAATGAATACTGCTTGCTGCTTGTAAGACAGTCTAATGAATCGAGGTGCTTGGTCCGACCCGTCCGACCAAGTTTGTCGTCCACACCTATGGTTGGCTATGTGACTTGCTATGAGTGAGGTACATTTCAACAGCGTTCACAACACACACAAACTTCTTTCTCTTTTTTTCTCTCTACTGTTAGGCAGATAGCATTTCAAATATTATAATACTGCATGGTAATTTTTGTAAGAAAAACAATTAAAAAATATTTTTTTGTCGGCAATGGAACTTTTTACTGTGCTGTTTTACAAATTTTACGGAGCTAATATTACGGAAACAATATTCTGTCCTTTAAATTTTCTATGATTAATTATAAGTTTTATATTTTTACCTTACAAAATTGAATATGTTCCCCTTTTACACGTCGCTTGTAGTGCTGAGCACGGTAATTTTTATATGAATTTTCTCTGCGTGTATAGTACATGTAAGTGTAGCGCTCCAAATGTTACTGAGCACGCGTAAATAATTTTAAACGGGCTTTTCTCAAAACATGTTTTTTCGCGTTCCGTGAAATGTAGCCAGGGGCGGATCCAGCCTTCAGCTCAGGGGGGGGGGTCAAATTTTTATGACTTAACACTTTAATCCTTATTGTAAATACCGATAACAAAGGGTGTCCAAATCTGCACAGAATTTTTTTTATGTGAAACTTATAGGTAAATTCTGTATTACAAATCAGGGGCGAATCCAGCCTTCAATTTAGGGGGAAGGGGGAGTCAAACTTTGTTCGCTATTGCAAATTTAACAAAAAGTGCTCAAAACTGCGTTAATTTCTAATTTATTTTTTGTTAAATTAAAGATTGTTAAACACATGTGCAGCATCTATACTGGTTATTTGATAAATGGTCATTTAAAAAAAATATGTTATTCTCTTCTATTTTCAAAAGCTAGATCAGTGGTTCCCAAACTTCTTGGTGTCGTCGATCCCTGTCCCTTGCCATTGTTTTCGATTTTAGATACACCCCCTGTACAAATTCATAAATTCAGCAACAACTTCGAAAATATAATTTGTCTAAAATGAGGTGTCGATGACCTTTTTTTTGGTCAATGCAGGTGACAAACAAAAAAAAGGTCACCAAATTCTCATTTTTACATTTTAGAACAACCAAGCCAAAACCTGCTTTGGTGTACGTATACTCTAGAGATGATCGATATATCGATAGCTGTTATTTTGTAACTAGTATAGAAAGATAACAGTTATCGTGAATAACTGGAATACCCAGTAATTGGTTACTTAAATAACTCCTTTGGAAATATCGATAACATCGGTCAGTATTAATATATTCGAAAGCAAGGATCACAGTAATTTATTTTAAACACCTACGGAGAATTTCAAAATAATAACGCCCCAGGCAAGTTACACATTTTCTATTGCAGCACATTTAAAAAAACCCTTAAAAATGAACTATTGTCTATTGTACAGTTATCTATTTGTATTTGTAATTTTGTATCCATAAAATTGTTAAAATTGTGTATATAAAGCCTAAATCCTTGTATAGACAAGTATCTGAACAGATATTGCAGATTATTTAGTATCCGTCAGTATTATACATCTGTGCATATTTCACTAACAGAACCGTTTGTACGCATATCGAATATCTTACAATATGTTAAAATATCCAAATACCATACCAGTTATAATAACTGTTATAAATAGCAGTTATTTTTCAGTAACTGTTATTGCAATAACAGTTATTAGAAAATAACCGTTTAGCTCATTTCTAGTATACCCTGTTGCTATAAATCCCTATTTACATCTTACCGAATCCTAATTTTTTTTGGCTAACATGGACCCCTTGCAGCTTATTATCGACCCCTGGGGGTTAATATAGACCACTCTGGGAACCACTGAGCTAGATGCTAGAACTTTTAATGTACAATAATTATAATATTTGCTACGTGTGTACATTACATTTTAAAATTACAAGTTAAAATTATACTGTTTAAAAATATTAACCAATAGATATCTTTGTTTGAAATTTGCAAATTTATATGTTAAATTTTATTTGTTTGAATTTTTTAGCGTAATCGTAAGAATATGTAGCAAATACTTTCAGCTCAGGGGGGGGGGGGGTCATGACCCCTATGACCCCCCCTCTGGATCCGCCACTGAATGTAGCTCAGCGAACTTTAACCAATTTGCATGAAACTTCACGAGAATATTTTTTAACTTATTAGTTATTGGCTGTTGCATAACGATATAGTTTCCTTTTTTTTATTTTAATTATTAACATTGTTTTTATTTTAATTATTTACCGAATAATTATAAAAAAATTAATTATTTTTGTCAAAATGGGCCTGAATTTGTAATTTTTTTCTTACAATTAGTCGTGTAAAGCGTATTTATGTATGTTAACGATAAACATTTTACTTACCAAAAGTCCAGTAGTACCAAAAGTCTTATAATTATTTCTATTATAAGGTCCCGAGCCCGACAGACCATTTTAACATCACTTTCATCTTTTTTCGAGATCTCAATAGTATTTGAGCAAAATTTTGTCAAAATTTCTTCGGCTTTTTAATTTGGGCCCTATTTGACATCACTGACGGCTAATTTTGACCACACATTCATTTAAATTTTATATTTTGAGATTCTGTACAAAATCAGTTCTTTATAGCGCTGCGCTTCGTTCGCGCAACGACTCTAAAGTAATCATATTCATATTTTGATAGCATATCTAATTTTCATATAATTTTAGTCGCTCAAGCTGATAGTCCTAGGGACAAATTTCGACCTCACTTTACTTTTAAATCAGATATTTTGAAATTCTTTGCTATATTCATATTTCAGTTGCGCTGGTGCGCAACTAATTTACATCTTATCGTTCACCTCGTAGATAGGTGGATACCATGTTAATAATTTTAAGAACACTAATTTGTGAGACATTTTGAAGTCTCAGGGCTTTAGAAAATATTTCCGAACTCGGGTTAATTTGTTTCGGAGTCTCATAACATTTGAATAAAAGTTAAGATCTGTTTAAGCGTTTATTTTCGAAACCTAGAAGGCAATTTTAAACACGTTCATTTTTTCAGAATTTCACTACTATTTGAGCAAAATTTGTGTCAAGATCCGTCCAGTCATTTATTTTGGGTCCTTTTTGGAACCTTCGGAAGCTAGGGATCAATTTTATTGTAATAATGTGTGAAAAGTACCATCCCCCTTCTTCAATTTTTTAATTATGATATAGAATTCACAATTTCATCACGTATAAAATAAAGTCTAAAAATTGAAGTTAACGGTATAAATAAATTTAAATATCATCGCAGGTAAGGTCCAAATGAACTTCGATTTTTAGTTTCGGTTGAGATGGAAACCGAATCCGAGAATAAAATAAATTGTCGGCCGAGACTGAGACGTAACAAAGTATGAAAAAATATTCGGAAAAAATATACAAATTGTTATTATTATTAATAATAAAAATATAAATAAATAAATAAAAAATAACAATAAATATTTAATGTTGGAGTACTTGTCAAAAAATTTTCAAAATTATATTTAATGAAAATTTACAATAAAAAACAGGTATGTTTTTAATTGATGATACCTATACACAATTAATCATAGAAGACAAAGCATATATATTATTTTTTTTGCGGTCGTATTATCTGTAACACTTTGTATATCTTTTTAACTGACGCTTCTTGTCCTTCTTCAGGTGTCTTAAATCATGCATACTTTTTAAATGACTGGTTCAGCATCTACATATTTAAGAAATGAAATGTTTTTAATGTAAAAGTTAGAAATAATAATATTCCTTTTTTTTAATTCTGTTAAACTTTAACACAAAACTGCTGAAATTTAACAGCATTAAAATACTTGTAGTTAAAATTTATAATTTATTAATTTGTCTACCAAAATCGGAACAGCACTTTCTGCCTCTTATATTATATGGGTTATCCCTATCATATCATAGACAAATGAGACAAATAATGTTTGGGGCCTTGTTTTTGAAGGACCAGATCAAACTGTCAATTTTGAATATTTGAATCAATATTTAAGATTTGTTTTAGTTTTTCACATTATTTAGTTTTGTTTTATTTGTTTTTTTATATTTTTTGTGCGCACTATTTTTTGTGGGAGAGGGGAGGACGCGGTGGGAAGAAAATATATAGGGCATCAAAATGTTTTAATCCGGTCCTGCCAGTGATGGCGGCGCTGAAAATATATTTATGTAAGTGTTCGATACGCAAGAAGATTTATCAGCTTAAACACAAGTACAGTTTATTTGCGAAACTTTGACGTAAAATGAAAGAAATATTTGGGAGACAGATAATAATTTTTTTTTTTACCACAGATTTTGAGAACTGTAAGTTGATTTACTAAATTTATTAATAATCTTTTGAATTGGGATATCTAATTGAACTTATGAATATTTTTATAAAAGTGATAAAAATTAAGCGTATTTAGATAGAACTGTTTTACAAGGAGATGCACCCAGAGTGAAATTCGGGATTTTGATGAAACTTCGCTGGTGTGTAGAATAGGCAAAAATAAGGAACCCGTATTTTTTTTTATCGGCCATCTTCCACGTTCACGGGGTGAAACCAGCCCCTAAAGTTGGGGGTTCAAATCGTATTTCTTAAGATATCTCGAAAACTATAAGAGATAGAGGAAAACTTTAAATTGACGAAATGTTACTCTTTGAAAGACCTATTCACCTGTATAGGTTAAACCAGGGTCCGGTTCATAAGAGGGTCTGGAGGGGTGAAAATGGGGGTAAATTTTCTTGTACAGCCTGAATGGTTCAATGTATCAAATTTTTGCCATCATAAAAAGAAAGAGCACCAAAAACTAGGGGACACGTGTTTTTGCGTTTTTTCGAAATATGTGTGGTATCCAAGCCATATAAGGAGCAAAAAAATAGGTTAATTATATTGCATTATTATTGATTGCAAATACCTTCTATATTTTTTTATTTTATGTTTATTTTCATCATTGAAATGTAAATTTTTACTTTCCGATTATGATTCATGTAATTTTCAGTACTTACTTAATTGTTACTTAGTTGTTGTTGCTCCAATGTTGATCAAACTGAATTTTAAATTCGAGAATATCATTTTTACGTTGTTACGATTGTTTTGAGCTACTTTACATGAAGAAGTTCCTGAATTGCTCAAATAGTTGATTATGTCAACACAGTCACCCTCTAGTTACTTACTCCTAAACTAAATATTATAATTAATACTAATAAATTTTAATATGCTATTTTTTTACCCTCTTTTCGTAAAGTTAACCCCTAAATTTTAACCCCCAACCACCCCTGTTGACGTCATTTAAACAAGTTACATATCAATAGATAGCTCTTTAAAATACCCCTGTCGCAGCATCTGCATAACATAGCGAATTTCCAAATATTGGGCACTGGTGGATCTCATCTAAGACCTGTACCCATTTAAAATAATTCAGCTTTTTAAGAGTGAAAAGATTTTCAAAATCAGTTGAGTAGTTAAGTTTTGGTGCTTTTTCGCATAAGGCGGTTGGCGCATATATCCATTTAAATAGTTTAGCTTTCTGATGGTGAAAAAATTTTCAAAATCGATTGGGGAGTTCATTTTTATATCCATCTAAAATAGTGTAGCTTTCTAAGAGTAAAATAATTTTCAAAATCGGCTGGGTAATTTATTTTTGGTATATTTGGGACCCAAGACCTCGAACGGACTTTGTACAACATAGTGCTACCCACCTAAAATAAATTAGTTCTCTAGCAATGAGAAAATTTTGCGAATCGGTTCGGTAGCTTATTTCTGGTGTTTCCGAGTCTGCAAGATCCCGGTGGACCTCATTTATATATCTATATCTCTATATCTATATCTACATATATATATATATATATATATATATATATATATATATATATATATATATATATATATATATATATATGTATAGGATACTTTTTTATCTTTCTAACTTTTTAAAACCCGTTGTATAGTTTTCTATGCAGGACAGTTGTGCTTTTCTAAAATAGTTTACCTCTGCAATAGTGAAAAAATTTTCAAAATCGGTCAGTTATTTTATTTTTGACACTTCTAGATCCCATGGACTCTATTGGACCTTACATAATGTAATCTATATCTATCTAAAATAGTTTAGCTCTCTAACAGCGAAAACATTTTCAAAATCGGTCGGTTAGTTTATTTTTGGCGCTTAAAAAATCCAAGGACTCTGGCCGATCTCATACAACATATAAGCTAAATCCATCTAATATAGTTTACCTCTGTAATAGTGAAAAAATTTTCAAAATCAGTCGGTTATTGTATTTTTGACACTTTTAGATCCAATGGACCATAGCGGACCTTACATAAGCTAATCTATATCTATCTAAAATAGTTTAGCTCTCTAACAGTGAAAAAAATTTTCAAAATCGGTCGGTTAGTTTATTGTTGACACTTTTGGGTCCAATGGACCCTGGCGGACCTTACATTACGTAATCTATATCTATCTAAATTAGCTTAGCTCTTTGACAATGAAAAAATTTTCAAAATCGGTCGCTTATTTTATTTTTGATACTTCTAGATCCAGTGGACCTTAGCGGACCTTGCATAAGGTAATCTATGTCTTTCTAAAATAGTTTAGCTCTCTAACAGTGAAAAAATTTTGAAAATCAATCGGTTAGTTTATTTTTGACACTTTTGGGTCCCGTGGACCCTGGTGGACCTTACATTACGTAATCTATATCTATCTAAAATAGCTTAGATCTTTGACAGTGAAAAAATTTTTAAAACTGGTCGGCTAGTTTATTTTTTACAATTATGGGATCAATGGACCCTGGCGGGTCATATAACTTATGGCAGTCCGTGAGCGTCTTGCGGACATCATTTAATAATTTAACTAATTCAAATATTTGAGCTTACTAACGGTGAAAAAATTTTTAAAACCTATTGAGTAGTTAATTTTTGGCATTTTTATGTCCCCAATGGCCTAACGGATCTCATATGAGATACCTTAAGTCCATTTAAAATTGTTTGGCTTTTTAACATTAATGATTAATAGAGAAAAAATTTTCAAAATCGATCCAGTTCTTTAAAATTTTTTTCCTGGCATATAAACATTATTATTATGTTATTTTTCTATATTTAATAAGATTATATCATGACATTACCTTCATTATCTTGTTCATTTAAAATTCAATAAAAAAACAATCTTCATTACATATGCTTAAAATATCTGGTTAATTTTAATTTAAAAAAATGAGACAGAGATATGGTATTTATAATACATAGATTTTGAATAGCTACCGTTTGTTTCACGTAAAAAAAATGAAATTTTTCTCTATTTGATAAGGAACTGAGACAGAAATGTAAATTACTTATTACAATGACAAAGAGAGCAAAATAAGGCAAAAATGAAAAATTACGATTTTCGAAAACTACGTAACATAGAAAGAAAATTATAAGAACATTTTCTTCATAATTTTTTTTTCTTTTCAACGATGTAAGAAGCGAACTGTCTTACGATAGGATCAAATGATAAAAAATGGCCAGAAAACCTACTTTTGGGCATCCGACGTGTCTGGCTAACGAAATTAGCCGAGCCAATTCAGAATCCATACACAAAATTTCATAAGCATTAGACATTTCGTTCGAGAGTTATCGTGGGAACACATAAATATATATATATATATATATATATATATATATATATATATATATATATATATATATATATAAATTTTAGTGAATATCATTTTCGTATTCTAGGGACCTCAAAACATATTTCTGTTATAGTCTCGGCCTCAGATTGCGTCATGAGAACGGCTGTAATAGCTGAACTTCGAGTTTTCGAAATTCGCTAAAACAGCAATATCGCCAATTTAAACTTTTGCTCTATCTCTTACCGTTTTCGAGATATTTAACAAATTAAATTTTTACCCCAATTTTTGAAGGGTGATTTCACCCCTTCAAACCGTTTTACAGCCACTAACAAAAAATACGTGTCTCTTCTTTTTCGATGTTCTACAACATATCAAAGAATAAACAAAATCGGAGGGGTACACCCTCGTGATGCTCCTTCTCAGGCATAAACAACACTGGGCTTAGACAGTCACCTTGCATTACACCTACATTTAATTAAACGCTATCTGTGTATTCATGATCCTTATTAATGCGGATTATAAATTTTGAGAACATATTTTGGATTAGTCTTATAATTTTTACATTTATTCCTAAGTTATACATTTATTACCAAAGTATGTAAGGATTTACCATTTCAAAGGCACGGCGAAAATCGACAAAGGTAGCGAATAATTTCTTCCTAGGAAGTCTCAGTTGCAGGTTTACTATAGAATTTAAAATGAAAATATTGTCTGAGCACCCCCTATTTTTTCGGAAGCCGTTTTGTTTTTCTGGAAGTATTTTATTTTGTTCTACAAATAAAGTTATTCGGTTATTGATAATGTATGTTAATACGGTTAATACTTTCAGAACGGTGTTAATAAGGGCAATACCCCTATTGTTAAACGGATCTTTTGAATTGCTTTTTTTAAAAATCGTATGTAACTCTGCCTCAGTCCAGCTGTTCGGAATATTTTCCTCATCCAGAGTTTTATTAAAGATATTCAGTAAATAATTTTGTTCTGTTTTCTGTAAGTTTTTCCAGTTCATTGGAAATTTGTATATACCTGGAGTTTTTCGGTTTTTAGTGTGTATAATGGCTTGTATTAACTCGTATTTTTCTATTTTTCGGTCGAAATATGGATGAAGACAGTCGAAGAAAATAGATTCCGGGCAACGCTCTTTGCTTTTATATGAGTCTCTTAAATACTGTTCCCACTGTCCTGTGTTTATATTATTTACATATTTTCTATTATTATTAAAGAATCTAACGACTTCCCAAAAGTCTTTCGAGTCTTTTGCAAAATTTATCTTTTCTTTTATTTATAACTCAAATCGTTTTTTTTTATTTAATTTCTTAAAATATTTTTTTTTTTTTTGAAATATATTTTTCAACGAATTCACTTTTAAAATTTTCTTCCCTACATATTCTTAATGCATTTTGGACTACTTTTTTTGTTCCCTACAGATCTTACTGTACCAAGGTTTCTCACCTTTGTCATTTCTATTTGCATCTTTCCTAATTTTAATATTAATTTTCATACCCGTTTCTTGTACTGCCTTATTTATTACTTCTTTCATTATTTCGTGATTTATTATCGAGTACTTCCGTTCGTCGGTCAATTCTTTATCAATTATTTGTTGGAACACAGTTTTTTCGAGTCTAATCATTTTATTTTTTCCAAATTTATAATTTATTTGTTATTGATAGTGCTATTATTTATTTTAATTATTGTAAAGATTATTCAATTTTAATATACATGGTAAACGGTCTGAGCTGTGGTTATCGACTGAGATATACATATCCTCAATATAATTTAGCCCCCTCCCCCCCATGCTAACCCATATTAAGTCTATAACGCTTTTGCCTATTTTAGATATGTACGTATATGTACATATCGTGAGTCAGATGAGTCAGATTTCGTTCTACCATTTAATACAACTAATTGTTTTTGTTCAAAAATTTCTACTAGTTCCTTTCCTTTTCGGTCAGTTTTTTCGTCGATAATTTCCCTATTACTATTTAAATTTGTACCATCAAATAAAAATTCTTCATCCCATGAGTTTAGATTTCTTATAAATATTATTATGGTAATTCATATCTCCTGCGACTATAATATCATTTATTTTGGTTTTTTCTGTTATTATTTCTTTAAGTATTTTTAATTCTTCAAAAAATCCATCCGTCTGTTCGAAATATGTCAATATTATTACATAGTTTTTTCCTTCTATTTGAATGTAGCTTACAATACAAAAATCTAAAACAATAGTATCATTAACGATTATATTTGAGTGTTTTTTTAATTAATAATATTAATCCCTCAGAAGCCCTGCCTTTTTTATGAGTTTTCTTCGCTGGTGAGAAAATACATTGGTGTTGAGGGAAATAAGATTCCATTTCGTGAGTTTGTAATTCCATTTTCCATGTTTCCACTACACCAATTATATCATATTGTTGGAGTTTGCTGTGTCAAAAGTATTTGAAATACCGTTCGAATTCCAAAAAAATAATATTTCAGTGTTCCTTTTTTTGAACCATTTTTCGGGCAGGTGTTTGTATCACTGTTGCGTAGTCTTCCCCTTCCCTGTATTTTTTCCTTGGCTTGAGATATTATCTTCACCTATGTCTGGTGGCCTTTCCGAGGCCAATCTCGTTTTCCCTGTTTTTTCCATTTTTTAAGTCTTGGTTGTCTTTTTTTATTCGTAGTTCTAATGGGAGGTCTTCGTTTACAAATATATTGCTACCTCTTTAGCTTTAATCTTGATTGGTAAACTTCTTTTTTTTATAGTTATTGAACATAACCTTAATGGGTCGACCTTTATTATTGTTTTTTTTTCCCGATTCTTCGTCTATTTCGTTGCTGGTGCAGTTTATTTTAATTTGTTTATTAATTATTTGTAGTACAACAGAATATAGATCTTCTTCATCTTTATCAATTTCTTCAATTCCAAATATGATTATGTTGTTTTTATTCACTAAACGTTTTAAATATATAACAGTTTCTTCTTGTTTCTTCATATTTTCTTTTAGACTATTGTTTTCTTCTTGCAATTTCTCGCATATATTTTTAATTGACTGCACTTCTTTGGTAATTGTTTCTTTTAATTTTTCTTCTACGTTTTCTATATTTTCCAAAATTAAGTCTAGTTTTTTGTCCATTTTATATCAGCAGATTATTGAGAGTACCTATGTATTTTTATAAGTTTTATGTTTTTTTTTTAATACTAGTGTTTGCACGTGGTGTTTCCGTATAACTTCTCCGTTTTAGGTTATGTTTCTATTTTTATTTTATAATTCCACTGTTTTTGAATTTTTAATTTTTCGCGTCTTTCTTTTTTGTAGTTTTAGCTTTTAAAATTATTTTTATTAAAATATTACTTGTTAAAATTAATTATTTTCTGGAGCGATTTTATTGCACATCCGTCTAGCTTCTAGTCGGTGTACCTATATACCACCACCAATAGTGTACCTAGGACCACCTTTCGGTTTCTTGACAGGTACTGCTCTCTAAGTAGAAACAGTAGTAGTAGCCTCACTCACCAGAATGCGGTGTTAGTATGCTTTCAATCAGTTCTAGGCTATTGTTCTCATGTGAAGTGTAAAATTATTTTTTCGTCATAAAAAGTTGGGACTTTTGATTTTAGTAATTGTTTTTTTAGTCAGACATATTTTGTGACAGTTTTCTTTCTTGAACTCTGCTAAAAACACTGTAATCATCCTAATATTTAGGCTAGAAAAAATAATTTATGTAGTTTACAAAAATGCACCGTCGTGTACCTTGGATCAAAACAACTTCGTATACCTTGAGTCACTGATCACAGGTACATGATGCTATGATTTTACATTTTTTGTTTTAGATAACGATGCCGCGAAGTAAAACTAGGAAAAAAGCGCTCCAGTAGATCGGCAATCAATGGATATTCGGTCGAAACAGTGACAGCACCTCCAAATATACGAATTTCACTAGAAAGGAAATGCACCCAAAGTGAAAACTGTATGAGATAGAGAAAAACTTTAAACTGACGAAATGCTCCCCTTTAAAAGACCTATTCACCTGTATAGGTTAATTCAGGGTCGGGTTTATAAGAGGGGATGGAGGGGTGAAAATTGGGGTAAATTTTCTTGTACAGCCTGAGTGGTTCAATATATCAACTTTTTACCATCATAAATGGAAAGAGCACCAAAAATTAGGGGATACAGGTTTTTGCGTTTTTCGGAAATATGTGTGGTATCCAAATCATATAAGGAAGAAAAAAATAGAGTAAATTATATTGCATTATAATTGATTACAAATACCTTCTATATTTTTTTATTTTTATAATTTTTTTTTTTTATTGTTTAGATGCGCCACAACTAAGGTGATATGCATCGTTTGGTATATGTTGTACTATTGCTTTTGCTGTTGATGTGCTATAGATGACTGGTGCGGTATGGTAGTTTGATGATGATGTATCTCCCCCGGCCGGTTCCGAACTCACGATCTTATCAGTCAAGAGCGGAGTTGCTAACCACTAGACTAGCTCGGGGTCTATTTTTATAATTATTTCATCAGGAAATTGTAAATTTTTACTTTCCGATAATAATCCATCTTTTTTACGTACTTAATTGGTAATTTAGCCATTTGTATATATTTGGTTACTCATATTCTATATTTTTTATATGTATGTATTTCTGCGAAAGTTCTCTAGTCTGCCTGTGTTAATGAATGCTCGACAAGAAGCAGTAATCTCTTTCGTTTACTGTTCAGGTGCTTTGTAATAAATTTTGTAATTTATTAAATTTTATGATTGTGCGAAATGGCGTTGACATCTACGAAGCATAAGAATTGTATAGTAAGAATAGTAAAAAAAGAATAAGAATAGTAGTTTGAATGTTGAGAAAGAAATAAACTGTGTTTATTTGGTTAAAAAAGAATTTGTAAAAAGATGAAACCAGTTGATTTGTTGAACAGAAGAGATTACTGCTTCTTGTCGAGACATTCATTAACACAGGCAGACCAGGGAACTTCGGAGAAATAGGTATAAGGAATATGGGTAACCAAATATACACATACGTCAATTACCAATCAAATACTGAAAAATACATGAATAATTATCGGAAAATAAAAATTTACATTTTCACTATGAAATAATCATAAAAAAAATAAAAAAAAATATAGAAGATATTTGCAATCAATAATAACGCAATATAATTTTAAGATTTAATATCTTTTTCCTCCATATATATTTTGGATATCACGCATATTTCGGAAAAACACAAAAACCCGTATCCCCTAATTTTTGGTGCTCTTTCTATTTATGATGGTCAAAATTTTATACATTGAACCACTCAGGCTGTATACGAAAATTTACCCCCATTTTAACCCCTCCAGCCTATTTTTCAAAGAGTAACATTTCGTCAATTTAAAGTTTCCCTCTATCTCTTATAGTTTTCGAGATATTTTAAGAAATACGATTTAAACCCCTAACTTTAGGAGCTGGTTTCACCCCGTAAACGTAGAAGATGGCCGATACAAAAAATACGGGTCCCTTATTTTTGCCTATACTACACACCAGCAAAGTTTCGTCAACATTGCCTCCCTTGTAAGGGAGGCTTGTGATGTGTATCACGTAAAATTTATAACTTTTGTCAGAAATGTTAAAAAATTTGTCAAGCCTCTGGTAAAGAAAATTTTATAAATAATGAAAAGAAGACACATAGTGTTAAGATAGTAGTCTGGTAACTTGCACTGTTTTCATGCCTATTTTTAGGGGCACTTTTTGAGAAAAAACAAATGAAAAGTTTTGAATTTTTTATATGTTTTTATTTAAATCTTGGTTACAATTTTTTTTCTTTTTGAATAAATTAAATTTTGTTTTATTATTATTATTATCCCTTCAAGTTGGCGCCTCAAAAAAAGCACTTGGATGGCCCGCGTGATTTTGACTCTTGGGGACATCTGAAATCAAAAATTCTTAATTAGTCTCAATCTATAGATGCAGTTAGCAACAAAAGTATTTGGACAAAATTTTTAGAAAATTGATTTTTTCAGATTTATACCTTAAATATTGCTACTGACGTTATTAATTATGTGTTATTAAATATGTATTAATGCTAGTATTTATCTTATACCTTTATACTAAAATGATGAAGAGACTAAATCTCGCCTTTATTTTTATTTAGATAAAGTATACGAATAATACTTATTACATTTTAAATACCATGCTGCATTTAAAAGAATTGTTGAAAAAGTGTTGTAAAAACGTTGTAAAATGATGTTTTTAAATTATATTTCAAAATCGGCGTGGTCAATAATTTTTAGCGAATTTCGAAAACTCGAAATTCAGCTATTACAGTAGGTCTCATGACGCAATCTGAGTCCGGGACTATGGCAGAAATCTGTTTTGAGGTCCCTAGAATACGAAAATGATATTCACTAAAATTTATATATATATATATATATATATATATATATATATATATATATATATATATATATATATATATATATATATATATATTTATGTGTTCCCACGATAACTCTCGAACGAAACGTCTAACGCTTATGAAATTTTGTGTGCGGACTGGATTCTGAATTGGCTTGGCTAAGTTCGCTAGCCAGACACGTCGGATGCCCAGAAGTAGGTTTTCTGGCCATTTTTTATCATTCGATCCTATCATAAGACAGTTCGATTTTTACATCGTTGAAAAGGAAAAAAAAATTATGAAGAAAATGTTCTTATAATTTTCTTTCTATGTTAAGTAGTTTTCGAGAAAATCGTAATTTTCACTATTGCCTTATTTTGCTCTCTTTGTCATTGTAATAAGTAATTTATATTTCTATCTCAGTTCTTTATGAAGTATAAAAATATTTCACTTTTTTATTAAAGAATTTTGTGAGAACAAGTGAAGTATATTCACATACATGTGTTATAACACACATACATGTATAGAGTTTTGTTTCTCATTTATTGCATTATAATTAGCATGGTTCTATCTCATGTTAAAAAATGTAAATTAAACAGATTTTCTAAGCTAATGTAATGAAGAATTTTTTTTTTTTTTATTGAATTTTTAAGTAAACAAGAAATTGAAGATTATGTTATGATATAATATTATTAAATATATGAAACAAAACAAAATATGTACAATGTACATATGTATGCACGGAAAAATATTTTGAATCGATTTTGAAAATTTTTTCACTAATAACTAATAATGTTAAAAAATTAAACCATTTCAAATGGATTTAAGGTATTTTATGTGAGGTCAAGTTTTTCGGGACCTAAAAAGGCCAGAAATTAATTAACCAATCGATTTTAAAAATTTTTTCACAGTTAGTAAGTTAAAGTATTTGAATTAATTAATTAAATGATGTCCGCAAGAAGCTTACGGACTGCCATAAGTTATATGAGATCCTTAGAACCCTTTTCTTACTGTTAGAGTACTAGACTTGTATGAGTTTCGCCAGGATTTACTGATCCCATAATTGTAAAAAATAAACTAAACGACCAATTTTAAAAATTTCTTCACTGTTACAGAGCTAAACTATTTTAGATAAATTTAGAATACATTATGTAAGGTCCGCCAGGGTCCACAGGACCCAAAAGTGTCAAAAATAAACTAACTGACCGATTTTGAAAATTTTTTCACTGTTACAGAGCTAAACTATTTTAGATAAACATCGATTACGTTATGTAAGGTCCGCCTGGGTCCATAGGACCCAAAAGTGTCAAAAATAAACTGCCTGATCGATTTTGAAAATTTTTTCACTGTTACAGAGCTAAACTGTTTTAGATAAATATAGATTCCGTTATGTAAGGTCTGCCAGGGTCCATAGAATCCAGAAATGTCAAAAATAAACTAACTGACCGATTTTGAAAATTTTTTCACTGTTACAGTGCTAAACTATTTTAGATAAATATAAATTACGTTATGTAAGGTCCACCAAGGTCCATAGAACCCAAAAGTGTCAAAAATAAACTAACTGACCGATTTTGAAAATTTTTTCACTGTTACAGAGCTAAACTATTTTAGATAAATATAGATTACGTTATGTAAAGTCTGCCAGGGTCCATGGGATCCAAAAGTGTCAAAGATAAACTAACCGACCGATTTTGAAAATTTTTTCACTGTTACAGAGCTAAACTATTTTAGATAAATATAGATTACGTTATGTAAGGTCTGCCAGGGTCCATGGGATCCAAAAGTGTCAAAAATAAACTAACCGACCGATTTTGAAAATTTTTTCACTGTTGGGGAACTAAGCTATTTTAGATAGACATACATTACGTTATTTAGGGTCCGCCAGGGTCCATGGGACCCAAAAGTGGTAAAAATAAACTAACCGACCGATTTTGAAAATTTTTTCACTGTTACAGAGCTAAACTATTTTAGATAAATATAGATTACGTTATGTAAGGTCTGCCAGGGTCCATGGGATCCAAAAATGTCAAAAATAAACTAACCGACCGATTTTGAAAATTTTTTCACTGTTGGGGAACTAAGCTATTTTAGATAGACATACATTACGTTATTTAGGGTCCGCCAGGGTCCATGGGACCCAACAGTGGTAAAAATAAACTAACCGACCGATTTTGAAAATTTTTTCACTGTTACAGAGCTAAACTATTTTAGATAAATATAGATTACGTTATGTAAAGTCTGCCAGGGTCCATCGGATCCAAAAGTGTCAAAAATAAACTAACCGACCGATTTTGAAAATTTTTTCACTGTTGGGGAGCTAAGCTATTTTAGATACATATAGATTACGTTATATAAGGTCTGACAGTGTCAGTAGGACCTAAAAGTTTCAAAAATAAAATAACTGACCGATTTTGAAACTTTTTTACTATTACCGAGGTAAACTATTTTAGATAGGTACAGGTTGTGTTATCTGAGATCCACAACTGTCCTGCGGATGCAAATGCGGCGTAGAATGCTACACAACGGGTTTTGAATATATATATATATATATATATATATATATATATATATATATATATATATATATATATATATATATATATATTACATAAAGTCCGCCTAGAATATACGGTCAAGCTGATTTTTTAAGGAGGTCCACCGGGATCTTGCAGATCCGAAAACGCCAGTAATAAGCTATCGAACCGATGTTAAAAAATTTCTCACTGCTAGAGAACTAAATTATTTAAGATGGATACAACTATGCTGCACAAAATTCGTTCGGGTTCTTGGGTCCCCAAAAATACCAAAACTAATTACCCAGCCGATTTTAAAAATTCTTTTACTCTTAGAAAGCTAAACTATTTTAAATAGGTACAGGTCTTAGATGAGATCCGCCAGTGCCCAAGATTTGGAAATTCGCTATGTTATGCAGATGCTGCGACAGGGGTATTATTTCTTATTAAATATGGTTTGTAACTTTGTATTAAATAACATATTAAATTTTTATCAAATTCCTTTGACACGTTTTCATTTTATTCAAAAAAAAAAAAAAAAAAAAAAAAAAATAGAATTTTCTCATTAGACCCCGTGTTAAAATTACAAAACTTTGAAATCGTTTTCTTCAAAATTGGGGTGGTCAATTTTTTTTTTCGGTAAGGGCTCGTATTATGGTATTGGATTAAATAAATACCTAGAGAAGTTTCGTTAAAATCCTTTGAAAAAATCGTTTTATCGGCCAACTACCTTAAGATACATTATTGCGTTTATTTTAATATCATAACTCATAACATCAATAACAGTTTCCAAGAAAAATTACAATTATTTTCCTGATTGCTGTCCAACTACTTTTGTTGCTAACTGTATGTCATTCTGGTCGGAACTAGAATTATGAAATTTTATCGAAAAATAACAAAATGGCGGACTTCGAAAAAAAGTCATTACCAGTGGCTTTAAAAAAAAACGGAATTTATCCGCTGAATAGGAACATTTTCAGTGATGCTGACTTCCTACCTTCGTATGTAATTGACCGTCCAGCTTCAGTCTTTATTGTAAATCAAGACGTCGGTCTGTCTACTGAAGTTCCATTCGACACCAGTTTAAAGGAAATTCAAACTAGGCTTTGTTGTTTTGGCGAAGGAGTTTCTGGCCCATCAACAGAAACGTCACCGGATACTGTACCTTTAACATCAGTGAATTACACCATCTTGCAAAACAAGAATTATGATTCAACTCCTTTGGTAACTCCAGAACAAATTCAACCCTACTCTAAGGTTGCAACATGAAAGAAAATAGGTAAACAAAGGGGAAAGCAACCGGGTAAAACAAAAATAGCAACGGATAGCCCTGAAAATCAGAAAAGAAAGAGGAAAAAAGAAGTTAGATAACGAAGCAAAAATGGTCAAAATTGAAAAAGTGAGAGTGAGTTTTAGTGAGAGTTAAAAAGAAAAGTGGAAAGTCAGAACAATATGTGGAAAAAATAATATCTACGCTTGAAAATAAACTAGAGTACAAGATCCAGTTCTTCAAATGGATTGGAAATGGAAATATATTTACAATAGAATCAGAAGAGGTGTTTGATTTTGTTGGAGAAGATATAATGGTTAAGCTTCCTAATCCAGTAGTGTTGAGTGGTTCTGCAAGAGTCAGAGGATAGTTATGGTTTCAAATCGACTCCTCTGGCTAGAACCTGAAGTAACTTGTAGAGAAAGTCCGAAAGACAGTTTTTTTAAATTTAATGGCTTATGGTTTGAGTTTTAACTTTCATAGTCAAGCCAAAGTTTTGTAATAACTTTTTTGAAGATTTACATATAGCAGAAATTAACTAGAGCTATTTCGAACAAGATGTATTTTGTAATAATAAAACAAATATAATGATTTAGTATGAAAATATTTTGTAAGTTGTTAGTAACCTCATGATCTCAGGTAAATAATGTAACTGATCCAAGGTACAATATGTTATGATCCCAAGTACATTATAAAGTTGTACCTGGAATTAAAAAACCAAAACTTTTCAGATTTTTTTTTTTTTGCTTTCTTTTAAGATTTTTCAACTTATAAAAATTTTAGTATGTAGCCAGAAATCTGAAGTAAGTGTCTGTTGCTCTTATTTTTTAAAATTAGACAAATTTATGTTTCAAAAAAATTGGGATGTATATTTTGATCTCAGTTACAACACCCTCCCCTATATATGTTGTAATTTTTAACGTGTGAACTAACCGATCCGTGAGATCGTTTTATTGCACGCACGGTCTATCACATGTATTTAGATGTGGTTTTGACCAGTGTTCACACTAATCCGGTCTAATTAGTGCAATCAGTGACGGTCAGAAGTTTGACTAGATTTTAAAAATCCTTGAATAAAACAATTTTTATACTACTACAAGCCATTTTGTCACGTTTTGTCAATATTGATTTTTTTTTAGTAGATATAATTAATCGTTTTTGTATATACCACTTGGGGCACGTGTCTCGGGGCTTCCACACAATAGAGGCCTCCACAATATCGAATAAAATCTCAAAATTAATGCTTTATGTCCACATGCAAGTCACTCGCGGAAGCTTTTACAGACACTACTTGTCCACTACTACTACGTGTCCACATATTTCATACTTTTTACAAGTTTTCTTTCGAAAATTACTCTCAGAAGCCGCTCTATATAAGGACAACGTGTAGCCAAAAATTATTTTTAATTGCAAGTTTTATACATAGGGTCATTTCATCGGTTTTCGTCCAATTAGTGGAGTTCATAGGTTCATAACATCAGAAAAATAATATGTTTTATTAATCCAATGTTAATGAATTATATGGTTATTTATTACTTATATTTTCTATTTTAAGTTTAAAAAAAATGATAACTAATTACATTCATTGCTTTTATATAAAAAAAAACGCCGTGAGCAGCGGAGCCCCATCACGGAAGTCGAATTTTTCCTTTCATCTTCGGTATTGAGTGTCTACAAGCGAAATGTAATTGAAAGTCCACAAGCGATTTGTCATTTTGGTGGTTTCAAAACTGATGATGAGTGTCCGGTTGATCGGGGCTTTAAAAAAAAGGTTTTAAGTTTTTAAGGGCTGAATCTCAGTAAATTTTAATTTTGTGCCGATAGCAGTTAACAGGGAAAAAGCCAACACAATTTGTACGAGGGCATTCCTACCCATGCTTATCCGCCAATTGCCTTCTTGTTTTATTTTTAAATATTAAAAAAGGAACTTAAATAGTAAACTGGAAGGCCTTTATGAGGATATTTTTTCTTTCCAAAAAAATCCAAAATTTCTATTTTATAAATAATAACAATCCAAAATTCCTAATTTACAAATAAACAGTGACTTTAATAACATTTTTAAATTACTTAATATGTATGTATTTCATTTGTTATAAAAGTAAATTCCCTTTTTTTTAAATTTTTTAAAATTACTATTCGCCTACTTGTATTTAGAATAAAAATATTGCATTTAAAACACATTTAACAATAGCATTCAATTCCGATGTAAAAATGGGAGAAGTGGGGGGAAAAGTAATGTGGACTACCTAAGACTACCTAGAGAGTCTCTAGACGTGTTAGAAAACAAGCAAAAAAATTAAGGAAATATTGGCGTAAAAATCGTGGGGGTAAGAGTTGAAAGTTGAAACCTCCAAAAAGCAGTGTCTGGCTATTAGCTTAACCTGTACACAAAATTTCAGCTGTCTAGATTTATTTGGAGAGATTTTGACCCGAACGAAACTGTTAAAAACAAGAAAAATCATGTTCTTTTTGGTATAAAAATGGTGGGGGTAGGGGTTAAAAATTGAGACCCCCAAAAGGCACCCCCTTGATACTAACTCAATCCGAATACAAAATTTTAGCCCTCTAGGTTTATTTGGGTGACCTGTGCGAGTGGTACAAACTTCGAAAACGTCAAAAAAGCATGAAAATGTAGCTTAAAAATGAGGGGGGTGGGGGTAAAATATTAAAACATTCAAAAAGCACAACCTAGGTATGAACTCTATCAACACACCAAATTTCGACCCTCTATGTTAATTCTGAGGGGCTGGGGGCGAGTTGGATCCTACAAAAATCATTTTTTCCCCCTCTGCTCCCACCAAATTATCCTAGGAAGCTGAGTTTTGGATATGCTGTAGATAACTCACCGAAACATTATCTCCAACTGGTTTGGAAAAGTTTTATTGCATAATAATAAAAGTTGCATAATGTGTGCTTTTACTCAAAGCGTGAACGTTTGTTGATGACTGTAAAAATGACTATAAAAATGATAGAATCCTAAAAAAATTTAATTATGGATTAATTTTTTATTTAATCTTATTAAAATTAATTTTATTTAGTAAAAAATTAGTTCCTTAATTAAATGTAAGCATACCTTATACTGTAACTTATATAAAAATAAACTTATGCAGCAAAACATGAGTGGCCCTTATTTTGTTTTGAGTAGTATATATATATATATATATATATATATATATATATATATATATATATATATATATATATATATATATATATATATATATATATATATATATATATATCAGACATTTTTCTTCTACATATTCGTGTTCTACGGGTCCGAAAACGGATAGCGCCCCTACTGTCGCCTCTCGTCGTTCTTGTCGTATAAACTGTATAAGTCTAATTTTTTCAAGGAAAAATTCGACTAAAAAACGCCGTGAGCGGCGGGGTCCCATCACGGAAGTCGAATTTTTACCTTCATTTTCAGTATTGAATATCTACAAGCGAAATGTCATTGAAAGTCTATAAGTGATTTGTCATTTTGGTGGTTTCAAAACTGATGATGAGTGTCCGGCTGATCGGGGCTTTAAAAAAAGGTTTTAAGTTTTTAAGGGCTGAATCTCAGTAAATTTCAATTTTATTCCGATAGCAGTTACCAGGAAAGAAGCCAACAATTCGTACGAGGCCATGCCTATCCGCCAATTGCCTTTGTGTTTTATCTTTAAATATTAAGAAAGGACCTTAAATAGTGAACTGGAAGGCCTTCATGAAGATATTTTTGCTTTTCAAAATATCCAAATTTATATTTTATAAATAAAAATTGACCTTAATAAAATCCGTTTTCAGACCCGTAGCACACGATTCTGAAGAAAAAAGTCCGATATATATATATATATATATATATATATATATATATATATATATATATATATATATTAAGGATGTTACGGATATGAAATTTCGGATACAGATACGGATGCGAATATTTAAAAACATTTTTTTCGATTTCGGTTTCGGTTACGGATATATAATATTATCGGATAATGTTTCGGATACGGTTACGGTTAATTGCTTTTAATTAACAATTTTTTTAGAAAAAAATTCAATTTTCCAGCGGCAGTGGTCTGCCTTTATCCGAAACAATTCTTTTCGGATACGGTTTCGGTTACGGATAATGAATTATTTCGGATATCCGGTAGTTTCGGTTACGGTTACGGATATCCATAACATCCCTAATATATATATATATATATATATATATATATATATATATATATATATATATATATATATATATATATTCCCGTTACCTTTTAATATGTGTAGGGCCCCCCTATGGAAGTTAAGAGCTGGAATTTGCTATCAAAGTGAGGTCAAATTTTGCGCAAATTTTGGATCCGACCCAAACTTTAGGGGGTGGTGGTGGGCAACAAAACAGTAACACTTTTCCATACCGATTGGTAATAATGTTTCGGTCAATTACCTACAACATGTCCAAAATTCAGCTTCCTAGGGTGATTTGGAGGGAGTAGAGGGGAAAAAAACGATTTTGGCTGGATCTAACACGCCCACAGCCCCTAGAACTAACGTAGAGGGTTGAAATACGGTGTGTTGATAGAGTTCGTATCTAGGTTGTGCTTTTTGGAGGTGTTAATATTTTACCCCCACGCCCACCATTTTTAAGGTACAATTTCATGCTTTTTCGACGTTTTCGAAGTTTGAACCACTCACACAGGTCACCCAAATGAACCTAGAGGGCTGAAATTTTGTATTCGGATTGAGTTGGTGTCAAGGGGGTGCCTTTTGGGGGACTCAATTTTTAACCCCTACCCCCACCATTTTTATACCAAAAAGAACATGATTTTTCTTCTTTTTTAACAGTTTGGTTCGTATCAAAATCTCCCCAAATAAACTTAGAGGGCTGAAATTTTGTGCACAGGTTAAATTAATAGCCAGTCACTACATTTTGGAGGTTTTGACTTTTAACCCTTACCTCCACGATTTTTACGGCAATATTTCCTTGATTTTTTGCTTTTCTTCTAACACGACTAGAGGCTCAAACTTAGAGGACTGAAATTTTGTACGTTTATTGAATGAGTATCCAGCTAGTGCCTTTTAGGGATTACACATTACTTTTCCCCCAACTTTACCAATTTTTACATCGGAATTCAATGGTATTGTTAAATGTGTTTTAAATGCTTTATTTTTATTCAAATATAAGCAGGCGTGTAGTATTTTTAAAAATTAAAAAAAAAATGAAATTACTTTTATAAAAAATGCAATATATAAATATTAAGTAATTTAAAAATGTTATTAATGTCACTTTTTGTTTATAAAGTAGGAATTTTGGATTTTTATTATTTATAAAATAGAAATTTTGAGTTTTTTTGGAATGAAAACATATCTTCATAAAGGCCTCCCAGTTTACTATTTAAGGGGCATTTTTAATATTTAAAAATAAAACACAAAGGTAATTGGCGGATAAGCATGGGTAGGAATGCCCTCGTACGAATTTTGTTGGCTTTTTTCCTGGTAACTGCTATCGGAATAAAATTGAAATATACTGAGATTCAGCCTTAAAAACTGAAAACCTTTTTTTAAAGCCCCGGTCAGCCGGACACTCATCATCAGTTTAGAAACCACCAAAATGACAAATCGTTTGTAGACTTTCAATCACATTTCGCTTGTAGACATTCAGTACCGAAGACGAAGGGAAAAATTCGACTTCCGTGATGGGGCTCCGCTGCTCACGGCGTTTTTTTCTTAAATTACAATATTTGTTACGGTTAGTTCACTTCTTTTTAGCGAATTTCCAAAACTGGAAATTCACTTTACGCCAGGTGTCATGGTGCGACCTAAGCCCGGGACCATATCAGAAATATGTTTTGAGGTCTCTAGAATACGAAAATGATATTCACTAAAATTTATATATATATATATATATATATATATATATATATATATATATATATATATATATATATATATATATATATGTATCCGCGCGATAACTCTCGAACGAAACGTTTAATGCTTATGAAATTTTGTGTGCGAATTCGATTTTCCTAATCGTTGGATGAGTTCGTTAGCCAGACACGTCGGATGCCCAGAAGTAGGTTTTCCGGGCGTTTTTTGTCAACAAAATGAGTTTTTTGCCAGAATTAAGCAATTATTCAAATTTTTTTTACACCAAGCGATAGTAAAAGGTAAAATGCATAAAAAATGTTTTTATACCGTTGCTCTAAATTGCTTACTTTTCGAGAAAAACTAGGAAATATGTCGTTCTCCATTTCACTCGCACTCGCATTCTTTTTTTTTTTCTGTCTCATTTTTTACGAGCTAAATTCGAAAAAAACCGCTTTTAATGATTTTTTTAATCCAATTTAACGATTCGGCTATATTCTTTTTCTTTGTCAGTTAAATGTTTTTATAATGTATCTCTATTCCATTTTTTTTTAGATAAAAATCATGGCGCAGTTTTTTATGTGATATGATCAGAATTTAGATGATGTTTACACCTTCCTAAAATTAATAAGAGCTTGCTACAATCGCATAAAAATTACGTTAAATCATATTCAAACAATAATATTTTTACGTAATTTTCTATCCAAATGACAATACTACGTTATAATTATATGTATAAACCCATCATTTTAGTGGTAAATAAATTTGCACATTCAGTTTTTTTTTTCTTTTGACAACAAAACAAATAATTTTAAATTTTGACAAGTTGTATCATACATTTTTGAAAATATTAAATATTTTAAGGCAAAAATGTATTAAAGATCTGAAATTTGTTTAACAAAAACCATACATCTGCTCGTTTTACCTTAAAAATCTCGGAAAATAGAATATTTTTTAATAATTAACAAAAAAAAGCATATATGAGGTAATTTTCATGATATTTTTTTGAAAATTTCAAAATAGTAGGGTTACAATGTTTTTTTTTTAAAATTATTTTGTAGAATTTGGTAAACACACATCGTAAAAAGTACTCGCCTTGAAAAAATCAAACAAGTATTTAAAAAAAAAATACTATTTCTTAAAGAAAATATTAAAATTATGTACAAATGCCGTCCTGACCAACTGATATATTGGAACCGATTTTGAGCAGCTGGATTTACTACAGGCAAAAGCTCATAGTGAATACACACATTTTTTAACATCCTTTTGAATTTTGTAATTCAATCATTACAAATAAAATCTAAATAAAAAAAATCTATATGACCTGTTTTTTCTCAATTTTCTAGCATCAAATCTAGCGATAATTAACTAGCGGGTGATTGTTTGAAATTATCTATCCATTTGAAAATTGGGATCCAGTGATGTTGTACATTGGCACTACAAAAGTGTGGGTGAAAAATTTCATTTTCACTTTTACTGAAATTATGTCATAAATTCATATTTTCAGAATTTATTCATTTGACAGAAAAATTCTAAATTATTAAAAAAGCCAAATAATTAATAACAATTAAAATAAAAAAAAAAAAACAGAAAACATTTATTTATATTTGTATTTTTATAAAAACATGTAGGTATTATATTTTATATGCACTTTAACTAAAATGTCAAATTCCACACGTTGTTAATTTTCAATTTCACTCAAAATATGTTTAAAAATCAAAACTTAAAGTTTATAACATTCACAATCCGTGTAGAGTGTCCATACGTCTTGGTTTTCCCGGATTTGTCACGGTTCTAGCTCCGTTGCTCCGGTGTCCCGGCAGACTTTTTCAAGACGTCGGTCGATTTGTTTCGGTTTTTCAAACTACTAATTTTTTATTTTCATCATCTAATAAGTACACAATTTCTCATTTTAAATAATGAATAGTTCAGTATCATATTAAAAGATCAACAGTAGATTCATTTACAACCAAACCTAAAAATATTTAAAAAAAATTAATTACTAATTAAATTTTCCAAGTTTTTTCGATTTTACCTTAAACACGAACTTCCAAAAAAACATTTTCTTTTCTTAACTTTCCATCATATATGTATCTACATAAATAAATTGTAATATTATTTTGCTTGCTTTTATGATACTGAAGGTACTGAAGTTCCTGAACAATTAAAAATTAAAATGACTGGAATTTTATTCGAACTTTTAAATAAAGTAGTTAACTAACGCGCTAGATAGATAGCGCCACAATACAGAAATTGCCAACATTTAAATGTTCATGTTTTAATACATTAATACAAAATAAAATACATTAATACAAAATAAAATTGTCTAAGAAGCTCACTTGCATAAGAAATTTTATAAAAATTTAAAAAATATATATTTCCTAGAACAGGGGGCGATTTATTTTAAAAAAAAATTAATATTTTAAATAAAGAGCCATTAATAGGTAATCTATACATATAATACAAATGTAACGAGACCGTTTCTGTATAGGGAATATTTTTTAAAAATTGTGCAGATACTGTAAATAGTTATCGATGTAGATATCAAAACAGCGATTTTTTAAATTTTTGTCTGTCTGTCTGTCTGTCTGTCTGTTCGTCTGTTCACGCATCACACAAAAACTACTGGATGGATTTTAATGAAATTTGGTGTGCCGACAACTTATTACCCGGATCAACATCTAAGATACTTTCTACTTTCTACTTCGAGAAAATGTCTCATTCCCACGGGAAAATGGAAAAACCATGTTGAGCATGTGCATACAGTACGCAAAAACTATTGAACGGATTTTGATGCAATTTGGTGTGGTGATAACTTATTACCTGAGTCAGCATCTCAGATACTTTTTATTTCGGGAAAGTGGCTCATTCCCACAGGAAAGTAAAAAAACTTTTTGAGCATGTGCACATATTACGCGAAAACTATTGAACGGATTTTTATGAAATCTGGTGTAGTGATAACTTATTACCTGCGTCAACATTTAGGATACTTTTTATTACGGGAAAATATTTCCTTCCTTCAGGAAAATACAAAAATTATTTTGCTTATGTGCATGTATACTTAAAACTATTGTTCTATGCGAATGCTTTATAATTACTATACTTATATACTTGTCATTTATTAAATTAAATTTACCATAATACAAAATTTCTGGAGACTAACTCTATTTTAAATTAATTTAGAAATTTCGAAAATTTAAGTGCCTATATTTCCGAGAAATTCATTTTGGATGAAACTTGTTATATTTATAGGATAGATACTAGTTTGGGATGCAAATATAATAAAACAATAAAACGTTGGAAGTCCAAAAATTTTGTATGAGTTCTCCAGTCAGACACGTCCAATTCCAAAAACCTCAAAAAAATGAGTTTTTTGCAAACAATTTGCCAAAATTTAAAAGTTTTTCCAATTTTTTTTTACATTGTGGTAAAGAACCAAGAAAATCACAGAAAATACATTTTGAACCATTATTCTAGGTAAGCGGGTTTTCGAAAAAAAGTAACTTTTATGATTGGAAATTCGCTATGTTATGCAGATGCTGCGACAGGGGTATTGTAAATTTACCTTGCCTACTTATATTGATATTAAAATAAGTCATTTTAACCAGGTATAATAATACCATTGAATTCCGATGTAAAAATGGGAGAAGTGGGGGGGAAAGTAATGTGGAATCCTTAAAAGGCACTAGCTGTATACTAACTCAATACACGTACAAAATTTCAGCCCTCTAGATTCCCCTTAGAGGGTCTCTAGACGTGTTAGAAAAAAGCAAAAAGATCAAGGAAGTATTTGCGTAAAAATTGTGGAGATAAGAGTTAAAAGTAGAAACCTCCAAAAAGCAGTGGCTGGCTATTAACTTAACTTATAGTTACCCAAAATTTTAGCCCTCTCGGTTTATTTGGTTAGATTTTGACCCGAATAAATTTGTTAAAAAACAAGCAAAATCATTATCTTTTTGGTATAAAAATGGTGGGGGTATGGTTTAAAAGTTCAGACCCCCAAAAGGCACCGCTTTGATATTAACTCAACCTGAATACAAAATTTCAGCCCTCTAGGTTTATTTGGGTGACCTGTGCGAGTGGTAAAAACATCGGAAACGTCGAAAAAGCATGAAATTGTAGCTTAAAAATGGTGGGGGTGGGTGTAAAATATAAAAACCTCCAAAAAGCAGACCCTAGGTACGAACTCTATCGACATACCAAATTTCAATCCTCTAAGTTAATTCTGGGGGGCTATGAGCGTGTTTGATCCAGCCAAAACAGTTTCTTCCGCCTCTTCCCCCTCCAAAACACCCTAGGAAGCTGAATTTTGGATATGTTTTAGATAATTGACCGAAACATTATTTTCAACCGGTTTGGAAAAGTTTTATTGTTTTTCTACCGTCCACCACCCCCTTAAATGTTAGGTCGGATCCAAAATTTGACCCCACTTTTGATAGTATTGTTGTTCATCGGAAATGGGCCTCACTTACCAAATTTCAGCTCCTCAGGTACGGCTCCTTAAGTTCACGCAGAATGTTTGTTTTGTTATTGTCGTAGTACAGATACATAGCAGTAAAATAGTTACTAGTGTCTACATATTTTTTTTATCTCACTATGAAACCGTGATTTTAGTCCCGTGCTGTAACACTTTCATAGTGTTTACTGTATTTTTTTCTTTATAATCGTGTTCTACGGGTCGGAAAACAGATAGCGCCTCGTCCCTTTCTTATCGTATAGGCTGTATAAGTCTAATTTTTTCCGTTGAAAAATTTTACTAAAAACAATAATGATAAACAGAGATTTCGCTTGTTTTCGTTCAAAACAATTAGTCGTCGTCCACATGTAGGCTAGTTTGCGACCACTATTTAGGATAAGGATTGTTATAAAGAAATTAATTTTAATAAAAACCAAATGTTTGCACATATTATTTAGGCTTTTATCTCCCTTCTTAGCCCTTCTTACTGACTTAGGATTTTTTTTAGAAACATAACTTTGTCAAATAAGTATTTTCCATCAATTTTTTCATTGATTAGGTATTAGACTTCTAATAAATTCAGATATGCTCGGTTGTCTGTTCTCATATTACTTTTTTATGCTACTGTTTGAAACAGTACAGTAAAATGAACGAATACTAAACCTAGACGGCAAACCGGCGAAATGTGTTCCTAGTCAGCAAGAATTCCTTAATAATTAACGTTCTTTTAAATATATATATATATATATATATATATATATATATATATATATATATATATATATATATATATATATATATATATATGTATGTATATATATACACATATATATATATATATATATATATATATATATATATATATATATATATATATATATATACAGTGTCTTTCATAAAGTTCCCACCATATGGGAAACACTTTTACTATTGATTTTTTGAAAAATATTTTAGTGGGGCTAGTTGGTGCATCAGTTGGAATGAAAAAGTAGCTAAACACATATTACCCCCTTCTTGCAATTTCAGGCGGCTTCAAATCCTTGTTAATATATTTCTCCAAAAAAACTAAGAGCAATTGATTGTGAAGATGCGGAAACATTCCTTAGATTACAAGATATTTATTCCCAGTATTTTAGTCGATCAAAACAATTCAAATTAATTCGTTGTATAAAAATTTTAATCGATGTAGAGGACGAAGACGAACAAGATAGAATTATTCAGGAATACCATCAGAAAAGTAATCACCGCGGAATACAAGAAACGTTCTTACATTTAAGACGCGAATACTATTTTCCTTCATTAAAATCAAAAATTTCATTTCATATAAATAACTGTAATATTTGTAATTCCGTAAAATATGACAGACGACCACCGAAAGTAAAATATTCATTAACACAAACACCCAAAAAACCTTTGGAAATAATTCACATTGATATATTTTACCTAAATAATGAACATATGTTAACTCTAGTTGACAAATTCCCGAAATTTTCTCAGGCATACACCTTAGAGTCTAGAAATACGATTCACATAATTTCCCAAATTAGGAAATTTATTGCAAATTACGGTCCACCGAAATTACTAGTTGCCGATTCTGAAAAATCATTTAATTGCATTAAATTCAGACAATTCCTTGACCAAGCAAATATTGAACTACATATTACATCAATTCGGAATTTAAATTCAAATTCACTTGTAGAACGTTTTCATTCTACCTTGTTAGAAATTTATAGAATGGTTCATAAAGAGATGAATCACGAATCAGTGTCAATAGCCACCTATAATAATTCAATTCATTCGGTAACTATTATAAATCTACACCATTCGAGTTATTTTTTGTTAGGAAATATGATGCTCACTTAGAACCTAACCCAGAAGCAATGCAAAATCATAAGGAACAACTCTATGAAAAAGTAAATAACAGGGTAGAACAAAACAAAATTAAACTCATAGATAAACTTAATAGAGACAGGGAACATCCAATAGCTTTGAACCCAGGTGATAAAATATTTGAAATACATGAAAGGTGCAACAACAAATTAACACACAAATTTAAACAAACAAAAGTTAAAGAAGACCATGGAAAAACATTAATCGACGTAAACAATAGAAAACTACACAAACAGAAACTAAAAATAGATAATAAACAGACAGATAATAAAAGGATCAAAATTCCTCCGCAAATCAGGACTACCAAAAATACTACTGCGTTTCCAACGACAAAAATACAACAAGCAAATCGGGTTACTACCAGCTAAGTGTCAGCCAAGTCAAGACGGTGCTCTAAGGACTACCAGCCTGTACGAAGCTTGTACAAGTCACGAGGGTCAACAAACACTACCAGCCTGGTCATACACATAGTCAAGACGGTGCTAAAAGCCTGTTGTAAAGTAGCGGTCAACAGTGGTTATTTTTGGTGTTCCAGAGAAAAACAATTCCAGTTCAGTCGAGCTGCAGTTTAAATTGAGCTTGTAAAAAGGTTAGTGAATTGTGTTTTTATCTCTGCTTATTCAGTGTTCCTTAAAATTTTAGAATGGATCCTGAAAGCCCATCCAGACCTCAATCTACGGATTACATTCCCAATGATGAGGATCTTCCCATGTCAGAAAAAGTCCCTATGACTTTCTTGGTACAAATGATTACACCTTTTGACGGAAATCCTGCTGAACTCCAGAATTTCCTTCAAAACGCCGAAAATGCATTAAATTTAGCTCAAGATTCACAAAGAAGTACATTAACAGCACTCATATTTTCTAAAGTATCCTCTAATGCAAAAAACAAATTAAAAGCAAATAATATTAACACATTTGAAGATTTAAAAATTAAATTAAAACAAATATTTCAAATAACTGAAAGTTTAACATATCTACAAGAACAATTAGAAACAATTCGTCAAAAACCAAACGAACCAATTAAAGAATTTTATTTACGAATTGAATCATTAAATTCACGTATAATTCAAAAGGTCAAAGAAAATACAATTTAAAACTCTATGTTGGTTGGCAAATTAGCTTTAACTGAGGAAATGGCTTTAAGAAGGTTTACGCATCACTGCAAACCTGAAATTTCAAACACTGTAAGACATAAAACATTTATTTCTATGAATGAAGCCCTTTCCATAGCATGCGAAGAAGAAGCTTTCTTAAACACACAAAATCAATTTAAAAACATTAATATTAATTCAAATAACCAACGCAAATATTATAATAATTGTAGGAAATCAAATCATAATACTAGAGAATGTAGATTTAAAAATAATTCTCATACTAGTAATAATAATTTTCAAAATTCTAATCATGATAAGTTTGTAAAACAATGTAGTTATTGTCACTTTAAAGGACACACTATCGACGAGTGTCGGAAAAAGATGTACAACGAAAATTTAAATAATCCAAACCCTAAAGTTGCTCATAGTATTAATTCAAATCATTTAAACTTGTCACAGCTCGTGTTGAACGAAGCCCCAACTACGAGCAAACAAACAGAGTCGGCTCCACTCAACTTCCCACTACATTAAATGATAAAAAAATTAATTTTGGTTCTAAACATTCACGTAACAATCAATTTATCTTTCTTATCGATACCGGTGCAAGTATATCCTTGCTAAAAGCCTGTAACCTAAATCCTAATGCTAAAACAAATATTAACACAAATATTAATACAAATATATATCTGGTATAACCGATGGTATAATTCAATCATATGGTCTCATATCAATTTGTATGTCAAAAAATGATTACAATTTTAATCACTATTTTCATTTAGTTCAAACTGACAAAGTCCCTTACGATGGAATTTTAGGCTCTGATTTTTTGACTAAACATAATGCTGTAATTAATTATAAAACTAATATGATCACATTAGATCCTGTACAAAAAATTTTTAATATTAATATCGACCCTATTCGTAAAAACGAAATACTAAAATTATTACGTACAGACGGACTTACTTCATTAGAAAAAAATGAATTATTACACACAATCTTACAATTTAATTCAATAGTTCAATTAGAAAATGACCCTCCCGGTTGTACAAATAAAATACAACATGAAATAAAACTTACAGACGATATTCCTATAAAAAATAAAATCTATCTTTACCTAAAAATTTAAAAGAAGAAGCACAGCGTCAAATCGACGTATTATTAAAAAACAAAGTGATTCAAAAAAGCAAAAGTCCCTATAACTCACCTGTGTGGATCGCGGACAAGAAAATGGATGCATCTGGTATAAAAAAGTATCGTATGGTGATCGACTACAGGAAACTGAATGAAAAAACAGTAGCCAACAATTATCCAATCCCCAGGATCGATGAAATACTTACAAATCTAGGTGGCAACAGATATTTCACAGCTCTGGATCTCGCAAGCGGATTTCATCAGATACCTGTAAAAACTGAAGACATTCCGAAGACTGGATTCACTGTCGGCAACGGCCACTATGAATTCCTAAAAATGCCATTTGGCCTCCGGAACAGTCCAGCTACGTTCCAGACGCTAATGAACGAAATATTCCACGAACAAATTTTACAGAAAAAATGCATGTGTTACCTAGACGACGTCATAATACTGGGGAAAACGTTAGAAGAGCACATCACCAATCTAAAAGAAATAGTCCAGATACTCCAGGAAAACGGCCTTAAAATCAACATGAATAAATGTGAATTTCTGCAGAAGGAATAAAGTACCTTGGCCACGTTATAACTTTAGACGGAATTAAGCCGCAAACAGAAAAAATTGAAAAAATCTTAAAACTGAACGAACCGAAGAACGTAAAACAAATTCAAAGCTTTTTAGGAATCACCGGCTATTATTGAAAATTCATAGAAAACTACGGCCAGATAGCGAAACCATTAACCAAGTTATTGAAGAAAAATGAAAAGTTCAATTTCAACGAGGATTGCAAAAAGGCGTTCCAAACATTGAAAGAAAAAATCACATCAGCACCAATCCTGAAATATCCAGACGACAATAAAATGTTTTCTATAACAACTGATGCCTCGAACGAAGCTCTTGGTGGAGTTCTAACGCAACAATACGACGAAGTGGATATGCCAATTGCCTACTATTCGTACACATTGAACAACTCAGAACGCCACTACTCTACCATAGAGAAAGAAGCCCTTTCTATCATCAAAACCATCAAAAACTTCCATCACTTCCTGTACAGTCGAGAATTCGAAGTGAAGACTGATCACCGTCCGTTAGTTTGGTTAAACTCCGTAAAAGACCCAACAAGTCGATTGGTCTAATGGAGATTGAAATTATCAAACTATGAATACAAAATCAAGTACACACCAGGAAAAACGAATTACACCGCTGATACTCATGATACATAAGTCGCCCCATTTTAACAGCAATCGTAAATAAAGAAAAATCTTTTAAAAACTTTCAAATATTTAACAACCTAATCCTAAAATAAAAACTAACCTTGGAAGCGACATTAGTAACATAAAAACCCTCATAATTCCTTTAACAAATAATTTACAAATAGATGAAAATTTAAAATCATTTATTACTAATAATTTTAATATTAATGAAATAAAAAATGCAAATTTAAGTCAAGTTTTACGAAAAGAAACAGACGACCAAACAATAATATTAATCATTTTAAAACAAAATAAAAATAACTACATAAATAAAACAATCCTTTACGAAACACTAAATGAAGTGACTTTAACTTCACCTGTAAACAACACAATTATTAATATAAACCATAATAAAAATAATATAAAACATTATAAAAATATTAACGAAAAATATTTTAATGACATTTTACTGTACCATTTTAATAATATTGAAATAATAAATGTAGAAGATATAAACTTTAGTGTTCTTTTAACCGAAGAAGAAATTCAAGATTTATTAAACAAGGAACTTGGATTACCAAACACAGCTGATCTACATAAAGAAGAAATTATCGCAGTTGCAGATGATCAACAACCAAGCACCTCAAAAGCATTTGAACAACCAAACATTATCGATGAAGAACAACCCAGCACATCAATCGATCACCACGAAGCTGACATCGAACATGTTGCTGAAGAAGTTACCGTGAATAACGAAAATGAAAAAGAAGAAACACAACCATCCATCATCATAAGAATGGATGAAGAAAAAAGAAAACTGCTACAAGAATATCATGATTCTCCACTACGAGGACATCCAGGAATAGCCAGAACATACAACGAATTAAGAAAAAAATATTTCTGAAAAGGGATGAAAACCTACGTAGAAGATTACATCAAAAAATGCCCAACATGTCAAAAGTCTAAGTCCGGAGCGAACAGCAAAGCATCAATGGTAATAACCACCACAGCCAGAAATTTCAACGAGGAAATTTCCATGGATTTTGTGGGCCCGTTACCAATAACGAAAAATGGAAACAAATTCATTCTAACCATTCAAGATAATCTTACCAAACATTTGCAAGCGTACCCTATGCAAGGTAGGAAAGCTGAAACAACGGCCATCTACTTTCTCAAATACGCAAGTACATTTGGATTTCCAAAATTTATTTTGACAGATCAAGATCCCGTATTTACAAGTGCTGTAATAAAAGAAGTTAATAAATTATTCAACATTAAACAAAAATTAACATCCCCGTACCATCCACAAATTAATGGTTCGTTGGAAAGAACCCACTCCTACATTGAAAATTATCTTCGAGCATACATAAACAACGATTTGGATGATTGGGACGAAATGCTCTACTTAGCAACATTTTCATTTAATACACACGAAAACCGTTCTACATGCGAGACGCCGTATAAATTAATATTCGGGATTGAACCAAATATTCCGTCATCATTCGACAAAAATGTACCAGGACGCACGTACCAAGAACTTTCAACCGAAGTACAAGAAAAATTAAAAAATTTAAGAATCGCAGCACGAGAAAGTCTAAAGAAGAGTAAAATAAAAAACAAAGAACAGTCCGATAGAAAAACAAAAACAAGAAATTTTAAAATTGGAGACTTAGTGCTAGTTAAAGAAGGACAATCAGCACCCGGCAAATTAGCCAAAAGGTACAAAGGTCCCTACAAAATAATTTCTGTAAACCCCATAACACAAACCGTTAAAATAAAAATGCAACAATCTATCAAAACGTGCCACGAAAATAACTTAAAGCATTATCTTTCAGATGCTGAAAACGTTCTTCATTACACTGATGTTACACCACACGATAGCCGAACTACTGGTGGAACACATCAATAAATCTCCGGGAATATTTTTCCAAAAACTCGGGAATACAAAAATTTGCAATCGAAAACTCACCCTCATCCATTACATAAACACTACAACATTTGAAGAAACTTTAAACATCGCCACTAACTACTATCATAAGTCGTACGTATTTTGTAAAAAAAACGAAATGATCACTCCAGCTTTTCAACATGTAAACTTCAACAAAAACTCGTAGTTCAACAAATGGAAGAAATTAAATCATTACTAAAAAATGTTCAAGCACACCATATAAGAAGACGCAGAGGACTCATCAATGCAGGTTCAAAAATAATTAAATGGCTGATAGGTACACCGGACTCAGAGGACGCTACCTTTTATAAAAATTCCATTAATTGCCTTATTGAAGACCAAAAAACCACCCACCTTATGATGAAAGACCAAATCAAAATCCTTTCTGAAACCATGAACACCTTAAACAAAACACTAACAACAATAAAAGACGCTGAACAAGAACTAAATGCAAATATTAAATTATTTAACCGTTACATTAATAATTCTTCTAAAATAATTAATGAAAATTCATTTAAAATAAATCTTTTAGATCACCTCTTACTCATTAAACAATTAAATGATTTAAACATTAGACAATTACAATTGTATAGCACAACCTTAACTTTAATTAGACATGGTATCATAGATTATAATGTAGTTAATCCAACTAATTTATTAAACGAATTGAAGCAAGTTTCTTCTTTAGAACTGCCAATCAAAGCCAAACTCCTGTAAAACAACAACGATTTACGCACAACCTGAAATATGGCAGAAAGTTTCAACGAACCAATTGCTTTTCATTCTATCCAAACCCACAAGAGGAAGCTCACTATGCACCAATGGAGAAGATGAAGAAAAACTACTTCAAGGGATCGGTTTACTAAAAATCACAAACGAATGCCGATTCACGACGAACAACATTCTACTCCAACCCGAAGTTTCACTGAAGAACATTTCCACTAACCTGCACATACCAAGCATCAACATATTAGAAGACGACTGTTGCAAATACCTACATCGGGAAGAAAAATTAACACCAAATTACATGAAACCTATCAAGCTGACAAATTTGGACTTAAATGAAGTAAAATATACGCAACACCAGTTACTGAAGATGGATGAAAACTTACAAAGTCAAATCAATAAACCGTTCATCATCAAATATGAAAGCACAATTTATAATTGGATGTGTTACATTGGAGTTACTGCTTTATCAACGCTCGCACTCTACTACCTATACAAATATGGAGTTTTCAAAACAATCTTAACGATTTTTTCAAGAATATTCAATTGTCTAATGCCATGTAAGAAGAATGGTGGTGATACATTCAACTTCTACAACTGTCTATTTGGGGACAACAGAAGAAATCAAATTCAACCCTACAACGCACAAACGGTCATCGAACCTGCCAATCACGAGACAATTGTACTACGTGAACGAAAGAAATCATATTCAACTTCATCAAGCGTCACCGGGCGAAGATCAATCCGTCCAGTTCAACTTTAAGGATCCACGTGAAGGATTCCCATAACCATGGAAACCCTTCTTCCAAGGGAGGAGTGTCGTGTACTGTACCTTGTACACTTTACAATATAAAAATACTTAATCAACAATTTCGTATTAAATTACATTTTAAAATCATTTTTTCTAGAAAAAATATTAAAACAAAATTTTTTATTATTCTCTGTACTTTTCCATTTAGTATTTTTCCATTAAAATTATTATTTTTTATAAAACAAAGATTCGATCGAATAAAATAGAAAAAATCTTACTTTTGCTAACTTAGCATTTAATTATTATAAAAAGAAACTAGACACAACAATCTAATTCAGTTTTTTGGGAATTATTGTAAATCATTATTATCGCGTTCGAATCTTTGTAATGTGTTTGAATATTTTAATTGTTATAATCATTGTTGTGATCATTGTGTTGAACTATTATTTTAACCAAATAAATTCGACTTTATTAAAATTTAATCTTTGATTTTTATTTGAAAATTTACGAACTTTTCAGTAATTACGTATTAAATAAAAAGTAAGAACATTAAATTAAAATTACAAACAAATATGACGAACTATTAAATTAGAACAATTAAGTAAATAAAATTAGGAAGGACAAATAAGTAGTTTTGAGTGAAAAGTGAAGAAAAGAAACTTAGTGAGAAGCACAAAAGAACTTGTAACCCAAAAAGCTCCGTTTCTTAGTTTTATCGAAAAAAACTAAGTGGCGATCTGACCATCTCGGAAGATCCAGTGTTGCATCCAATTAAGGAATCATTCTAGGTCGAGGATCGGGCGCGTGTTTCCACTATATTAATTGGAGGTCGCGACATATATATATATATATATATATATATATATATATATATATATATATATATATATATATATATATATATAAATTTTAGTGAATATTATTTTCGGTTTCTAGGGACCTCAAAACAAATTTCTGTCATAGACTCGGTCTCAAGTCGCGTCATGACAGTGGCTGTAATAGCTGAATTTCATTCTGGAAATTCGCTAAAAGACAAAAATAATAAATTTATAAGAATTAACTGTAACTTTGTTTACAACCTTCACATTGGAGTATATTACTTCAGGTGGTTCCACATCAAAATCACCACAAACAAGGCAGAAATGCTTTTTTTAAGCTTTTTCCCTTATTCCGACGTCAAAGGAAGATTTTTTATTTTTTCCCCCTTCCAACAGTTTTTCCATTAAGATGCTTCTATTTTGTATACCCGCTTTACCCAAAAAGACTTAATTTTGTTAAGGCAGTTACCTCGACATTCAACTTTTCGACAGAATAGTTTCAAATTTTAATAGTATAAAGAAGAATACTATATCTGATTGTCCTTGTAATTTGGGAAAGATTGATCGCTTCTGAGTTAAGATAATTAGGGTTAAAGTTTGCATCCACTCCATGTATTAGATCTCAAAATTCTGACTACGTACCCTTATTTTGTATTTAACAATATAATGACTCGATAGAATTCAACTAGAAAACTAGAGAAAGAAAGATTAATAAGTTCTGAATCTAACGAAAAAATTGAACTATTTGTTGATCGTTTTGAATTGAAGATATCATCAGAGAAATTACAGTATTTTAATAAATACACCAATTTCAAGCAATTGAACCAAAACAGTCTGGCAACTCTGTATATTAAATAACTGGTTTATTGGTATCTATTGTTTAAACAATACTGAAAATTCAAGAATAGCGTTTTTTGACCTTTCACCGCTTACGTGGCGAAAACGGTGATAGATACGTTAAAAAGTGTTAAGACCTTTTTTGTAGAGAATCGAATGCTCTCGTCCGCGAGAGCACCTTTCTATCTTGTACAGGTGAAGAAATAGAGCGCTCCAAACGCATATGCATACCATTTAATATGTTTGTTGGGTAAATAACAATGATGTCAAAGCATTTATTATAAAAAAACTTTGATAGTATAAGTGTGTATGCACAGATTATGTTTGAATGTATGCGTACACGTTAGTATGAAAAATTGTATGTATCAACATCTATCGATTAATACATACAATAATGACATAAAGTAATTTTGGTTTGCAATTTTTTCTACTAGCATGTCACACGGTACTACCTTAACTTAGAATAATTTAAAAATGAAAGCCGATACATGTCTATCTTTCTGTACATTAAAAGTCAAATGATGAAAACATAATACGGGTGCAACTGACTTATATTGGTTGATATTCGGTTAATCTCGATATACACACGACCTGACAAAAACATTCGATACAACGATATACAAGCGCTTACCCACTTTAAGAGGGGTACCCGCTTTGGGTGACCTTCCCCTACTCATTTTGACAACCTTCTTAGATTTGTTTATTATTAATTGTTATCACCTTATCATTGATCACTATAGGTAAATATCACTGATATGATATCAATGAACATATTTATTATATCTTATACGTGAAATTTTAAAAAAATATTACTATAATATACATAATACATTTTCCTTTTCCCACTTTTTTTTTTCATTTTACATCTTCCCAACAAACAAGTGATATCATCTGTCATAAAAAATGTAGATATTATGTCGATATGGAAATTTCTAATCCAATTGAAGCTACTAAAGTTAATGTTACGTAATGTTAATCTAAATATTACGTTATTTGTTATTATTATTTCTCATTATTATTTTTCAAACTGTTCAAACTGTTCAAACTGATAATTATTTCTCACAATAAGTGTATTTACATTTATATTTTATGATGCTACGTAGTAAATACATTGAAAAAAAGGTATTCTTTGTAGGTATAAAGTATATATACTTTCACAATTAGCTTTATATACATGTATATAAAATATGTATGTGTGTAAAAATTTGCGACAGTTTTTCTAACCTACGTAAATATGACTTTTTGCAAGTTTTTCTATTCCATTCATATAAACAACCATCAGTTCATTAAATCTTGATATTTTTTCGCAAGTCGTTTTATGGACGTACTTATTGGCGATGTTCTGGCACGAAATATTTTTTATTGCAAGTGTCGTAAACCCAAATATCTCCTTTTATCTATTTTTATTGGTTTATTGCTTTGTCTATTGTATTATTTCCTATGTCTATAAATAAACACATATTTACCTAAAAAATTGCACAAAAAATTTCAAAACTCACTTCTCGCAAGTCACTCTCCCAAGTCGTATGTGTACACTAGCAAGTCCATGCAAGCATAGAGTACTTGCAGAGATAGGCAATACTTGCAGCAAGTGCTCTCTGGTAACGTGTCACAGCACGCAATTGCTCTCAAAGAGCGACTTGGTAGAGTAAAACTTGCTAGTGGATATGACCCATAAGGAATAGATTAGAAGGAGTAAGAGCTCTTTCCTTTTTTTTGCTCACCAACCCTATTTTTTGAGAAAATTTGGAAAATTTCGCAATTTTTCCGAGAGGATCTCCACAAAAGTACTCAGAGGCCTTCACATGGGAATTGTTCAGGGCGCATCACATTAGAAGTGCCCCGGGGCCTCCACAGAGGTAAATCCGGCCCTGTATAAATGTGTACCTATATTCATATTTTATTAGAAAATATTCATATTGAACATAATATTAGTAGGTATTGATAAAACATGTAGACACAAAATATGTTTAGTTAGAATATACATATTTATACGTTTTCTACATAATCTCAAAGCTATTGTGTCTAGTGACGTAAATATTGTACGTTTATTTTATTACTGATTCCTGTAGGATTCTTTTGGTAGATGGTTCTTTGAAAATTGTCCGGCAGTTAAAATTTAGTTAATTTCTGTGTTTCTTATTTATAACTAACTTAATATGTTAGAAAATGAATAAATTTAATGTTCTTTTCTACTTTTTTTTTTTTAAATTCTTTGAAAAAATGGCGCATTTGCAAATCATACAAATCACCGATCGTAGGTAACAGAGCTTCATTGTAAATAATTGTTAAAAATAACTGTAATTAAATAAAAGCGGGGCTCCAACACGGGAGTCGAATTTTTCGCTACATCTTCGGTATTTTCTGGATATCTAAATGTGGTTGAAAGGGTACAGGCGGATTGTCATTTTGGTGTTTTCAAAACTAATAATGATAAATGTTCGGCTAATCGGGGCTTTAAAGAGTTTAAGTTTTAAAGGCTGAATCTTAGTAAATTTCAATTTTATGTCGACAGCAGTTACTAAGAAAAAAGCAGTCACAATTCGTAGGAGGGCATTCCTACCCATGCTTATCCACTAATAGCCTTTGTTTTTCTTTTTTTTTTTTTTTTTTTTTTTTTTTTTTTTAAAATTTTAAATAGTGAATTGGAAAGCCTTTATGAAGATATTTTTTCTTTTCAAAAAATCTAAAATTCACATTTTATAAATAAAAACTGACTTTTATAATATTTTTCAAATTACAATATTTATTAAATACATTTTTTATAACAGTTAGTTCACTTTTTTTTTAAATTTACTATGCCAGCTGGTGTTAGTATGAAAATAAATTATTTTAAACACAAATAACAATACCATTGAATTACGATGTAAAAATGGGAGAAGTGTAGGGAGGGCAAGGTAATGGGAATCCATAAAAGGCACTAATTGGATAATAACTCAATACATGTTCAAAATTTCAGCCCTCTAGGTTTAGTCAGAGAATCTCTAGACGCATTAAAATAAAAGCAAAAATATTAAGGGAATATTGGTGTAAAAATCGTGGGGTAAGGGTTAAAAGTTGAAACCTCCAAAAAGCAGTGGCAAATAATCAACCCACATTCGCTAGTCGATTTAGATCGATTTAGATCAATTTGTTGAATACGAAACTGACCAAACTTTAGACAATAATGTAGACGATATTGATAATGGACATTTTGACGTTGCATATGAAATTGACAACTCGGGTTTTCATTGCGACTACCAGAATCAACAAGATACATAGATTTAAATACACACGGCAGAACCCTTCTTTATATTCACATATTGACTCCAGAAAAGAAACCCTTAAAATTCCTTATCAGCACCGTAAGTTCTAACTCCTTTATAAATCACGAATATGTCTATCCTAAGGATATTAAGCCTATCCCAACATTAGAAATTAAAACTGTATTAGGTTCACATAAAATTAATAATAATAAAAAAGCAACATTACCTTTTTTTATTGAATTTAGCCAGCCCGGTGAATTTGACTTTTTAGTTTTCAAATTTCATAATTATTTCGACGGACCATTAGGACTTGATGCTTTAAACACATTACATACAAAAATTGACGTACATAACTAACAAAACATTAAACACACTAAATTCGACAAATAATCGTATATTTCAAAACGTTGATCAATGGCATAATTGTTGTAGTAATAGATATAATAGAATTACATTTTATAGATTGAATAGATATAAAAAAATATAAGAATTTTTAATTGTAAATAGTTATCATAGTTCGGATTAACTGTCTTTCTAATAATATTATCATGAATAGTAATTGTCAATTGAACAGTTTATTTGTGTACTAACATCATATCTTGAAACCAATAAGCAACCCACATTCAAACCTAACTTTACATCAGGCAAATACGCAATTCAACCTATAACAAAACAACTTATACGATTACCAGTAGATGTTCAACAAGGAGATGTTTTGTTAAAAAACATTTACATTGGAGAAAAATTCCTGATACCTGAAGGAATTTATTTTGCTGATAGTTGGTACATAACAGTACCTGTTATAAATTTATCAGACTTTACACAAACTTTTTACGTAGAACAACCATTACGAGTCGAACTACTTACACATGAGACAATTGACTTTAACTCACACCAAATTACTCCATCTACCACCTATTGAAAATTTAATTCGTGTTGATCATTTGAATAGTGAAGAAAAACATGCAATCATAAATGTTTGCAGACCATTTGAAGATGTCTTCTTCAAAGAAGGCCAAGATCTATCTTTCACTAATCAGATCAAACAAGAAATTAAGACAAAAGATGACGTCCCAATTTATACAAAATCCTATCGTTATCCCCATATCCATAAAGAAAAGGTACGAGCTCAAATTAACAAACTGCTTGAGTAAGGTATTATACGACCAAGCTACTCTCCCTAATCTTCTCCAATATGGATAGTTCCCAAAAAACTAGAAGCTAGTGGGCGACAAAAATGGAGACTACTCGTTGATTACAGAAAACTAAACGAAAAGACGATTGACAACAAGTACCCTTTACCTAACACTTAAGATAAAATAGGCAAGTGTATATATTTCTCTACACTAGATTTAGTTAGTGGTTTTCATCAGATAGAAGTACATCCAAAAAACGTTGAGAAAACAGCTTTCACTGTCGAGCATAGCCATTGGGAATTTGTAAGAATGCCCTTTGGATTAAAAATTCCCCCTGCGACCTATCAAAGGGTCATGGATAATGTACTTAGGGAATTACAAGGAACGATTTGTTTAGTTTACATGGACGACATAATAATATTCTCGACTTCATTACAAGAACATACTGAAAATCATTTGAAATATTTGATAGACTTAGACCAGTGAACTTAAAGGTGCAATTAGATAAAAGTGAATTCCTGCACAAGGAAATTGCTTGTCTAGGACACATAATTTCGGACCAAGGAGTCAAACCAAACCCTTCTAAAATCCACGCAATTTCCAACTATCCACTACCTAAAATACAAAAACAGATCAAATCATTTTTAGGACTACTGGGCTACTATCGAAAGTTCATCAAGAACTTTGCGAAGCTCACAAAACCCATGACGAACTATCTTTAAAAAAAAGGAGCTGATTTAAAAATCATTCCCGAATACATAAAATATTTTGAAATCTATAAAACACTCCTCTCAGAAGATTTCATACTTTCCTATCAAGATTTTTTCAAAGAATTCCTGTTAACAACTGACGCGAGTAATTTTGCTTTCGGTGCAGTTTTATCCCAAGGACCGATTGAAAGTGACAAATTAGTATGTTACGCATTAGGGACGTTAACGACTACTGAAGAAAACTACTCGACAGCTGCAAAGGAACTTGTAGCCACTAATTTTCTAGACCATCCATTACTTTCGACCATATTTATTTGGACGAAAATTTAAAGTCATTACTGATCCTAAACCATTAACATGGCTTATGTCGCTAAAAGAATCTAACAGCAAGGTCATACGATGGAGACTTAAACTTGAAGAATACGACTATACAATATTACACAAAAGTGGAAAATACAACACTAACTTAGACGCCCTATCCCGTATAAAAAATTGAATCCCATAACATTGAATTCTCATCCTCAACCAGTTCCCGACAAAATAACAGTAACGCTAGTATAATGACCGCTCATAGTGCAGACGAAGACGACATATCACTCATACAAATATCTGAAAACTTTTTAAATGACTTTAAAGAACAGTTAGTAATTTATCAAAAGAAAGGGCCAGCTAAACGTAAATTAGAAATTTTATTCAAAACAAAAAGACGAAAAACACTTCACTACCCCAATATTTCCAATCAAATATTAGTTAACATTTTTAAAGAATACCTTCATCCCAAACAACTTACTGCAGTTTACGGTCTTGATGATAAAATTTTTAACCGTTTTCAAGAAATTTACAGTCAATACTTTTCACAATCAAGACAATTTAAACCTATTAGAATCACAAAAATCCTTACAGACGTAACTGACGAAGACGAACAAGACGAAATTATCAAAAAACACCATAGTTAATCACATCGAGGAATAAACGAAACGTTTGACCACATACAACGTGGGTATTATTTCCCGAACTTAAAATCTAAAATAACATATTACATCAATAATTGCAAATATTGTAACGAAAACAAATATGATAGCAGACCGTCTAAAAAAAAATTTCAGTTAACAGCAACTCCAGAAGGACCCTTAGAAATATGCCATTTAGACATTTTCTCTTTAGATTGTTTAATTTACTTAACCATCGTAGATAAATTTTCGCGATTTGCGCTAGCATACGTTGTTGAAACGCGAAATTCTCTTCATTTAGTAGGCGCTTTTACATAATTCATTGCAGCATACGGTAGACCAAAATTGATAGTAACTGAAGCAGAAAAAGGTTTTGATTCGATAAGATTCAAAAAAATTTGCGAACAATATAATATTAGAATGCATATAACATTTACCTGAAGTTCAATTTCCAATTCTCCTGTGGAAAGACTTCATTCCACAATCCTTGAAATTTACCGTATAGTTCATAACAAACACAAACAAGTTCACCTTGAAATTAAAATCTCCCAAACCATTTTCACCTATAACAATATCATTCATTCCGCTACCAAACACACCATTCGAACTATTTTTCGGACGCACATATGACATTAAATTACAACCAAATCTAACCGACATTCAAAATAAACACGAAATTTTCTACAATAAAGTTAACGAAAAAGTAATCTAAACAAAAACATATTACAAAAATTAACTAAAATCGTGAAGAACCTAAAAAATACCAACCAAACCAAATCGCATATTTCACGGAAGACAAACATGACAACAAACTTCATCCCAAATTTAAACCGAATAAAATTAAAGAAAATAATAATGTTGCTGTTACTGATAATAAAAATCGTAAAATTCCGAACGAAAAATTAAGAAGACCATACATATTACAGTATCATAACATTAACACTAACAACCATAACAATGACGCAACGAATCTAAATACAAGACTTGACGAGCAACCCGGGACTTCTCGCGGTCCAGATAGGCAACAGGAAAATCATTAAAAATTACTATAAATACTTACACTACATATATACACGGAGTGAAAAAGATCGAATATTTAGTCTATAGCACACTAAAGTGATCACAGACCAAATATTCTAAAATTATTGTTGAGTTACGCAGTAAAGGTTAGAATGCCAGCACTAATAATTAAATAAAATATTCTTTTTTTAGTGCTGGCACTCTAATCTTTGCTGTGTATCAACTATTTTTTAGAATATTTGGTCTGTGATCACTTCAGTGCGCTACGCACTAAATATTCTATATTTTTTGTCTCCGTGTAGACCTAGACGACTACAAAATTAACTTAAACAAAATTTCTCAATCTCTAAATCTTATTGGAGATAAGACGAAATTAGGTAATATTAGGGAAGTATTGAATCAAAAATTCAAAGCATTAGAAAATAATCTGAAAATAATTTATCCCCGTAAAACCCAAAAGAGGAGCCTTTTTGACGGTCTTGGTATCGCTATCAAATTCATAACGGGCAATATGGACAATAATGATGCTCAACAAATTAATAAAGAATTAGCCGACTTAAAATCAAATCAAAATAATTTAATATTTCAATCTAATCAACAAGTAAAATTGCACGAATAAATGATTCAAAGGTTTAAAAATATTACAGATCACATTAATTCACAACAGGACGTTATAAATCAATACTTAAACAGACTAGGATCCGATATTCAAAATAAAGTACGAGAAGATGAAAATGATTTTAAGTACATCCAATACCTATATCAACTTTCTTATAATATTTATTTACTTAATAATCATATTGAAGACATTATCAATTCAATTAATCAAGCTAAATTAAATGTAATTCCTAAATACCCCTGTCGCAGCATCGGCATAACATAGCGAATTTCCAAATCTTGGGCATTGGCGAATCTCATCTAAGACCTGTACCTATTTAAAATAGTTTAGCTTTCTAAGAGTAAAAGAATTTTTAAAATCGGCTGGGTAATTAGTTTTGGTATTTTTGGGGACCCAAGAACCCGAACGGATTTTGTGCAGCATAGTTGTATCCATCTAAAATAATTTAGTTCTCTAGCAGTGAGAAATTTTTTAGCATCGGTTCGATAGCTTATTACTGGCGTTTTCGGATCTGCAAGACCCCGGTGGACCTCATTAAAAAATCAGCTCGACCGTATAATTCTAGGCGGACTTTATGTAATATATATATATATATATATATATATATATATATATATATATATATATATATATATATATATATATATATATATATTCAAAACCCGTTGTGTAGCATTCTACGCCGCATTCGCATCCGCAGGACAGTTGTGGATCTCAGATAACACAACCTGTACCTATCTAAAATAGTTTACCTCGGTAATAGTAAAAAAGTTTCAAAATCGGTCAGTTATTTTATTTTTGACACTGTTAGGTCCCACTGACACCGTCAGACCTTACATAACGTAATCTATATGTATCTAAAATAGCTTAGCTCCCCAACAGTGAAAAAATTTTCAAAATCGGTCGGTTAGTTTATTTTTGACACTTTTGGATCCGATGGACCCTGACAGACTTTACATAACGTAATCTATATTTATCTAAAATAGTTTAGCTCTGTAACAGTGAAAAAATTTTCAAAATCGGTCGGTTAGTTTATTTTTACCACTTTTGGGTCCCATGGACCCTGGTGGACCTTACATAACGTAATTTATATTTATCTAAAATAGTTTAGCTCTGTAACAGTGAAAAAATTTTCAAAATCGGTCAGTTAGTTCATTTTTGACACTTCTGGATCCTATGGACCCTGGCAGACCTTACATAACGGAATCTATATTTATCTAAAACAGTTTAGCTCTGTAACAGTGAAAAAATTTTCAAAATCGATCAGGCAGTTTATTTTTGACACTTTTGGGTCCTATGGACCCAGGCGGACCTTACATAACGTAATCGATATTTATCTAAAATAGTTTAGCTCTGTAACAGTGAAAAAATTTTCAAAATCGGTCAGTTAGTTTATTTTTGACACTTTTGGGTCCTGTGGACCCTGGCGGACCTTACATAATGTATTCTAAATCTATCTAAAATAGTTTAGCTCTGCAACAGTGAAGAAATTTTTAAAATTGGTCGTTTAGTTTATTTTTTACAATTATGGGATCAGTAAATCCTGGCGAAACTCATACAAGTCTAGTACTCTAACAGTAAGAAAAGGGTTCTAAGGATCTCATATAACTTATGGCAGTCCGTAAGCTTCTTGCGGACGTCATTTAATTAATTAATTCAAATACTTTAACTTACTAACTGTGAAAAAATTTTTAAAATCGATTGGTTAATTAATTTCTGGCCTTTTTAGGTCCCGAAAACCTTGAACTCACATAAAATACCTTAAATCCATTTGAAATGGTTTAATTTTTTAACATTATTAATTATTAGTGAAAAGATTTTCAAAATCGATTCAAAATATTTTTCCGTGCATACATATGTACATTGTACATATTTTGTTTTGTTTCATATTTAATAATATTATATCATAACATAATCTTCAATTTCTTGTTTACTTAAGAATTCAATAAAAAAAAAATTCTTCATTACATTAGCTTAGAAAATCTGTTTAATTTTCATTTTTCAACTTGAGATAGAACCATGCTAATTATAATGCAATAAATGAGAAACAAAACTCTATACATGTATGTGTGTTATAACACATGTACGTGAATAGACTTCACTTGTTCTCACAAAGTTCTTTAATAAAAAAGTGAAATATTTTTATACTTCATAAAGAACTGAGATATAAATATAAATTACTTATTAGACTAACAAAGAAAGAAAACTAATATAATGGTGAAAATTTACATTTTCTCGAAAAATACTTAAAATAGAAAGAAAATTATAAGAATATTTTCTTCATAATTTTTTTTTCCTTTTCAACGATGTAAAAATCGAACTGTCTTATGATAGGATCGAATGATAAAAAATGGCCAGAAAACCTACTTCTGAGCATCCGACGTGTCTGGCTAACGAACTTAGCGGAGCCAATTCAGAATCCAGTCCGCACACAAAATTTCATAAGCATTAGACGTTTCGTTCGAGAGTTATCGTGGCGACACATATATATATATATATATATATATATATATATATATATATATATATATATATATATATATATATATATGTATAAATTTTAGTGAATATCATTTTCGTATTCTAGGGACCTCAAAACACATTTCTGTTATGATCCCGGGCTTAGGTCCCGTCATGACACCTGCTGTAATAGCGTATTTCCAGTTTCACTTTTGGAAATTCCCTAAAACATTCTTATACCAGAAAAGCTTGAACATGCGTACCAACTCCTTAAGAATCAAAATTAATATTTCAGTAGTGTCAACCGAACAAATTTACGAACTTTTAACTCTCCAAGATTATTATAATCATACAGCTATAATATTTAACATTCGAATTCCTCACTTCCCACCAGATGCCTTTAAATACAATTTAGTAGAGCCTATACCTACACAAAACAATAGTATACTGTGTAATACGTGCGGGAAATTGTCGACTGCCAACGAACGTAGTGAGTGCGCTCATTCGCTTGAGTGGGGCAATCGACAATCCCGCACGAGTTGCACATACTATTTTTTATTACGAATTTCACATACTTTTTTCTATTATTATCACTATTTTTGACAATTTTATTACTTTTTAAAATAATATTTTCAAGTGTTCGTCTTTTTTTTCTGAATTAATTATCGTTTAAATTACTTTCTTGGTGGTTTCTATAGAAATAATTATGAAATATTTATTAAATGAAAAATTAAGAGGCGGCTTTGCGTGTTTTGATTAAATTTTGCATGTTTTATTGTCAATTTGCGTGTGGAAAGTTACTTTCCACACGCAAAAAAGTATGTGGGAAGAGTACAGTGGTACAGAAATGTGTGCGCCAAGTTAGTACTTCTCCCGCATGAGTAATAAAAAATATTAAAAATCCACTATTCTTTTATATTATACTTTCCAACGAGTATCAAATGTATTTTGCTAATAAGCAAAGTTGTTCCAGAATTGAAAATCTACATGCTTGCAAATTGGAAAACCTAATCAAAATTCAAAATGGTCAGTGCTTTAAGAAAATTCTTCGCAGCTATCCAGGCAGCTGTACCTACGAAGAGTTCGGAAATCAAACAGAAATTAAGAAGAACTTGGATTCTTATGTTGTTATAAAAAAATGCCATCAGTTTGACTTTAGCATCGACATGTGGTGTAAAAAGAAGACAACTCACTGGTATTATGTTAATCAACTTCAGAAACTGCTCGCTGACGATCAACGAACTTACACACCAAAATATCGAGTACGAATTTCATGACCAACTGCAAATCCTTCCGTTACATAATCTTCCAATCGTCGAAAGTCATTTTGAACCTAAGACCAATTTACAAAACCTAACGATTTTTATTTGCAAAATAGAAATGAAATTGAAAAAATCAAAACTCATGGCTTCATACATATCACAACATACAGCATCATCACGGTCTTTGCAGCAAGAACAATCGGTGTCCCAATAGTTAACAAACGTCGCGGACATCGCACGCTTCAGCAAGACTCAGCTCCAGTCATCACCCCACCTTCGACTACAATCATAACCACAAGTTCAGTTCTGGCTCAAGAAACTAAGTTACTTTGTCCTACACTTCATACTAAGGGCGAAGGAGTTATATAACAGTCAAATTGGGATTTATTAATAAAATAATTATTATTATTACCTTATTAAGCAATTTTGTTATAATACATTTTTTCTTTAACTCATAAACAGGAAATGATAATACAACACTTTTTCCGTTTTATAAATTAAATTTGTAATGATTAATGTTCAAATTCCACAAGCAAAGTCAGCATATTGAAAATTATAAAAAGAATGAAATAACGTTGCTCGTGGAATTTTACCTATCGAGATTTTGATCTGAAAACTAGTAATTTTGTACTGATTCGATTGATTATTATAAATAAATTTTCTTGCGGATTTCGATTGTTGTTTTAAAAATAAATAAAGTTTTTTTAACAATCCTTCAACACCCGAAACCAAAAGTATATATATGCTCTTTATTGACAAAATTAAATGTAGGTAGACTATATGGTTCTAGATTTGTCCGATTTCTACGATTACCCATTATAAGCAAGAATTTATTACTGGTAGTTATAATTACGGGATAATTATATGTGCATATAATCCAGTAGAACCTCTGTTAACCGGACCACAATATCTCGCAAAAATTTGTCCGGCTAACAGAGGTGTCCGCTTAACGGGGACAGAGTAAATTAGCAACATTATCTAATGGAACAACGTAGTATTCATAATTAATTTTATTCAGAAATTAATTAAAAATAATATTAAACAAATTCAACGTATTATCCGAAACATGAAAATTTAAATGCTTTCTTTGGCAAATCTTTTGCACAAAATTAAAAGAATTTTATTCAATGTATACCATGTAAATAGATACAAAAAAAGTTCTTTCTGTTTTTTACTCAAAAATTGTTTTGATAATTTTAATTAGTTTTCGGATTAAAAAAATCTTTAGTTTTGTTATCTTTGTTCCAAAAATACGATTTCGTCTTGAATATAGGAGCAAAGAATATTAGTTAATTCCAGACTAATTCATATTGTTACTTTTATTGGGAAAAAATATTTGTAAGTCTTGACAAACAGTACACATCACATTTTATGTTTGTTTTTTATTTATTTATTGTTTTTTTTCAATCACATGTGTTTCCGCTAAGCCGTTAAATCAGTTTCATCTATACTTTATGTGTCGTCGATTTCATTAAATATGTGAACACTTAAATCATTTTAATAAACGAACTTAGGTCTCTATACAAAAACATAACGTTTACAAATGCATCGTTACATCAGAGTCATTGTTAACAAGTTAAAACATGAACAGATATGCCTAGAATCCACATAGGTATATATATATATATATATATATATATATATATATATATATATATATATATATATATATATATATATATATATGTTGAGGGAGCCATATGTATGAGGGAGCCATTCACAAAAAATTGTTCCAGACTTCTAGGACTTACGGTTTTTTCGGAATTAAAAAAATTTTTTTTTTCAAATGGAAACATATGTTGAGATGTTTTTTTAAAATTTAGTTTATTACTTCAAATTACCAATTATGCTAAAATTTTCATTATTTTATTTCATATTTTTGAGGAATTGAATTTTTAAGTTTTAATTTTCAAAACCCGTGGTCAAGTTTATTTAATCGAACGCAAAAAATACGGATAATTTGCAATTTACATTTAAAACACCAAAAATAACTAGTGATGGTATGTTCGCATTAAGCTGTTACAATAAAACAAAAATTATTAATTAAATACATTAATTATCAAAATAATTTGTAGTTTTTCCTCAAACAGTCAACTTAATATTTAATAGACAGGTTATTAAATTACAACTGCGGTTGTAATATTTTATATTACACCCAGTGGCGGCTCGTGAGCTTTAAGACTGGGTATGCGCTTTCAAAAAGGTAAATCACACTTAATGTGTAAAGAGGTACTAAAATAGCAGGCGGGTCACGTGTCCCGGGCGGCAGGTTTTGAGGGGCGCCAAAATTAGGTATGTGAGGTTTTTTTCTTCTTTTGCTCGTCACTTGCTTTTTGGGAGGAAAAAAGGAAATACTTTTTCTACAGAGGCGCCATTTTTTGACCTTGCCCCGGGCGCCACTTAGGCTAAGTCCGGGCCTGAATAACATACAAGAGAAAAGCTTTTTTGGTATCAAACAACCACCTAATTTTAGAATATTTATCAAAAGAAGTTTGGAAAATGATGTGCAAACGCTTTTTTGTAACAAACTGAGTTGTAGAAAATATAAGATTCAGGAAAAATATAAAAATATGGAATAACTTTTCTTTCACAGTCAAAGTAAAACACCAGCAATATTTTTATGAGGCTAAATAAACACGATTTAAATTACCTTCAATAGTCTAAAGAAAAATTATTTTCGTCAATATTCCTTAAAAAAAGTTGTGTTAATTACTTTATGTTGTGTTAATAACGCAACCGTTGTTTTTTAGTCATTTAAAAAAAAGATAGTAGGTAATAAAATCTTAATAATCAAATCACAGTTGACAGCAACGATAAATTTATAAGTATAGGAAGCATGCTAAAAAATTTAAAAGCTGAGGTGATTAGAGCACAAGTTAAGATTTGGTTAGTTCGGCTGTTATCGAATATACGATAAGCGCCGAGCCTGGTGCCTACGATGGAAAAGAACTATACGGTATTATAAGCCACTAATACAGCTGCACATATACATATACATATGTAGATTCAGTATAGCCATTACATCGACTGTTATCGAATATACGATATGCGCCGATCCTGGTGCCTACCATGCCAAAGGACTATGTACCAGTATTATAAACCACTAATACAACTGCACAGATACATAATATACATATGCAGATTCAGTACACACGGATATGCTCAGATGATGATCGCATAGCTGAGTAGGTACATATGCGTATGCACGTCCTATACACAGCTACATAGACTGGCTACAGGGGTCCTATTGTTGATCGTGTCTATATGTAACACGTACTGTGGACCATATTTATGCATTTTAGGTATATCATAATTAGGTATGTATAATTGGTATAATATATGCATTCTAATGTGCAATATATATGCAATAATGTAAGGTAAATCTTATGGAAATTGTATATTTAAATTATTTTGTAAACAATGTTATTTTCGTTATAAATTTATTTCAGTTTTTAAGAAACAGCTAGGGTAAGCGGCGCCTACCCCGCATACCTGGAATAACCGCCACTGATTACACCATATTGAAGAAGTCAAAATTACTTACGTGTGAAACTAGCATTACCTATTACCTTTTCAAAACTAAATGATGGCGGACATAGATAAGGCACAGATGTCATTTGTCAAATTATTAAACGATTTTTTTTTTTTAAAAAGTTAAATAATTGTCCAAAAAATATTTTAATAAAACATTTTTCGAGATTGCAGTATGTATTTTAACAATCTGTCTCTAAGACATGTATTTTAATCATATCCTTATATAAACCCTAATTTCGTTTCCAGTAACAATCAATAAAAATTTGCAAAGTTCATTTTATGGAATGTTTAAAATTAAAGCATTTATTATTACTGCGTGCATTAGTTAAACACCGCCGTTAGTGAAGGTTGTTCAAAGTTCAAAATAATCGCCGATTTTGTTACAATTTTAACATCTTTAAAACGTGTTCTGTGTTAAGACGGTTCTCCATATTATGAAAACGACAGTATTTAATAAAATTTTTAATAAAAATTACACAAATTTTATTTAATTACAACCACTTCCTAAATAAAATATAATAAATAAATATACTTAAAGTAGGAATTTTATTAATTCTAATCACTTTAGTGTGTAATCAAATTGCCTAATTGTTTTATTGCTTCCGAGACTACCTACTAAAGCAGCGGAAGCATTGTGATCAGTTTTGAAAAGTAAAAAATTTTTCTCTTCCAAAATAAATTTTTTTACGCATATTTTACGTTTTAGAGCTTCCTGAATAATTTTGGTTTGGTGTCTGTCCGTCTGTGTGTCACCAGTTCCTAAATGGTCCCCTATGAATTTAATCGAAATCGCAGTAATGGTAGCTACGTCATTCCATACGTACCATGTCATTCCATTAATATACTAAATTGCACCAAGTGGCATAACTTCTGAACTATTCAATTCATTTTTATGAAATTATCAGAAATTATGCGGTCTGCTTCCTAGATGATCCCCTACAAATTTCATCCTATAAAAAAATTTCCATTTAAAATTAAAAAATTATACTTATTTTTAATAATTACATAATATGAAGTACTTACTTGATTTAATTCCATTCCAAGAAGATACATTTTAGTTGTAAATCCATATGAACACAAAAAATTGAATAAAAATTAATAAAATTTGCTTAGGTATTTAAATAGCTGGCATTCTAAATTTCTAATTTGGTCATTTGAATTTATACTAAAATAGAGTCCCTATAATAAATAGAGTCATGACGATGTGTGGTGAACACTGATTGGTTCCGGCATTTTTTGTTTAACGTTCGGTAAAATAAATTGAAAATAAGTTAAAAAATATTTAATAAAAACCATTTAGTTTAACCTAGAAAGAATAATGAAATTAATTTTTTTTTTAATTGTTCATAAATTCATAACCTATTAACAATAATTATGTACTCAAAAATATTTACATAAACATGTGATAATTAATTTCGAAGCTCCCCGTTCTATTTTGGAAAGAAAATGGATGACATGTCACGACTCTATTTATTACAGGGACTCTAGGTAAACCTATACGGTAAAGCCATCTATGTAGCATAAATACAATTACCGCTTAGCTACTTTCCGTAATTATGAGGCGTGTTTGAACTAGGCGCTCTTAAACCTACCAAAATTCACTTAAATAAATCACTTTTAAGCGCGAAAGTTGTAAAATTGAAAAAAAAATTAGATAAAAATTTTTATTTTTTATTCTTTTGTTTGTCGCTGTTTATTGAATAATTTTTATCAACAAATAAGTATACTATTCCATTTAAAAAAAGGTAAATTTGTATCATAGTTCGAAAACCATAAGAGCTATAAAGCTCCTGATTATAGCAATTGGTTGTCCCGGTCGATATCTACAACTCTTATTTGAACAATTTTTCGATTAAATCAACGGTTTGCAAATACATACTGCAATATATATATATATATATATATATATATATATATATATATATATATATATATATATATATATATATATATATAAATATTAGGGTGGTCCTACCTGACACTGAGAATTTTTTTATTTCATTTCGTATGGTCTGACCACCTAAAATTGTTCTACGACTCGGAAATGTAATATGTGTAAAATTTCAGCAGTTTTAATCAACATTTAATGGTAGCCTCAATAGAGTCGAAGTTTTACATAGAATGTCATTTTTGCAATAAAACATCAATGAACATGTATGAGTGCTCAGAATACTTTTATTAGTTATTTAGAAAAAAACAGAGGCAAATTCTTATACATAGTAATAAAGTATTTCCCCTTAAGAATCCACAAAAAAAAAAGAAAATTATTATTATTTAATATTATGTATATTCCAGCCCACAGTACAGCTCAATATAGTGATTTAATAAATTTCTTATGACTAATTGCCAAAATTAGAGATCAGTTTAACTTTTGTAATATCTATTTAAAAAAAAATATTTTAAAGTTGTTTTTTTACCTATCTTTTTCCACCACTTCTAATAAATATTGTCTTTCAGGGTTGTCATTACAACCCTCAAATGTTAAGTATCGCCTCTGCTTGCTTGTAGTCACTTCTTTGATGCCATTCTTCTCGGTCAAAATTCTAAATAACCCCTCTTGGAATAATGGAATATTAAGACAATGAAAGAAATTGATTGTATTTTTTTGTCACAAAATCTTCTATCTGCGTCTCACTTGAATTCTTGCTACTTAACACTTAAGAGGTTCGTCAACCCCGTCGTTTTTCTTAATGAATTGAATCATAGCTTTTTTGAAGTTATGGACACATTTTCGTCGAAAAAGGCCAGGCCCACAAGATTTCACTTAAATACCATAGGTGCCCTTCGAATTTCTTGTTGACAATTTTGAAAGTCCAGAATTTATCTTCCCATAAGTACTAAGCTGTTGAAGTACCCTGAGATCATGAAAGGAGCTGAAATAGTAAGAGGGCCTGTAAACCAAGCTCTTAGATAAATATGAACAAGAAAATGCAAACATCACTCAATCCGTTTTCTTCTTTCTTACAATTAGTGAGTTTCAATTGGCTACATTCACATTTTTAAAGGATACAATGCCTTGGCCATCCATCTAGCTTGATGATTAGCTCCAAGAGACATAAAGTGTACTCCGTGCGATGGAAGTCCTCCCAAGTAGATAATCGCAAACTCTAAGAATTCTCTGTAGTCATCTCTCACTTGAATTTTTGTCAGTCTGCTAACTGTAAATTGAGTCACAATTTCCTTCTGATCTCTTAAAGCTGCCATAACATTTGTAACTGGTCAATATTACTCCAGCACTGCTTAAAACGTTTAAAAATGGCAATATCAGGCTTAGATAATTGATATCACATAGCCTTGTTAAAGACACTTGCTAGAATGATTTTTAATATGCAATGTCGACATGATATGCACAGGAAGTCTTTTTGCAACTTCTGTTCCAAAAGTATGCAGGCTCCATTTCTGTGACTTGTGTTGCCAGCAGTAGTACCGAAATACATTGCATTTACCTATTATGTAATCCCCTCAATCCAATATGTACCAACCCCAACGGTCTATTTTACTAATAGATAAAATTCAAATTGTATTACCGTTTCTTTAGTTGTTGTCAGTTTTATATTATATTATTTTTGGAATATTATTTTGTGTCTAATTATTCATACGATTTTTTGTTTATTTTTTTAAATTTTTGATTTACATTTATTTTAATTCAACTTTTTTTTACTAATTGTAATTTTGATGTCTAAAATTTAGATACTGGATCATTTCATCGCTTAAGTTTAGAACCGAGAACCTTGCTTTAAAATCTTAAGTAGCATAAGAATAAAGAATTGAGTTTAACTAATTGATATTATAACAAAAGGAATTTTCTGGTATCTTGGAGTCAACAAAATTATTATGGGCGCAAGCTCAAAAGACCTTCAGAAACTGAGGTGAGGGGAACACAAATTGTATTATTTCCATAGTTATCAACCAAACCAAGTAATTATATTTTTATATGAGGGAGTGAGGAAACTTGTATTTATTAATATGATAGACAAAGATAAATGCAGATGTAGATAAAAAAGTTCTTTTTAGCTTGCGCCCATAATACAAACAGTTAGGTAAAAATTTTAGTTTTTAGTTCTAAATCTGAGTGTTTTATCAAGTGATGTGGTTTCAGTAAAAAATGTTAATAAAAAGGCTAAAAAAACGCTAAGTAGATATCACGAAATAAAAACAGATAAATATGGCACTGTGTCTCCCCAGACAATATTTTCACGCGTCAGCACTGTAAAATAGAACTAAGTTTAAGCTGAAATTTCATTTTACTTGAGCGACCTCTAAATATCATCTGATTTGCCTGAAATTTTACACACATTACTTTTATACGTCTTAGAACAACATAAGAGGGTCAGACAGCAACATTTCGAAACTTCAAAAATAAGGACCACCCTAATATATATATATATATATATATATATATATATATATATATATATATATATATATATATGTATATATATATATATAAACCATCATATATATATATATATATATATATATATATATATGTATATATATATATATATAAACCATCATATATATATATATATATATATATATATATATATGTATATATATGTATGTATATATATATATAAACCATCATATATATATATATATATATATATATATATATATATATATATATATATATATACACGCACCCACACATACGCACTAGAAGTACTCGTACCCGGTTAATGGAGGTTCCGCTTAAGAGAGTGCTGGTTTTCGTATAGTATGCTATCGTAATAAAAAAATTTGTTCGGCTTTAGGAGTGGCCCGGTTAAGAGAGTTGTCGGTAATCAGAGGCTCTACTGTATATAGATACTTATATTTACTTAAGAAAAATTGAAGACCGTCCGGCACAAAGGCTGTAAGTGCCATAATTTACAAAATTGCGTTTATTAGTGGAAAGTGTTGTAAGTACCATCATCAATAACATGTTAAAATCTGAAAGTCCTAAGTTTGTTACTTCAATAGTTATAGTCATATAAAAATTGAATTTTACGTAAGTACCCAGTCTAATTTCATGCAAATTTACTGATTGCACTTCCATCATATTTGAATTTTTAAACTCTAATAAAGTCTAATAAAACCTTTGAATTAATGATATTACACTGTACCATTGTAATTTTTTTATACAATTTGTTAAGAATAAATCCAAATTCTTGTTTTCCTTTTCGATAAATTTTTTCAGATTTTATTTAGGTTTTATTGATTTCCCGACAATATTAAAATTAGTATTTTCAGCCTTTGTGCCAGACGGTCTTCAATTATTTACGGCATTCAATTCGGTAAATAAATAAAATAAATATAGATATATATTATGTAAACATGCTTTTATTAATAAATACATAGCATATATTATACATATACATAGCATATATTATACATGTGTATATACTTAGCAGAAAAATATGCACAATTGCACATGCACGGTTTACATTCATTAATATGCACACAACGAAATTGATTTAAATCGATAATTAATAATATATTTATTTACATCTACATATTTTACATCTGTGTTACACACATATATGTAGAGTTTGATTTCAAAAACTTTGCTCAATATCTTGAAGCAATTTCTAAGTGAAATCAATATCTATGTGTCAGTATCAATATCTAATCAAGTTGTGTAATAGAATTTTGTAACATCCGAAAATTTTTCAAAAGGATCATATTGGTCTGACCGGTACTTTATATGGGTATTTTATGCACTAGGACTTGAGGAAACATTTAATTATTAAACATTCTTTAATTCTAATTATTATGGGGGGGGGGGAGAGTTTTCAGGGTTCAGTACCTTAAGGTACCATCACAGTGTGATCGGCCGAAAAATAGTCAATTTTCGCGATTTTTTTCGGATGGATAAGATGGGGGAGTGGGGATGAATTTTTTTACGATTAATATCACTATTTAACAATACAAAATATTTTTTTTCATTTTTATTTATTTTTTATAATTATTATAATTTTCTGAAAAAGTGTCTTTAAAAAAGGGCGGATATTGGTGCCCACGATTGCGCCGCAGTTTTCATTTAGAAAAAAAAATCAAATAGATTATCAATCTGTAGGTAAACAGCTATGTTTCTATGGGAGCTTTTTTTGAAATCTTCCTATTTTTCCACTACCACTATTTTTTTCAAATTTCAAAAAAAGCTCTCTTATGAGCATAGTGGCTTACCTGCAGATTGATAATCTATTTGATTTTTTCCTCCAGATGAAAACTGCGGCCGCAATCGTGAGCATCAATATCCGCCCTTTTTTAAAGACACTTTTTTCAAAAAATTATAATAATTATAAGAAAATAAATAAAAATGAATAAAAAAAATATTTTTGTATTGTTAAATAGTGGTATTAATCATAAAAAAAGTCATCCCCATTCCCCCATCCTATCCATCCGAGAAAAAAATCGAGAAAATTGACTATTTTTCGGCCGATCACACTGTGATGGTACCTTAAAAGGGAAAGCGGCCTTAAAAAATTACTCTTGTGTCCGTCTGTCCGTCTGTCACACACGTTTTTCTCGAAAACTATGTAATGTAGGAATTTGAAAGTTATAATGTTAGGTCTTGACGATGCGTACATATACATATCGCGCAAATTTGTTTATCTTGTGTTAATTACAAAATTAATATTTTATCCTATATAATTTATATTAAAAGTGGTTTACAGTACAGCTTACAGCTTACAGCTTACAGGTAAAGTACAGCCTTTATTCTACCTGTTCTATAATATTACTGTAATTTAAGTTACATGATGCAACTACACACACCGGCATAATTAGCGGAACATAAAAAAATGTAAAAACCTATTTATTAAACAAAGTTGGCTGTTTTTTTTTTCCATTTTCGCTTAAAATAATATTGAAGTAATGAATCAATTGACTTTTCATAGAATTGTTCTTATTTATTATTGATGCAAATCTTTTTAAGAGGTCTGTCACTTTCGACCTCAAGTGCTGCTTCTTCTCAATATGGTCGAGCTTCAGACTGCCGTAATTAAAGAAGGGCAAAGATTTTCTCAGGAGATTATAGATAACATCATTCTGAGCATAGCAAGACGAATGGAAGCTTTGACACGAGCACGGGATGAAGCACGCGGTATTAAAACGTTGTGTTTCATTTTCTATTTGTTAAATAATCTCTAACTTAAGGTGAATCGATCAGTATTGACAAATTTTTTGACAAATGAATTACTAAGTCTATTTTTTTCTCTATAAATAAATATAATTTATGTGTAGAAAAATAAGTTAAATTTTATAATACATGTAACAGTATTAATATTTGATTATTATTCAATCTTCTAATTTTAAAAATTTTAAAACACACATATAATAACGTATACATAAATAAATATAATATTATGGGCGTGTTCGTGTCATTTATAAAAATTTGACATTTTTATAGTTTTTTTCCTATTTATTACAATAACTAAACATCAAATATTAAAAAAAATATTTTTTTAATGATTCAAAAACATAAAATAATTTCCAGTTTTTTAAATCTTTAAGTTTCTTTTTAATTGCACAACTTACTTAAATACATACCACTGATTCACCTCTAATCATTCTTTGGCATTTACTCGTACGTTAAAAATTCTAACTTTGTAAATTTATTTCTTCTAAACTACACGTCAGAAATTATTCAAAATAGTGTCAGTGAATGCACCATATCTTTCTCTATAATATACTAAAATTTCAAATTCTAAACTTGAAAATTTCAAGTGATCGATTCATCTTAAATGATTCTTAGACGACATAAGATTCCAAAAATTTGGCATTTCATATGGTTAGCTGCTTTTGCTAACGAAAATAAAGGTATATCGACTTGTGAACATGGAATTTTAAGTGAATAATTAAATAAGACTAGTTAATAGTTTCTTAAAATTAAAAGGTTTGTTTGACTTTTAGAGATATTTTGTATGTTCCGCTAATTATGCCGGTGTGTGTAGTTCTTGAAATTAAGTTCCACATAATATGTATATACACATAGAATGATGAACTTGCAAATAAAATCATTTTAATATAATATAAATCCCCGCTGTGGTAGTATACTTAATACATATATGTTAACTACTAATAAGTATCTAACTACTAGTAATATTATGTAAATTTTGAAAAGTTAAATCAATCTGTAGGTACTGCAGAAACGACTTTTTAACTTAAATTTTCTTTGATATTATTCCCTCTATACATACTATCCTATTATTCGATTTTCTTTTTTCTTTGTTAGATATTATAGATTAGAATAATAAAAAACTATAAATCTTTTCTTGACCGATATTAGGGAATAATGAGAAACTAATAGATTTTCATTAAATCGAAATAATTCAATTTAAAATAATTATATCCTTACACCTATGGACGGGAGGAGCTGAAATGTGGTACGTGGGGCTCATTCCGATGCACAACAATACTATCAAAGTTAGGTAAAATTTGGGGCATATTTTGGATCCGGCCCAACCATTAAGGGGGCGGTGGAAGGCAACAAAACAATAAAACTTTTCCAAACCAGTTGGAGATAATGTTTCGGTCAATTATCTATAACATATCCAAAGTTCAGTTTCCTAGGGTGATTTGGAGGGAGTAGAGGGAAAAAAGTGTTTTGACCCACAGCCAAACCCACAGCCCCCCCCCCCGAATTAACTTAGAGGGTTGAAATTTTCTTATTACTAAATTATTGTATCAAACGAACTAGAAAAAAAATTGTGTTATGTTTAAATTCTACTGAGTTATTATTTTGCATAATTTGATGTTGAACCTTATACAAAATAATCTGAACCTTATGCAAAAATGAAATTGTTCTGCACATCACCAATAATAACATCAAGGTATTATGTTTATGTATTTTTGATGTAAAGCATAATATGATCACTTACAAGGAGAGTGAAATTCGGGATTTTGATGAAATTTCGTTGGTGTGTAGAATAGGCAAAAATAAGGGACCAGTATTTTTTTATCGGCCATCTTCCACGTTTACGGGGTGAAACCAGCCCCTAAAGTTGGGGGTTCAAATCGTATTTCTTAAAATATCTTGAAAACTATAAGAGATAGAGGGAAACTTTAAATTGACGAAATGTTACTCTTTCAAAGACCTATTTACATGTATAAGTTAAACCAGGGCCGGGTTTATAAGAGGGGCTGGAGGGGTGAAAATGGGGGTAAATTTTTTTATATAGCCTGAATGGTTTAAAGTATCAAATTTTTGTCATCATAAATAGAAAGAACACCAAAAATTAGGGGGTACGTGTTTTTGCGTTTTTTCAAAATATGTGTGGTATCCAATCCATATAAGGAAGAAAAAAAATAGGGTAGATTATATTGCATTATTACTGATTGCAAATACGTTCTTTATTTTTTAATTTTTATGTATATTTTCATCACGAAAATATAAATTTTTAGTTTCCGATAGTGATTCAGGTATTTATCAGTATTTACTTAATTGGTAATTTAGCCATGTGTATATTTGGTTACTCATATTCGATGATTTTTATACCTATTTCTGCGAAAGTTAAAGTTCTCTTTTGGATCATCCTCGTATACGTAAATAAACAAATTATTATGTATTGAAAATTATAAATATGAATATCCCAATAGTTCCCTTTGATTGCTTTTAAAAAATTTAGGAACAAGCGTTTTTAAAGTTACCCTCTATATAATATGGATATAATAGAATTAGGAAAAATTTTGTGAAAAACACAAGCCAAAGTAATTTAACGGATTTTGACAAATGACGTGTTTATCAATTGAATATCATTCCAACGATAGCCAAACGTAGCCCGAATTTTGAAATTCGATTTTATTTCTGAGTTATGGGTTTTTTTCTTTTTTTGTATAGGATATAAAGTAAATAGTACTTTGTACAGTAAATAAGTAACTTCATAGTAGTCGTCGATAAAAATATTATTATTTGTGGTATCTAGAGAAATATTTATTAATATTGTGAAATATATTTACAAATGAAAAACAGATATTGGTTTGGTGAAAAGAGACTCAAGCTGACCCTGTAAAGTTCTAAACGAATACAAAGATCACTGGTTTAACAGTATCAAACGGGTTACTAGTTGTTATATCCCGCTAGAAAAGTATAGTTGGCAGCACTGCTATGTAATAAATATAATCTTCTATATTATTGCATATCATATCTATGATATATATTAAAAATAAAGTGACACAGGTATTATGATTCAAGTTGTACCGCTGTGTAGTTCTAATTACAAAATAAAATGTAATCAAAGATACAACGTGTGCTTTTCAATTTCAATTAAGACACAACACTAGTTATTAATACCTACCATTTTAACAATACTATGCTGTTTTCGTTAATGTTCGTCAGTACTATACTATTACAGTGCAGATGTTCAATATGACGTTCCCTGAAAGTCCAGTGATAAAATTCACGGAAAATAAAAAATATAAACCAACTGTATTAATTTGCAAATTTTTTATTTCAATAATTTGTTGTCAACAAATAAATCCCTTGCTCGGAAATTTAAAACATATGATTTAGAAAAAAAATACTTGTCCAGTCCTAAAATATTGCATCTATTATGTTGAAACACAAGACAACATGTGTTTTCAAAATGAAATTTAAGGTCAAAATATTTAAATAATTCAATTAAAAGAACTTATATTGGGGTAATATGGAGTAAATATGTTAGTAATCGTTTCATATATTTTAACGTAAATATGATTAATATTTTATTAGCTTAAATTATGTTCAGTAGAACAAACATATCCGTCTACACTCAAAGTATATAACATTTTCTAGGGCTTAATTGACTTATTATTTGTGTCCAGGAAGTCGATCACTCACGACTTGATTCTGCACATATGCTACAAACTTTCGTTTCATTTAAATGTGTAAAAAATAGTTTCTGTGCAATTCTTGCTCGAAGTGATTTTTGAATTATTGTTTTTTTTTCATGAGACATTTCTTTGCAGTAACAAGGATCCACTATTTATTGACTCAGATAAAAATTTATCACCACACCAAATTTCATTAAAATTAGTTTAGTAGTTTTTAGGCGATCCGTGCGTAGCGCTACAGAGTTTTTTTTTAAATATCCTATGTACAGGCACGGTCTCCTTACAGTTTCATTGTATTCATAGAACTGTGCCATAGATTAACCCTAATTATTTTGGAAAATATTTTGACGTCTTCATCAAATACTTTAAAAAAAATCAAAATGTTATTTCAAGTAAATATAAAAACACATAAAAATTTGATAAAACCATAAAAGCACAAACACAAACCTTGCACAAACCCTTTTATTGATCTTTCCCCCAATTAATATGGTAGTCCTTTTTACATTAACCCTATGGTTATAACTGTAAGACTGTAGTAATATACACCTATTAACCAAAAAGGACTTCAACACCTCCATGCCGACCATTCATTATAATTATTATGTACATGTCATGTCACACTTAAAATATGGACTATATATTATCATCCTCATCCTCTTGGCACCCCTAGGATGTATATATATATATATATATATATATATATATATATATATATATATATATATATATATATATATATATATATATGTATATATATATATATATATATATATATATATATATATATATATATATATATATATATATATATATATATACATATAAATTGGTTTAAGATTTGCGTACGATTAAACTTTTTGTGTTTTCGAAAGCCAATTTTAGGAAAGAAAAACATCATTTAGTTTTGCATCTGTATAATCTTTAATATATTGTGATTCGACGCAAACTAGATTGTAGCTTTTGTGATGTAACCTTTGGATCTTCAACAGTACAGCCCAACCAACATAAGGTTGCCGGTCAGATGCGCAAATGAAAGAGTACGACAACAAGAATTAAATATATAACATATATGTATAAAAGTGTGATAGAAATTGTGTTTGCTACTGCGCGTATAACCTTGACCGGCAACCTTATGTTGGTTGAGCTGTAGTTAGTATATAGAGAAAACAACGACAACTGGAAATGACTCATTCTCATAAATTTATCTTTTAGACAAACTTGTAATATAACTATCTCTCATAAGATCTACTATCTAATCTATTGAAAAAGGATAGTAGAAATTATAATACCTCTTATATGTGACAAAACTTTATTTTTGAAATGAGTCATTTTCTTTATATATAAATTTGACTATAGCAGTATCATCAGAAAAAGTTGAACTAGAATTTTCTTCATTAACTGGCAGTATAGGGTAAAGTCGTGTAAGATGGCGCACTTAACATTTAGCTGCCTATAAAAAATAACAGAAAATGTTACAGAGGTAAAAGTACATGGTTTGGCAAAAATAATTGTTTAATTTTTCAATATCTTTTTTTATCAACTTGTAGCTATGGCACAATTATTGATATTTTTTTGCCAGCTTCTTACTATGATCCATTTAACATATATCTAATTTTTTCAGAATTATTTTCCGAATGCGTCATAGTTACGGGGCCCCATTACGGGAGACGAATTTTTCGCTTCATCTTCGGTATTTTAAAGATATCTATATATGGTTAAGGTACCGTCACTGTGATTTGCCGAAAAATAGACAAATTTTCGCGATTTTTTTTCGGATGGATAGGATGGGGGGGGGAATGGGGATGAATAATTTTCACGATTAATACGACTATTTAGTAATACAAAAATATTTTTTTTATTCCTCTTTTTTAATTTGTTATAATTATTTTTTTGAAAAGTGTCTAAAAAGGGCAGAAATCGGTACATACGATTGCGGCCACAGTTTTCATCCGAAAAAAAAATCAAATAGATTATCAATCTGTAGGCTAGCCGCTATGTATCTATGGGAGATTTTTTTCTTGAAATTTAAAAAAATGGCGGCGGTTTGAATTAAAAGTACAACAAATTTCAGTTTTTCGTGTGGAAAAATAGGAAGATTTCAAAAAAAGCTCCCATAGGTACATAGTGGCTTACGTACAGATTGATAATCTATTTGATTTTCTTTTTTCGGATGAAAACTGCGGCCGCAATCGTGTGTACCGCTTTCCACTCTTTTTTTAAAGACACTTTTTGAAAAAATTATAACAATTATAAAAAATAAATAAAAATGAATAAAAAAAATATTTTTGTATTGTCAAATAGTGGTATTAATCGTAAAAAAAATTCATCCCCATTCCCCCATCCTATCCATCCGAAAAAAAATCGCGAAAATTTGTCTATTTTTCGGCAAATCACACTGTGATGGTACCTTATAAGGGTACAGGAGGATTGTAATTTTGGTGTTTTCAAAACTGATGATAAGTATCCGGCTGATCGGGGCTTTAAAAAAAGAATTTAAGTCTTTAAGGGTTGAACATCTGTAAATTTCAATTTTATGTCGGTAGCAATTAGCAGGAAAAAAGTCAACACAGTTCGCACGAGGGCATTCCTACCCATGCTTATCCGTCAATAGCCGTTGTGTTTTATTTTTAAATATTAAAAAAAGACCTTAAATAGTGAATTGGAAGGCTTTTATGAAGATATTTTTTCTTTTCAAAAAAATCCAAAATTTATATTTTATAAATAGAAACTTACTTTAATAATATTTTTTAAATTATAATATTTATTACATTTATTATAATAGTTAGTTCACTTTTTTTTTAAATTTACTATGTCTACTTCTATTAATATTAAAATAAATCATTTTAAACCCATATAACAATACCGTTGAATTCCGAAGTAAAAATGGTAGAAGTGGGGGGAAAGGTAATGTGGGATACCCAAAAGGCACTAACTGGATACCAGCTTGTACAAAACTTGATGTACAAAATTTCAAAAACGTCGAAGAAGCATGAAATTGTTGCTTAAAAATGGTGGGGGTGAGGTAAAATATCAAAACCTCCAAAAGCACACCCTAGATACGAATTCTATTAACAGAGCAAATTTCAACCGTCTACGTTAATTCTGGGGGGCTGTAGACCTGTTATATCCAACCAAAACACTTCCCCCCTTTACTCCCTCCGAATCACCCTAGGAAGCTGAATTTTCGATATGTTGTAGATAATTGACCGAAACATTATTTCCAACCGGTTTGAAAATGTTTTATTGTTTTGTTGCCCCCCACCATCCCCTTAAAGATTTGGTCGGATCCAAAATTTAACCCCATTTTTATAGTATTGTTGTGCATCGGAACGAGCCTCACTTACCAAATTTCAGCTTCTCCCGTCCATAGGAGGGCCCTACACATGTCAAAAGGTAGCGGGAATATATATATATATATATATATATATATATATATATATATATATATATATATATATATATATATATATATATATATATATATATCTATATATATATATATATACATACATATATATATATATATATATATATATATATATACATATATATATATATATATATATATATATATATATATATATATATATATAGATAGATAGATAGATAGACAGATAGATAGATAGATATAGATATATATTATATAAGGGAGAGGCAGGTAAATTTCAAATAGAAGGCACGATGGAATTTCGAGATTATTTTGTCTTGTCATCTGGTAATTGCAAATCTTTTTTTGCGTAATGAAAATTCTCACAAAATACCCCGATGTCTCTAAAATAGTGTAAATACAAGTAGCGGTTTTTGTTTAATTGCGTGATATAGGGGAGAGTGGGGCTATACCGTACACTTAAGGGAGAGCTGTTATTGCTCAACTAATATCGAGTATAAAATTATAAGAAAATAAGTAATATATAATTTGGACCATTGGCTATAGATTTCACACAAAGAAATTTAAATTATTCCACTGTTTACATATTTAAATTAAATTACAAAAAAAGTGTCTCTGTACGAAATAGCCCCAGGGTTGGGACTATTCCGTACGGTAGGAGAAGCTATACCGTACAGTAAAAAAATCATCTTATTAAGGAAGTAAATAACAGTAATGCAATAAATTATTGTACAAAACACATTTTATTACTTATTGCCGACTCAACTAAGAAACATCATAACGTAACTTGTATTATCAGTATATTTAGTTCAACCTACAAAAGTATAAAAAGTGTTTAACTTTTATCAAAAAAAGTGATAAAGTTTATAGAACGAAAGTATTTTATTTAAAGTTTAGACATTTAAACATAAATCACAAATAAAGTTATCTGCAGACTCGACAGCGCTAAAACTATAATGTTTATGGTATTTCCTGCATCAACTACAGTCTATTAATGTTGCCATATTAAACCATTTGGGACTACGTCGTACACTTCTGTACGGTTTAGCCCCATCCTGTACTTCGTGGGAGTTTCTTAACCTAACCTCAAATTCCGTCGCCTAACTAGTCATCACTAGTGATCAAGAGAGAGCTTAAGAAAAGTAGTTTCTTATGATCTTATAGCTAGGTACTAGCTTATAAATTAAGGTTCTCCACCCAAATCTTATTTGGCAATGCCCCAAAATTATAAGACATATAATAAAAACAAGTTTTTTCACCGTCACATTGGCATTTATACGCACAGCGGAACGAACCAATCCTGTGATTTTCCGCGGTCAAGCGCTAGGTTGCGACACCGACTGAACTCGTCTAGCTTGAAATCCAGACACGAAAAATGGGTGTACGGTTTAGCCTCTCTGTACGGTATAGCCCCGCTCTCCCATAATATTGGGTTGACAAGTGGAAATTTTCAGAATTATCTAGAATTTTTTCATTTGTTTTAGTAATGTTCTTGAAATTTCCTTTAATGAAAGTATAAATGCAACGAAATTTCCTGCTACGTCCTGTCAGCAACTGGGTCTAGTTGCTTTAAAACTGCGTGGAAGCCAAGACTGGGTATATTTCTTACATGATAATGCTCGTGCACATATATCGAAAACTACTTGTGAAAAATTACTGGACTTGAAGTGGACCACGCTTCCTCATCCACCGTATTCCCCGGACTTGTCTCCAACAGATTACCATCTGTTCCGTTCGCTTAGTAACCCTTTGCAGGAGAAAAAATTTGATAATCAAGAACAACTTGAAAATGAGTTGTCAAGTCTATTTTAAATCTTAATCCTCTCAGTTTTATGAACGAAGGATAATGAGCCTTATGTATGTATATATATATATACATAAATGTGAACATTCCAACTTGCCAACCTAATAAAATTTTGAAATTTGAAATAAGTTTTAGCCTTTTTTCAGTATTTGTACAAAAAAATAGTATTTTATCATTATCAAAAATTTTCGTTGTGCTAAAATAATCAGTTCTTTGAAAATAAGTCTTGCTCTTAATAATTTCAAAATATTCAAACACTTTTGTTTTTTAAATTAAAACTTGAGGGTTAAGCGTTTCGGGCAAAATGGAAACCATCAATTGCACCTAAGATGGAAATGTTTCCACCATTATATATATAATGCAATATGTGTACATAATATATGCACTGACCCCTCAAGCAGAATCACTATTTGTGACCATTAAAAGGTATGCTATTTTAAAAAATAAACAATAATTATGAAAATCTATAACTTATCCTTTTCGAGTTATAATAAATTTGGGTTCGTGATCAAAATTTATACATAAAAAAGCTTCGTTTGTTGAATTAACTGAAAAAATGTAAATAATTGTTAATCTATTTTTGTGTTTTATCTTTTATGTATGTTCCATTTTGCCCAACGTCAAGTTCCATCTTACCTTTACATAGCGGGTAAGATGGAAAAAGTGCAATTTTTTTTATGGTAAATGGCCGTTTAACTCCAATACCGTGCTGTTTGTGTGATTTTTTGATGGTACGAGTACTTTGGTTAAAAAGTTGTAAAAATTAAACGTTTCCAACCTGCCCGCCTCACCCCTATTATATTTTTTTATGGTTATATATATATATATATATATATATATATATATATATAATTATATATATATATATACATATATATATATATATATATATATATATATATATATATATATATATATATATATATATATATATATATATATATATATATATATATATATATATATATATATATTAGACATTTTTTCTTCAGAATCGTGTTCTGTGGGTCCGAAAACGGATAGCGCCCCTAGGCGTTTTTTATTTTTATTTTATTTATTTATTTAGTTTTTTAGTTTGCTTTCTTTAACCAATTTCTAGGTTTTAGAACTAGTAACAATTTTTAAGCATTGCAATTAACTTCAATTAAATAATATATTATGGTAAAGTATTAAATTGTGATATCAAAAATATTTTTAAACAAGAAAGTGTAAAAGCTAAACAAAGTTTAGAGAATTAGTTGCGTTATATTGTGCTTATATTGCGTAACGGCTTCTTTCAGCTGCCCGGATGTAGTTTGTACCCCTTTGGTATATTATGAAGATATACATATAGTAAAGTTACTTGTTCTTGTTCTTCTTGAGTGCGCACCCTTTTCTGTTTCTTCTGGGGGTAGGTAGGTGGTTTGCTTTTATTACTACAAATGTTCATATGTACGCACTCTGCACCATTATTTTCTTTTCTAAAAAGTTTGAAGAGTTAATAATTAAAACAATATATTATTTTGATTTCAATGCATCGAAATTTGCTTAATAAGGTTCAAGTAGGTGAGTCTGAATAGTCAGATTTTTTTCTTGTATTGAACTAGGATTTTTTGTATGACTTAATTTTATTTTTGAACTTTTGTTAAGCTTCATTTAATGTGACGTTGCTCTAAGAACTAATTTTTTTGTTCAACAGCGTATCTTCTAATTATTTTTGAAATTTGGTATACATGTTTGAACAGACTTACCTGCTTACTCCGCAAAATTTTAGACTTTTAGCATGATTCCCCATAGGAAAACAAAAATTCCCCCTAGTAAGATGGCTAGGCCGGTACGGCCGCACAGTAGAACCCCAATTTTCCGGACTACTTTTTGACGATGTTTAGAACCGTGTAGTTTGGGGTACCTACTGTACCTCGTGTATGGATTGACCTTTGACTCCGCACGTACAACGTACATGTATCAAAATTTGTTGTTGACATTTGACCCCAACACGGGCTCATACGTTTGGCCTTGAAATTCCTAAGACATGAGTCATCATTTCGACAAAATAAATTCAAGATAACCCATTATGCGCCATCACAATTTGGTCATCACGATTTGGATATGTCTTAACCCATTACCCGCCAGCACTAACATAGTTTTTGAATGCAAACCTAACGCATGCGCAGACTGAATTTTAGTACACCACGCATTCGCAGACTGAATTTTAAATAGCTGGGGTACACTACCGCGTCGAAAATGTGGGAATTCCCGGACTCGTGGGTGGTCCCAAACTTTTGACACCGTACTGTACTTAAATTTTTGGTACACTGCCGTGTCAAAAGTGCGGACCCCCCTGACCAAAAAGGTATCCGATCACTTTTTGAAGCGTTGCTGTGGTTATTACGTGCAAATCTTGGCCTTTGACCCCAACACGCTCTTGCCTTAACTGCGGCATCTTAAACGAAAATTCGACTCGGCTGCTACATTTTTTTTCGGGGGCACTGTACCAAGCGCTGGACGCTGGTTAAGATTTTAAAACTAACTTCAGACTCTGCGGTCCAGGCCCCAGATTTCAGACCGTTACTGTACTGCCGGAAATTGGATGTCGACTGTACCTCAGGGAATTTTTTTGTATATGTGTCAGCACTTTATAAGATTACGTTGTTTATTTAGTAAAAAACTCGTGACTTTTATACAGTCTGAGTTTGTTTATTTAAGATCTTTTAGCTAACTATTTAGGATGATGCAATTTCATATAGGTAAGGAAAGGGGGTCGCCTTGCTTTCAGCTACCATGTTTCGGCTACTTTTTCAAGGTCACTAATATTACTTCGACTGTTTTTGTTTCTTGTCGCTAATATTCGGCTTTGACTATTGTAAGTATATAAAGTAAAATTTTTGGTGCTTTTATTTAGTTGTTAAAAGTAGCTGAAAAAGTGAAGATGGGCTCCTCCAAAGTGTATAATATTTCTCAATTTTTCGGAAATAAATTAAAACCAACTGACGAGAGGTTTGGATTTTGGTTATTGTTGGAAAATTTGGACAACAACAATCTGATTACCAATGTTGGGAATATAAATTACACTATTAAAGCCAATTACAGAACCTTTTTGTGACAATATAATGCTTGTGAAAATAAGTGATATTCGGAATTGTGAAGAACGAGTGCTAAAGGAAAATAGTTTTATTGTGAAAAAAGGAATATGTGGTGCTTTTAATAGTTACTTACGAGGAAAATATTCTAAATTTATTTCTACAAGACATGCAGTAAAAGCAAAACTACCTTTTCTTTTACAAAGTGAAAATAAAACGGCAAAAGGTGTTAAAGAAATTATTGGAAAGGGGGAAATGGAAAATATTAATAAAAAATATATAAATCCAATATGTATTCCGTATAAAGTGGAACTAGCAGACGTTAAGGTGGAGACTCTGCGGGAAGAATTGCCAAACAATTTAAATCAATTGCAGTGGACGACTACTATCTTCTAGATTTGGACATAACACAAGATTTTGCGGGAATATTTAACAAGATAGAAATGTGTCAATTTTTAACGAATAATTGTAACTTCTGTTACCAAGGAGAGTACAAAGAGAATAGCAATGTAATTGTGGATAATGATAAAACAGTTGGAATTGATTGCTTAACCTGGTTAAATTCGAATGCTAAAATTAAAATATGTAACAAATTTGTCTGCCGAATAACAAGTCCAGGAGTCAATTGGTAATCATGTTGGTAATCATGTTATTGACTTTATCGGTCAATTGGTAATCATATTATTGACTTTATCAGTCGTCCCGATATGCGATTAAACGAAACATTTTCATCTGTTTTGGCTAAGGAACACGGAGTTACAAGATTGGAAGCAACAATATATAACTATAATATCGGAAATTATTATAAGATGGAAAATAGATTTAATCTATTAGAAGATTGTTTAACGTTATTAGAAGATAGTAAAAGATATTTCCAAGATGCGCCAATATATTCTGTTTCAATCGCCAAAATGTGGACAAAATTGACGGAGAGTCTAGAGAACAGCTGTTGCCTCGTATTCAGTAATCTTCTGCAATATATATATTGGGGGAATAAAAATACCAAAAAATTGACTGGATTATAAATTAAACTACCACATAATTTGGGATTTAGAAATAAACTAATTAATTACTGCATCTCTGCGTTCAGCTTTAATTGCTTACCTATAAATTATATAGAAATTGTCGAAGATGCTACTGACAAAAGTAACATACTTATTATACAAAAATGCTATATTAAAAATGGAGAAACATTTTTCTCTAAATCCAGGACAGTTTTTTCCACCATCTCGAATGATATAAGTATTGAATACACTGGACTAATCAAAACTAATAATGTAATTCCGCAAGTACTAAGGAAAAGGACCACTATAACTAACAAATTGACTCCATGTACAATTAAGGAAATAGAACCGTTACTACCAGTTTGTTATATCAGCAAGGAAACTAGATTTGGAAGAAATAGATTTGAAAAAAAGAAAAATAGAGTATTTGATAAAAACCGTCGCTATAAAAGAAGAATATAAACATTTGCTAGAAAGAGAACGTAAGTTAACAGAACTAAAAGGAAAAATAATAAATTATTTTAAAAAACAATGGAAGAATTTGGATATAATTGGAATTTATAATATTTATGCATTTACTGTTAATAAAAAGGGAAAATACCAATATGTGGGAGTCTATTTATTTTCACAAGCATTATATTGTCACAAAAAAGGTTCTGTAATTGACGTTAGTAGTATAATTTATATTCCCAACACTGGTAATCAGATTGTTGTTGTCCAAATTTTCCAACAATAACCAAAATCCAAACCTTTCGTCAGTTGGTTTTAATTTATTTCCGAACAATTGAGAAATATTATACATTTTGGAGGAGCTCATCTTCACTTTTTCAGCTACTTTTAAGAACTAAATAGAAGCACCAATAATTTTACTTTATATACTTACAATAGTCAAAGCCGAATATTAGTGACAAGAAACGAAAACAGTCGAAGTAATACTAGTGACCTTGAAAAAGTAGCCGAAACATGAGAGCTGAAAGCAAGGCGACCCACTTTTCTTACCTATATGAAACAATTAAAGTAACGGAAAAAGGCTACTTCAATTTCTGTCTACCATTGGCGCGGATGTTTGGATTTCTTAACCATTACAAGAAAGTTATCATCAATGCGAAACATCAACTAATTCTGACTCGGGCTCGGGCGGATCATGATGTGGTTATATCACCAACGGATGACGTCACTTTCCATATACGTAAAATTCAATGGATGGTTCCACACGTTACAGTTGCAGATGAACAGAAACTAAAGTTGTTGAAATATGTGGAAAATAGTCGAGATATTACAGTTGCTTTTCGATCATGGGATATGCATATACAGCCAACGATTCTAACAGCAAGACAAAACATTTGGACGGTGAAAACATCGACTCAGCTGGAGAAACCGCGTTATGTCATATTCGCTCTACAAACGGATCGACGAAACAAAAAAGATAAAGATTCCAGTATTTTCGAACACTGTGAACTTTATGATGTTAAAGTTTATTTAAATTCTGCGAAATACCCGTACATGGATTTGAATTTGGATTTCAATAATGATAAATATGCAGTAGCATATCACATGTAATCGAAATTTCAACAAGCATATTATGATTGTAAGAAGAATGAACCGCTTTTAAGCAAAACACAATTCAAGAATATCGCTCCAATCATATTCATCGATTGTTCTCATCAAAACGAATCATTGAAAAGTGGACCGGTGGATATTCGAATTGAATTTAAAACGTTGAATGAGGTGCCAGAGAATACATCAGCATTCTGTCTTCTACTACATGATCGTGTGGTTCAATATAATCCATTGACGAATATTGTTACAAAATATGTATAAAAACACCGCAATCCGATTATAAATCGGCTAGTTTCGCTCTAGACAACGCACAATAAAGACCGACGCAGCAATTGTTGACTTCCAAGAATTTCCAAATGCAAAAAATGGGAAATTCTACATAAAGGAATTGGCTGTGTTGAAATTCGATTCTTCCGAAGAAAATTATGGTGAAGATTATATACTACAACACTATGTATTCAAATCACCAATACCGTTTTGCGGATTAAGTGAAAAAGATCAGCGCACAGCTTGTTGGTTGCGGAAAAATCATCATAGGTTCTCCTGGATGGATGGACATATTGAATACGAGGAACTACAATACATTTTAATAAACAGTCTACATGGAACTCGAATCATCTACACGAAAGGAGAAGAAAAAGTGCGGTATTTAAAACGACTACTGCCATCAGCGCCCATCATGAACTTTAAAGAAATAACAATTTGTTCCAAGTTGGGAATCATAACATCAACATGCACTAGTCCTCGATGCGGCCATCATTCCGGAGCAACTTGCGCCATGGAAAATGTTATATCCATATACAAATATTATTTTAATAACATTTAAATATTTTATTGTAAAATATTTCTTTTAAATAAATTTATTAAAATAAAAGAAAAATGTGTTTTTATTTAGAGGAAAACCTGTATAAACCTGTTTTCAGATAAAAATCTACAATCATATGATAAAATTTATTTTTGCATATTAGACAGAAATCTCCGTTATTAATATCAGTATACCTTCTAATGACGTCAGCTGAAAATTTATACGAGTCTAAACCTGTTTTCAGATAAAAATATGATAAAATTATGAATCAAGGTACAGAGTTCCCGGTGGTTCAGACTAGCAACGCTATCTTTTAACTATCAAAAAGGATTTTCGGTGTCATCTGTTGACAATTTCTCAAACTTACGCACAGGGATCGCTAGTATCCAGACTACGAACGCCATCTAGTAGTGAAAACTTGGAATTTACAGAGCTGAAAGGTGGCTGGGCCATCTGTTGACAATTTTTCAAACTTACACACAGGGATCGCCATTATCCAGACTACGAGCGCCATCTAGTAGTGAATTTACAGGGCTCGAAGGTGGTTGTGCCATCTGTTAGGGAATTTTTTTAATTCTTAGGTTCAGTTAGACTAGAAAAAAATTTTGTTAGGTTAGGTTAGATCAAGTTCCGTTAGGTTCCGTTAGCTTAGAAAAACTCTTGTTAGGTTCGATTAGGTTAGAAACAATTTTGTTAGGTTAGGTTAGGTTATGTTAGGTTAGGTTATGTTAGGTTAGGTTATTTTAGGTTAGGTTATTTTAGGTTAGGTTATTTTAGGTTAGGTTATGTTAAGTTAGGTTAGGTTAGGTTAGGTTAGACCAAATTTCCTTAGGTTCGATTAGGTTAGATCAAGTTCCGTTGGGTTCAGTTAGGTTAGACAAAATTTCACTAGATGTCGTTAGGTTTGAGACCAAATTTTGCTCCAGCCACCGCCAGAGGCTTCTAGAACCGCTCCGGTAGTTTGCCTCCATCCGAGATCGCTCAAAAAATCGGATGGAGGGATGCAGGGCCCAGCTTCGGTTAATCCTTACTACTTCCCCTTTTTTTTTGTAAAAGTATTTGTAGTTTTGCCATATATTTTTCTCAGCAGTAGGCTTCCTAATTAATACGAAACTTTAATGAATTTTTCTTTTTTTTTTTTTTTTTTTTAATAAAATTAGCCCAAGTTTGTTAGTTTTTAACTAGTTTTAATTACTGATTTTCAGTTTAATTATTTTATTCGTAGCAACGCAACAGCCCTAAAAGAAAATTTTATTGATAATTTATAATTAAATTAGACCCTGCGAGGAATAAAAATTATGCAGTACTGTTATTTTGTCATTTGTATACAATAAAATTTACTGGGAATTTTTGATAGTTTTAGAAATTTAAGAGGTAGGGAAAGGTAGTCCAAAGCGGGTAAACTAAGACTGAACGCCCAAGAAAGTGGCTTTTGACCGATAAACAGATCTTTTTTATATTATCTTTACTATCTATATTATCTAACTTATCTTTTCTATCTATATTATCTATACGATCTAACTTTAAAATGAAACTTCGCTTAAGAAATTTTTATATGAGATTTATTTTTAATAAAGAAAATACAAAACCTCTGCAAAAACCCGCTTTGCCCGTATAGGTATTATTTTTTAATAAAAACTTTCATAACTATATAGAACTTAACAATAGTAATAATTAAGTAAAAAAGAATTGAAAAAAGACAAAATTAATAAAGGAGGGGTATTGATAAGGCTTTATTTTCGCCCAAAAATGACGAAAAAAAAGATCTCTACGATTTAATGTTTTCTATATATATCTTGAAAGTAGACTATATTCCTGACAAGAAAATATGTAGATATATAAAAGAAAAAAAGCTAGAATTGGTATTACCCGTGGGACACCAAACTTTGTCTAATTGTGATTTTCGGTCAAAATAACAGTTCTGTAACAAGTAAACCGAGGACAGTTCAACCGCGACAGTTCGACCGACGACAGTTCAACCTGACGACGGATGAACCGACGATAATTCCACCTGACGACAGATTAGCCGATGACAACTCAACCTCACGACAGTTCAGCCTAACGACAGTTAAACCAAACGACAATTAAACCGTAGAACAGTTAAACCACAGGACATTTTAACTGCTTAACACTAATATATAAATTAACTAAATCCAACCTGAACTAACTCAACTCAATAAACTATAAACAAATCCAACCTAACCTAACCAAATCCAACCTAAACTAATCAAACTCAACAAATCATAAGTAAAAGTAACCTAATCTAACCAAACACACCTTAACCAAATAAAATCTGACTTAACCAAGAACAACCTAAACTAACTGAATTCAATAAATTATAAATAAACCCATCATAACCTAACCTAATACAACCTAATGTAACCAAACCGAACCTGAACTAACCCAACTCAGTAAATTATAAACAAACCCAACCTAACCTAACCAAAACTAGCCTAAACTAACCGAATTCAACAAATTATAAGCAAACCCAACCTAACCTAACCAAACACAACCAAATAAAACCTAACTGATCAAACTCAACCTAAACTAACTGAAATCAATAAATTATATATAAACCTAACCAAACCCAACTTGAACTAACCGAAATCAACAAATTATCAACAAACCCAACCTAACCTAAGCAAACTCAACCTAAACTAATCGAACTCAACAAATTGTAAACAAATCCGACCCAACCTAACCAAAACCAGCCTAAACTCACCGAATTCAACAAATTATAAACAAACTCAAAATATAACTTAACAGATTAACCTAATCAGACAACACCTAAACTAAACGAATTCAACGAAAGGTAACCAAATCCAACACAACCCAACCAAACAGTATACCTTTAACTGTCTAAAGAGTCGCCTTGAGACTTAAGACTACATAAATACTTATTTAGTCTCAAGTCTGAAGGGAGGCAAATTTCATTACTAGATAAAATTCAAATAATTTTGTTCTTATTAGTTAATAGATTGTACAACAGTTAAATTGTCTTCAGTTAAAATGTTGTTAGGTTGAATTATCGTCGGTTGATCTGTCGTCGGTCGATCTGTTGTTAGGTTGATCTGTCGTTGGTTGGACTGTCGGGGTTGAACTGTCGCGGTTGAACTGTCGCGGTTGAACTGTCTGTGGTTCACTAGTCGCGGCACCTTTAACATATTTTCAATAACATTTCAATTTTTTTTTTTTTTTTATATAATAATAATAATGATAATAATAATAATAAAAATAAAATTAATTATAATAATAATAGTAATAATAATAATAATAATAATAATAATGGTGGTGAGGACACCTATAGCAGCTGCCCTTGGCACCCGTGAGGGATATTTATCCCCCATTGGTGTCAAGGAGGCTAAGGGTCCCAGGGGTAGTTTATGCGCAATACAGTAATCTTCGGATTCCATTAGCCTCTGACTACCCAAGATCGGCACCGTTCCTTCTCGAGGTACCACCGTTTTCACAAAAGATGCCGGATCTAGAGGAGAAATCCTCGATCGTTCATTTATTAACCTTTTTTATTATTTCGTTTCGTTTTTATTGTTTTTTGTTTTCGTTATTTTTATTTCTTTTTGTTTCAGGTTTTCTTTTATCTTTGGTTTCTTTTTTGTTTTTGGTTTTGTTTTGTTTTCGTTCTTCTTTGTTGTCCCAACTTCAAGTCATCTTCGGGACCCACACTAGCTCGTGTGTGGCTTAGCGGCGTTGTTTGGAAAAGGGGATCCTGGTGACTGAGGGAAGCCGTACTTGCGAGTACGGTGGAACAACACTTCACTTCGGCCCTGGCTTCAAGCATAGACCGTGGCTGCGGTTATGCACCGGCCGCAGTAACTTCGAGCGCCCCGGGGTCGTGCGTGTCACTGGGGCAATGGGCTTCGTCCCTAGGGCCCCTCATTCCCGTATCCCTGGCGTGGGGGTCCCACGTCCCTTATGAGGCTCCGTGGAGGGTGGGGAGCGGGGTGGGGGATTTTTTGTATAACATTATATGGGTGACACAAATAATACTTTTACGGGCGAGTCCGGGCCCTTAAACACGGACGTGAACGCCGCTCCACCGCCGTCAACTGATGGAAGCGAAGGTAGCGGGGCTTCTCCAAGTGCCTCGGCTACAACGTCGAAGGTAACACCGCCGTCTAACGGAGGTGGTACCAAATCCTCAGGGGGTAACCCTCCCCCTTTGAAGAAAACAAAAGGGAAATATCGTGGGCGTCCACTTGATTTGAACGCCCCAAGAGTGCAAGCGTCATATGTAAAGTTCCTCGTTGTCAAGCCGAAGGAAGGCGACTTCAGTAAGATCAGTCCCTTCCTTCTAGCGAAACTCGTCAATAGTGATATTGGGCAGGTAAAAGATGCCAAACTATCGGGCAAAGGGTTGCTCGTGGAGGCATCCTCACCGGCACAGTCAGCAAAGATACAAAGCTTACAATCATTAAGACAGTACGCGGTGGAGGTATCACCTCATGGTGCATTGAACTACTCCAAAGGAGTGATAATGCACCCCTCCCTTGCGTACTGTTCCCTGGAAGAGATAGTGTCGGAGATGTCTCCACAGGGGGTTATTGAGGCCAAAAGGTTGAAGTTTAATAAGGGGAACAAACATCCGGAGTCCCCTCTAATCCTATTAACCTTCAACACCACAGTTCTACCAAAACAAGTAATCATTGGCCTATTCAACAAAGTGGACGTCCGTGCGTATATCCCAGCACCCATGCGTTGCTATCATTGTCAAAGATACGGACACGTCTCACAACGTTGTAGTGTTGAGCAGCAGGTCTGCGTGTGCGGTAAGCCGTTACACGAAGGACGACCGTGCGGCGAACCTATAAAGTGTGTGAATTGTGGCGGCAATCACTCGGCTAAGTCGAGGAATTGCCCCATATTCAAACAAGAATCAGCCATCCAAGAGCTGAGAGCCCTGGAACGACTTTCATATCCAGAGGCACGACGAAAACTGCTTGGCAATATGCCTCGTCGCTCCGCCTTGGATGGCTATGCACGCGCTGCTGCGGCCCCCGCCCCTACAGCGGCTAAAGAACAAAGCGACATTAAGGAATTGAAAGAAAACATGCATAAACTACAAGAAAGCATGCAATCAATGCAACAGATCTTAATGCGTTCAGTGAATGTATCTACTCCTACACCTACTCAAGCCGCTGTTGTGCCAGCCAAGGCCCCTGAGGTTAAGAGGGTGATTAAAACCACCCCTCAGGGACCTGTCATCAGAACTGTGACGTCTTCTCCAAAGAAGACATCACCGAAGAAGGCTTCGCCTCCTAGAAGGCGTCACAGTGAGGGGGGAAAGGAGGTGGTAAAACCAAGGTCCCCCAAAAAGGGACCCTCCACAACCACCTCGGAGGCAGAAACCATGCTGCCTCCACAATCGACGGTGCCACTGCCACAACGGCCAACGGCACCGTCCCGACCGGGCACACCCGAACGCCCGGTCACCCCCCTCTCGAGTCGCTCTATCCAAACACCGATGAGCGACTCGGAAAGTGCGACCGCGTCGGTACGTACGGGTACAAAGCGCCCGACGTCCGACGCCTATACTAACACCTCGGCCACCGAATCTGACAATTCGGACGCCGAGGTGAAAGTGATTAAAAGAAAGAAAGGCTGGCCAAAGGGGAAACCTAGGAAGTAGCCACACTTCCTAGGTAGCAACCCAAGTGGTAACAAAAATGGCTATTATACAATGGAACTGTAATGGTGTAAAACATCATTACTGTGAATTGCAGATGCTTCTGGCTGAGCACACGCCTATGTGCGTGTGCCTCCAAGAGACACATTTACGGCCGGCGGAACAGTTTAACATTAAATATCATCAAGTCCGCCGGCACGACGTACAGCCAGACATCAGGGCAAGGGGGGGTGTTGCCATCATCATAAAAGATGGCGTCCCGTTCAGGGACCACCCTTTAAACACCCCCCTACAAGCTATAGCAGTACAATTTTTAAGACCGCCCCAGTTCACAGTATGCTCGGTCTACTTACCAGACTTCGACTGGAACGTCGAAGATTTGACCGAGCTTACCTTACAGTTACCACGTCCATTTTTGTTACTAGGAGATTTTAATGCTCACAACCCCATGTGGGGCTGTAGCACAAGAGACGCCCGTGGAAGACTCATAGAACGGTTTCTAGACGAGTCTGAAGCGGTCTTGTTGAATATCGGTCAAGGTACTTTCATCAATGCAAGAACCGGTGAGCTGTCGGCTATCGACTTATCACTTGGCTCACCGGTCATGGCACACCGTTATGAATGGATGCTGGCGTCTGATTCATACGGTAGTAACCATATTCCCATTATATTGAACAGTACCACGCCGATGACTCCACAATCATCTTCGCCGAGATGGCATCTTCGTCAAGCTGACTGGGATAGGTACGTAGATTCATTCCGTACACCCGAGCTGACTGGAGACGTAGAAGATGATGTGGAGCAAATGTCCTCCAGTGTCATTGAAGCAGCATATCAGAGTATACCGAAGTCGTCCAACATTCCACCCAAACGTCGCGTACCATGGTGGAATGAAGTCGTGAGTGTAGCAGTTGCAGAGAAAAAGCGGGCGTACAACGAACTCAGACGTCGCCCCACGCAGGAAAATGTGATAGCCTACAAGCGTGCTCAAGCACGCTGTAAACGAACAATTAAAGAACAAAAGAGGCTATCATGGGAGCAATATGTTTCGGCCATAAATACCTCCACGACCACCTCAGAGGTATGGAGAAGAGTGAGGGCCATTACTGGGAAATCTTCCCGTTCACCTATGCCCTCCCTTCTCGTCGTCGACGGTCGGAACATCACTGAACGCGCAGAAATAGCTAATTGTTTAGCTAAACACTTTGAGCGCGTCAGTGGCTCCCAAAACTATGACCCGGACTTCCTGCGGATCAAGATCGAACATGAACAAAATGATCTTGATTTTTTCTCAGATGAATCCCTCCAGTATAACCAACCGTTTTCTATGCAAGAATTACTGGAGGCGCTTCGGGGATCTGGGGACACCTCCCCTGGACCTGATGAGATCCCCTACGCCATGATCCGGAACCTGCCTTATCCTGGTAAGTGTAGGTTACTGGATCTTTACAACGAAATTTTTAGGCAAGGCGTTTACCCTCCGCAGTGGCGGGAAGCTACCATCATTCCGTTTCTGAAAGAGAGTAAAGATTCATCGCAACTATCTAGCTACCGTCCAATATCCTTGACTTGCTGTTTCAGCAAGGTATTGGAAAAAATGGTGAACAACCGTCTCGTCTGGTGGCTGGAATCCCACAACCTTATACCTAAACATCAATGTGGGTTCCGCCGATACCATTCGACTACGGACCATCTTGTTCGCCTCGAGAATGCCATTCAAGACGCGTTTCTCCAACGAAAACACCTTGTGGCTGTGTTTTTCGATTTGGAGAAAGCTTATGATATGACCTGGAGGTATGGCATTCTCAAGAAGCTGCACGACTGGGGTTTAAGAGGTAACCTCCCTCAGTTCGTAAAAAGTTTTCTGACTGACCGTTCTTTTCGTGTCCGGGTAGGTGACACTGAGTCTGAGGCCCACTCCCAGGAGAATGGTGTTCCTCAAGGCTCCACCATTAGTGTCACCTTATTTTCTATCGCAGTCAGTCATATTGCAGCTTCAGCCCCAATTCGTCGTTGCTTGTACGTTGATGACCTCACAATCTTCTATGCAGCCGATTCTATCGAGGATATCCAACAACGGCTGCAACAAGGCATCAACGAAGTGGTGATTTCTGCAGAAGCTCTTGGTTTTCGTTTCTCACCACAAAAAACATCGGTGGTTCACTTCTGCAGAAAGCGCAACGCACATCCGGATCCTGTCCTCACTTTAAAAGGATCCAACCTTCAGTGCGTTGATAGCGTCAGGTTTCTAGGACTTATATTTGACAAACAACTTACGTGGCGCCCACACCTCCAAGCCTTAGCTGCGAGTTGTCGCAGGACAATAAACATGCTTAAGTGCTTGGCTTGTGCATCGTGGGGTGCGGGCCGGGAGTCGTTGCTTCGCCTGTATCAATCGCTAGTTCTGACTAGGATTGATTACGGCAGCATTGCTTACTCCTCCGCCCGGGCGTCTGCGCTTCTACTCCTAGATCCTGTTCGCCATGCAGGCATACGGTTGGCTACGGGAGCATTTCGAACGAGTCCTTCTATGAGCCTCTGCGTAGAGTCGGGCCTTCCTCCGCTGCGACTGAGACGTGAGCGTCTCTTGCTCAATTATGCAGCGGGGGTGTATGCAACACCTACGCATATCAATCACCCGACTCTATTCAGATACCGTTTACAGGGGCTCTATGGTCGACGTCCCACCATAAGTCGACCAGTGGCCGTTCGAACGCAGGAGTTATTAGAGAGTCTGCACTTACAGTTCGCCAAGGTACTTCCCAAACGTCCTATGGAAGTACCTCCTTGGCTGATCCCTAACGTAAGGTGTCGTTTCGACCTGACTGGTCTCAACAAGGAGGAGACCAGTTCATTCGAATATCGATCCCGCTTTTATGAGATCATTAGCGAACTTGACTCTCTCTGCATATACACAGATGGTTCCAAAACAGTTACGGGTGTTGGAAGTGCCATCGTCATTCGTGACGATCCTTACGCTTGGTCACTTCCTCCCCAGGCCTCTGTGTATACTGCAGAATTATTTGCTATTCTGCAAGCCCTGCGATTCTGTCAAACATCCGAAGACAGCGCATTCCTCATTTGTTCCGACTTGTTGAGCGCGTTGCAAGCGATCTGCCACTCTCATACCATCGATCCACTGGTGCAGAACATCCGAACGTGTCTCTACATGCTCCGCCAAAAGTCTGTTACCTTCTTTTGGATTCCCGGACATGTAGGGATACCTGGCAATGAACTCGCCGACCAGGCAGCACGTCATGCAGCCGAAGTCGGTGAGCCACAGGACATTGCCATACGCCCAGAGGATCTGAGAGTGAGCATACGATCCGCGATTGATCAGAAATGGCAACATGAGTGGAACAACCTCACGGCTAAGCTCAGACAGGTGAAACCTGAGGTCCGAAGAACTCCGGCACCTGTAAATCTGAGCCGGCGAGAAAGTGTGGCCCTGACACGTTTACGTTTGGGCCACACGGCGTTAACACACCGTCATCTTCTCGCCGGTGAGGATCAGCCAAGGTGCGCCACCTGCGGGACGGCGCTAACCGTGAGGCATATAGTTGAGGAATGTGTAACCTTTGAGCCACTGCGCCAGAGGTTGCAGCTCCCCAATAATGTAGCCGAAGCTTTAGCTTACGATGCAGTCTCTGAAAGAAAGATGCTTGAATTTCTCCGAAATTCGCATCTTCTTCAGAGACTTTAGGGGCATTACATCTCTGAATTTTACAAAGTCGTCTCTCATTATCTCCCCCGATATTTTAAACTTTTAAGGTTTGTTTTTAATTTCTATGTGTAAAAATGACTTGTGTTTGTCTTATTTATTACCTATACCCTGCTCCAGCTGGTCTGGCAGGGTACTTTTAGTATTGTTGTTATGCCACTAAGGGCCTTTTACACCCTTAGTGGTACTTCGTTATTTATACCTTGTTATTTGTTTTCGTTATTGTTTTTTATCGATGTACCACCGAAGGCCTTTTACACCCGAGGTGGTACATCATTTGTTTTTACTTTCTGTGATATTTTGTTATGCCGCTGTAGGCCTGTTGTTATGGCTCTACAGCGGTATTGTTTTAACCCCTTATTGCGTCACTGGTGGGCCTGTGGCCTCCCAGTGACGCAATAAGTTTTTCTGTGATACTTACCTGTGATATTTTCTCTAGTCGTTTTCTGTGTATTGTCTAGTCAGGTTCCTCCACTCCGGGGTCCTTTGCGCCTCGGAGGGAGTTCCAGCGATGGCTTCCAGGCCTTGGTGACCGGACGCTCTGTCTAGTACTTATCGTACCGTCACCAAGGACTGTCCGCTCCTTTTAAGCCCTGGGATGGCAGGGCCCATCGATGGATTTTATTATGTGTATGTTTGTCCGTTGTCTACTGCATTTATGTGTTCCTGTCTGTTTTGTGTATGTTTTTATTTTACCGTGCGTGGCGGCGCATGCCCTTAGTTCGCGATACCGCCGGGTGCTGCTGACCGCGCCATTCACCGGCAGCAGTACCCCAATTTTAACTAAAAAAAAAAAAAAAAAAAAAAAAAAAAAAAAAAATAATAATGCTGGGCTAAAATCTAACCTCACGTCCCCGTTCGTGCCCGGCGGGCAACTGTTAGCTTCGGCTACCAGGCTAACGAGGCTAGGGTATTTTTTTCGACAAGGATGATTGTCGTAGGATCGACAGTGTGGCATTCTCGTATTGAGCGAAACTTCACCGATAGTCTAGATTGTGCGTAGTTGGGAATTGGGGCTGACGCTGCTCAACTGACTGACGAAAGTGAATGTAGTAGCTGGTATGGGCATGTTTACCAGTCTCGTGAATCGAGTCAGACGAGTCGAAAAGTGATATTTTATCTGTGATTTTGTTTTAACCAAGCTGTGACGAATCTGTGATCCTTGTTATGCCACCCTGGGTTTTCATGCCTGCGGTGGTATTTTTCAAATATTCCTGTGATATTTCCCTGGCCTTGTTCTTGTCATTTCGATGGGTAGGAATGCGGCTCCCGACGCACTCGTTCTCATCGGCCACACGTACGAGTCGACGTCTGCCCGAACAGCTCGAGCGAGCTCGCCCAGTAAGGAGACGTCGTCGTCCCTCGTACGGATGCGTTCGTGGGCGTCGATGTGGCGGCTTCCGCTCCGTCGAAGTGATACGAACACAGGTCAGATGTTAGCTTTGTGATACTCTGTGGCATTGTCCCGTTCTCTGTAGCCTCAACTCGGACGAACGTGGCCTAGTCATCGTACCGGTCTCCCGTGTAGGTTAACCCCGACATCTGACAGAACGGCACATGTACCCAGTAATCAGTTATCTGACAGAACAGTACATGTTGCTCAGTAATCAGATGTCACTGTCCCTACACCTGTGAGTTCCTAGGTGTTGACGAAGCCATTTCGGAATTGTCGAGACTATGCGGAGCGGAATCGTGTCACAGAGCAAGAAATTTTTGAAATCTGTGATATTGTTGTTTTTATTTTCTAATAAGATTGTTTTTAATTCGTTTTGTTTTAACGATGTACCACTGGGGGCCTTTTCCACCCGAGGTGGTACATCATTTTTTTTAATCTTATCTGTGATATTTTATTGTGCCGCTGTGGACTTGCTGTTGTAGCCCTTCAGCGGTTTTGTTTTTAACTACTTATTGCGGCACTGGTCGGCCTGTGGCTCCCCAGTGACGTAATAAGATTTTCCTCATATATTTTTTTTCCATGTGATATTATTGTGATGTTGTTATCTGTGATATTTTTACTCAGTATTCTCCACTCCGAGGCCCTTTACACCTCGGAGTTTCATCGTTGGTTTTCAGTCCTTGGTGACCGGAGGTTCTGGCTAGTACTTAGCGTACCGACACTAAGGACTGTCCGCTCGTTATGAAGCCCTGGGATGGCTGGGATCGGTGAATTTTATCATGTGTATGTTTGTCCGTTGTCTAATGCATTTATGTGTTCCTGTCTATATGTGTCGTTTTTATCATTTTCCCGTTTTGGCGGCGCATGCCCTTCGATGGCGATGCCGCCGGACACTGCTGACCGCGCCATCCACCGGCAGCAGTGCCCCAATTTTAATTAAAAAAAAAAAATAATAATAATAATAATGCCGGGCATAAATCCAACCCCTCGTCCTCGTCGTGCTCGGCGGTAACTGCTAGCTGGCTAGCAGGCTAACGGGGCTCTGGTTTGTTAATAAATTAAGACAACACAGAATCATTTTAAACACATTTTCGATTGTTATTGTTTTTTCGTCCCCTTTGTGTATTTTTTCCTGCCACTGGAGGTCCATGGGGCCTCCAACGGTGTTGTTGTAATCCCCACTGTACCACTGGGCGGCTCTAGGCCCCCGGGAATACAGTGGGTACGCTGTGATATATTTACTGTGATTTTTCAGCCTGTGATATTTTGTTGTTATTTTATTGTTATTTTTCTATTTTGTTGAATTTTTGTTTAGTTTCCTTCTAATGGAGATTCTTTGAATCTCCATTAGCGTTGTTATAATCCCCATAGCACCAGTGACCCGTCGCACTAGTGGGGGGCCTGGAGCCCCCCACTAGTGCGACGGGTTACTGTGATAATTCTTGTTTCGCTACTTTTTTGATGTTCCTTATCTGTGATATTTTGTTATGCCGCTGTAGGCCTGTTGTTATGGCTCTACAGCGGTATTGTTTTAACTCCTTATTGTGTCACTGGTCGGCCAGTGGCTACCCAGTGACGCAATAAGTTCTTCTGTGATACCTTGTTGTGATACTTATTTCCTTTGTGATATTTATTTCCTTTTTTTGAGTTTGTCTAGTCAGGTTTCTCCAACCCGAGGCCTTTTACACCTCGGGGGGAGTTTCATCGTTGGTTTTCAGTTCTTGGTGCCCGGACGTACCGCCACCAAGGACTGTCCTCTCTTTGTGAAACCCTGGGATGGCAGGGCTCATCGGTGAATTTTATTATGTGTATGTTTGTCCATTGTCTAGTGCATTTATGTGTCCCTGTCTTTACGTGTTGTTTTTATTTATATCGTGTTTGGCGGCGCATGCCCTCAGTTGGCGATGCTGCCGGGTGCTGCTGACCGCGCCATCCACCGGCAGCAGTATCCTAATCTTAATCAAAAAAAAAAAAAAAAATAATAATAATAATGGTGGTGGTGAGGACACCTATAGCAGCTGCCCTTGGCACCCATGAGCGATATTTATCCCCCATTGGTGTCAAGGAGGCTAAGGGTTCCAGGGGTAGTTTATGCGCAATACAGTAATCTTCGGATTCCATTAGCCTCTGACTACCCAAGATCGGCACCTTTCCTTCTCGAGGTACCACTGTTTTCACAAAAGATGCCGGATCAAAATTTTCGACAAGGATGAATGTCATAGGATCGACAGTGTGGCATTCCCTGCGAGCGAGACATCACCGAAAGTCTAAATTGCGCTTAGTTGGAAATTGGGGCTGACGCTGCTCAATTGACTGACAGAAGTGAATGCAGTACCTGGTATGGGCATGTTTACCAGTTTCGTGAATCGCGTCAGATGTGTCGAAAATTGATATTTTGTCTGTGACTTTGTTTTAACCAAACTGTGATGAAATTGTGATTCTTGTTATGCCACCCTGGGTTTTCATGCCTGCGGTGGTATTATTTAAATAGTGCGCTCTCTGTGATATTTCCCTGCCCTTGTTCTTGTCATTTCGATGGGTAGGAATGCGGCTCCCGACGTACTCGTTCTCATCGGTTGCGCGTACTTCCGCCCCGTCGAAATGATGCGAACGCAGGTCAGATTTGAGTTCTGTGATACTCTGTGGCATTGTCCCGTTCTCTGTAGCCTCGACTCGGACGAACGTGGCCTAGTCATCGTACCGGTCTCCCGTGTAGGTTGACCCCGACATCTGACAGAACGGCACATGTACCCAGTAATCAGTTATCTGACAGTACATGTTGCTCAGTAATCAGATGTCACCGTCCCTACACGTGTGAGCTCCTAGGAGTTGACGAAGCCATTTCGGAATTGTCGAGACTATGGGGAGCGGAATCGTGTCACTGAGCTTTAAATTTTCTGAAGTCTGTGATATCGTTATTTTGTTTCTTTTTTTTAATAAGTCTTGAGTTAATTGTTTGGTTTTAATCATCTTGTGTTTTTCTTTTTAAAATTTTATTTTTTGTTATGCCACCAGAGGCTTCCTACAGGCTACACCCCTGGTGGTATTGTTTTAAATTCGTTTTTTACTATTATTTTGTATTATATATACCCAGTCAGCTGGTCTAACTGGGTAGTTGTGATCTGGTGGTTTCATTAGTAAACGGATTTCGGCCTCAACTCGATTATTTCTCTTATCTACTGGGTGGTTCCAGGCCCCCAACCGTGTAAGTTGGACACTTGAATAAAGCAGTAGATGGCCTTACATACCACCAGAACCTTTATTCATGTTCTTATATATTTTATGCCCTGGGTGGTTTCAGGCCCCCAATGGTATAGTTTTGAGGTCCAAACATAGTTCTTCTTTTGTCTTTATTATTGCTTCTTACAATATTTCTTAGAAGTTTATGTGGAATTGCTCTACGCCACTGAAGCTTGTCTTCATATCTAGTGGTGTAAAGACAGTCACTAAACCCAATTGAGGACAGGACATCTCACTTATTTTGCCCGATGCGACAAATCCTGTCCTCAACAAGCATTTCACTGGACCCTGGGATGGCAGGGTCTGTTCGTTATTCCTTTTTTACGTAAGTGTTAAGTTACGTAAGTGTTAAGTTTTTGTGGAAGTTTCTCCATGGCGCTGAAGATCTTGTTTTCCATGTAGTGGCAGTATGAAAATGCCCTTTTTTATATACTATTTTTGCCTGAGGATGGGACATTCTGTTTCACCTGGTAGGTCACGTCCCTTCTCTCATTGAGAGCTTCCCTTAGACCCTGGGATGGCAGGGTCTGAAAGTTCTATTGTTTTTATTGTATGTGTTTGTCCGTTGTCTAATGCATTTATGTGTCCCTGTCTGTTTTGTGTATGCTTTATTTATCACGGTTTGTATGGCGGCGCATGCCCTCCGATGGCGATGCCGCCGGACACTGCTGACCGCGCCATCCACCGGCAGCAGTGCTCCAATTTTAATTTAAAAAAAAAAAATAAAAAAAAAATAATAATGGTGGTGAGGTCACCTATAGCAGCTGCCCTTGGCAGCCGTGAGGGATATTTATCCCCCATTGGTGTCAAGGAGGCTAAGGGTCCCAGGGGTAGTTTATGCGCAATACAGTAATCTTCGGATTCCATTAGCCTCTGACTACCCGAGATCGGCACCTTTCCTTCTCGAGGTACCACTGTTTTCACAAAAGATGCCGGATCAAAATTTTCGACGAGGACGAACGTCGTAGGATTGACAGAGGTTTCCACCGTATGTGAGAAATACCATCGTCTGCTAAATGCTTGTAATTCTCGCCCTGATGTCTGGCTGTAGCTTCGAATGTGTTTAGTATCCATATGTGTGTGAATACCGAAATCGTGATTTGACTTCGGATTAGTCGAATTGGTGATGTCTGACTGTGATTTTTTTTTTGTATCTTGTCTTCCTGATTGTGATAGTTTGCACTTTTGTTTTTAATTTTTTGCCCTTTGTTTTTTTTTATCTCTGTGTTCACTGGACGGTGCACCCCAGTGAACACAACCGTGATAAGTCGTCTGTGATATTGCGTTGATTTTTTGTCCTTGTGACTTCGACGGGTAGGAATGCGGTACTCGACGCACTCGTTCGCGTCACCCAGGCGTATGAGTCGATATCTGCCCGAACGGCTTGAGCGAGCTCGCTTACTAAGGAGATGTCGTCTTCCCTCATACGGATGCGAGCTTGAGCGTCCTGGGACTGCTTTTGCCCCGTCGGGGTCATAGGGACATGAATCTGATATACTGTGATACTTTGTGGCATTATCCCGTTCTCTGTAGCCTCGACTCGGACGAACGTGGCCTAGTCATCGTACCGGTCTCCCGTATAGGTTGACCCCGACACCTGACAGAACGGCACATGTACCCAGTAATCAGTTATTTGACAGAACAGTACATGTTGCTCAGTAATCAGATGTCACTGTCCCTACACGTGTGAGTTCCTAGGTGTTGACGAAGCCATTTCGGAATTGTCGAGACTATGGGGAGCGGAATCGTGTCACAGAGCAAGAAATTTTGAAAACTGTGATATTGTTGTTTTTGTTTTTTAATAAGATTGATTTTAATTTGTTTTATTTTAACGATGTACCACTGAAGGCCTTTTCCACCCGAGGTGGTACATCACTTGTTGTTCTTATCTGTGATATTTTGTCGTGCCGCTGTAGGCTTGCTGTTGTGATCCTTCAGCGGTATCGTTTTTAACTACTTATTGCGGCACTGGTCGGCCTGTGGCTCCCCAGTGACGTAATAAGATTTCGCTTTTCTTGTGATATTTCTTGGGTGATATTTCTAGTCAGTATTTTCCACTCCGAGGCCCTTTACACCTCGGAGATTCATCGTTGGATTTCAGACCTTGGTGACCGGACGCTCTGGCTAGCCCTTAGCGTACCGCCACCAAGGACTGTCCGTACTTTTTAGGCCCTGGGATGGCAGGGCTCATCGTTGAATTTTAATATGTGTATGTTGTCCATTGTCTATTGCATTTATGTGTTCCTGTCTTTATGTGTTGTTTTTATCTTTACTGAGTTTTGGCGGCGCATGCCCTTAGTAGGCGATGCCGCCGGGTGCTGCTGACCGCGCCATCCACCGGCAGCAGTACCCCACTTTTAATTAAAAAAAAAATAATAATAATCTTTATTGACATGCTCAAAGATCCAAGCTTATCAATTACATAACATGGTATACATATATAAAAATAGACAATATTCTGGGCACACACAAAAAGATAATTACATGCACAAGTAAATGAATATTTTAACATTCTGAAGTAATAAAATAATATTTATGTTAAACAATTAAACATGCTGCACAGCTCCGAGCCTGTTTTTCCTGTCATTTATGATACTTTGTAAAAAAGTATTAACCAATTTTACCAACGTATTATCCCGAACATTCAGAATAGCATCAAGTGAAGTTAAATTATTCTTCAACACTTCTCTAACTTCTTTATTCATACCTGGACAGTTAAAAATCAAATGATAGCCCGACTCTGCTTCTTCACATAATACACTCATCCTAACCTCATTTATTTTGTTTTCATTTTCCCAAACATAACATCCCAACCTAAAAATCGCAAAAACTCGTCCTTCATCTCTGCTAGCAATCGACAAATATGGAGCGCCATTATCGTAATGACCAATCTGATTAAATATCTCTAATGTGGACATGTTATCTATTCTATGGAACATCAGTTTTCTAGTCTCTGTTTTTAATTTCTCTTTAATTAAGGCCATTTTTTTTCTTTGATCTTGATTTACATATTTTTAGTCGAATTTTCTCCGAAAAATTAGACTTATACAGTCTATACGATAAGAGCTGCGAGAGGCGAGAGTAGGGGCGCTATCCGTTTTCGGACCCGTAGAACACGAATATGCAGAAAAAAAATGTCTGATATATATACATATATATATATATATATATATATATATATATATATATATATATATATATATATATATATATATTCCCGCCACCTTTTAATTTGTGTAGGGCCCCCCTATGGAAGTTAAGAGATGAAATTTGGTAAATGGGGCTCATTTTCGAGGCACCTCATACTATCAAGGTGGGGTCAAATTTTGGGCAAATTTTTTTTCTGACCCGACCTTTAAGGGGGTGGTGGGGGGCGGAAAAGCAATAAAACTTCTCCAAACCGGTTTTAAATAATGTTTCGGTCAATTATCTACAACATATCCAAAATTCAGCTTCCTAGGATGATTTGGTGGGAGTAGAGGGGGGAAAAACGATTTTCGCTGGATCTAACAGGCCCCCAGCCCCCCAGAATTAACGTAGATGGTTGAAATTTGGTGTGTTGATAAAGTTCGTACCTAGGTTGTGCTTTTTGGAGGTTTTAATATTTTACCCCCACCCCCTCATTTTTAAGCTACAATTTCATGCATTTTCGACGTTTTCGAAGTTTGTACCACTCGCACAGGTCACCCGAATAAACCTAGAGGGCTGAAATTTTGTATTCGGATTGAGTTAGTATCAAGGGGGTGCCTTTTGGGGTCTCGACTTTCAAACCCTACCGCCACCATTTTTATACCCAAAAGAACATGATTTTTCTTGTTTTTTTAACAGTTTCGTTCGGGTCAAAATCTCCCCAAATAAACCTAGAGGGCTGAAATTTTGTGTACAGGTTAAGCTAATAGCCCGACACTGTTTTTTGGGGGTTTCAACTTTTAACTCTTACCCCCACGATTTTTACGCCAATATTTCCTTAATTTTTTTGCTTGTTTTCTAACACGTCTAGAGACTCTCTAAGGAAACCTAGAGGGCTGAAGTTTTGTACGTGTATTCAGTTAGTATCCAGCTAGTACCTTTTAGGGAGTCCACATTACTTTTCCCCCCACTTCTTCCATTTTTACATCGGAATTGAATGCTATTGTTAAATGTGTTTTAAATGCATTACTTTTATTCTAAACACAAGTAGGCGATAAGTAATTTTAAAAAATTTAAAAAAAAGTGAATACAATTTTTTAACAAATGAAATACATACATATTAAGTAATTTGAAAATGTTATTAAAGTCACTGTTTATTTATAAATTAGGAATTTTGGATTTTTATTATTTATAAAATAAAAATTTTGGATTTTTTTGGAAAGGAAAAATATCTTCATAAAAGCCTTCCAGTTTACTATTTAAGTTCCTTTTTTAATATTTAAAAATAAAACACAAAGGCAATTGGCGGATAAGTATGGATAGAAACGACCTCGTACGAATTGTGTTGGCTTTTTCCCTGTTAACTGCTATCGGCACAAAATTGAAATTTACTGAGATACAGCCCTTAAATACTTAAAACCTTTTTTTAAAGTCTCGATCAGCCGAACACTCATCATCAGTTTTGAAACCAACAAAATGACAATTCGGTTGTAGACTTTCAATCACATTTCGCTTGTAGACATTCAATACCGAAGATGAAGGGGAAAATTCGACTACCGTGATGGGGCCCCGCTGCTCACGGCGTGTTTTTGTATAGAGCGCATGGAGGAAGAAGTTTCTTTTTTATGTTATTTTAATGTTCTCATGTTACTGTACAATTTATTTAAAAATTACGTTGCTTCCACTTTGCGCTCATAGGTACACACAAATAAAATAACTTTACAATTAAAAAATTGGTCACTATATAAATGCATAAAATAAATTTATTGAAGTGCCACGACGGCACAAACTTGTTGGGACATATCATTTCAGTAGAATGGCAAGGACAGTTCTAGCACACCACAAAACGGAGTAACTTGAACCCTTTTGACGATGTTTGAAAGCGTGTGACTTAGGGTCCTATTATACCCATTTTACGGTACTATACATTCCGAACTGATGAGTAATCAAAATGTTTCGATGTGCAAACCTTGACATTTGACCCCACAAGCGCACATACTGTTGGCGTTGGAATTCCTAGGAGATGAGTCATCACATCAACAACCACATAAGTAGTTAACCCATGATGCGTCATCACAATTTCGGCAACACAATTTAGATTTTTAGTGTTAACCCATTATCGACCAACACTAACGTAATTTTTGAATCCAAACCTAACGCATGCGCAAACTGAATTTTAGTACACAACGCATGCGCAGACTGAATTTTAGGCCACAAATTGGTTTTCTGAGAGCTGGGCTACACTACCACGTCAAAAATGTGGGAAATACCTTGACTCGGGGCTGTGTCGAAACGTTTGACACCATACCGTACTTAAATTTTTGGTACACTGCCGTGTTAAAGGTGTGCCCCCCCTGAATAAAAGGTGTCCGATCACTTTTTGAAGCGTACCGTACTTATTTTGTGTACGTGCAAACCTTGGCCTTTGACCCCAACACGCGCTTGCCTGGATTGCCTCATCTTAAACGAACAACGAAACCATTTTATTCGGTCGCTAACGATAAATTTTGTCGGAGCACTGTACCAAGCGCTAGATTTTAAACCCCAATCATGATTTTAAAACTAACTTCGGACTCCAGGGTTCAAATTTCTGACCGCTACTGTACTACTGAAAAACGGGAGGTCATCAACGATAAATTTTGTCGGGGCTCTGTACCAAGCGCTGGACATTGGTTAATAATTTAGAACTAACTTCGGACTCCAGGGTCCAGATTTCTGACCGCTACTGTACTACGGAAAATCGGGTGTCGACTGTATTGTAAGATATTTTTTTATATATAATTAACCTTGAAAAATTTATTAGTTCTTGGAATTTTATTAGTTTAAAAATAAACAAACAACCAATAATTAAATGCTTATTTATTTTAGCTGAATTTTGATCATATGACTCATATTAGCGGATTTGCTTTTTGGTATAAGAAAGATGACGTCATGGAATATAAATGAGTTAAAAAATTTGTTTAGTAAAAATGTATCACCCATTATAGGCCTCAAGCAAGAAATTATTTATTATGAGTTTTAATATTTTAACATTTAACCTACAGCGAGTAATTTAATATTTAACCTACAACGAGTTACAAAAAAAAAAAATATTGATTCACATGGTGTACAAAATTTTAGAATTAGAGTATAACACAAAACTATTTCTAGCATAATTTATAAATTAAATGAAAATTATCTGAAATAATTCAGTATTTAATACACATCCCCTGTATATTATTATGTATACAGCCTGTATATTAAGAATATGTTATGTATACACTCTGTATATTAAGAATATATTAAGAATCAATCTCTATTTAATTTTAATTTTATAAATACTAGTAAATGAATTTTAATCATTATGTCAACAAAATGTAACTATAAAATAATTTATTAGCATTGGAAAAAAATTTGCTTAACCAGCAAACAATAATATGTTTGCAAATATATTCATATATAGTGTACTCTTAATATGTATACTATAATTTAAAGACGTTTAATATAAAAATTAGAACGGCTCATTAAGTTGCTAAATTTTATAGATTAGTGCCTATATTAGAGAAATCATGTATAAAATCAAAATTTCTTTATACCTACTATAAAATTTTGAATATATGTCTACTTTTTTAAACTTATATTTACATATATAATATCTCATGTATAACGGGTGTATATTTAATATTTTAATGAATGTTTTCTTATACAGGGTGTATCATGAAATATGCTTTTTATTAGAATAATAAATATCATTAGATTTTTTTTCAAAACTTTTAAGGTTAACGAAATAAATTTTTTGTTGTAAAAACTAGGGAAATTCAGGATAACAATTAAATAAAACGCACAAATATTTTTTTTAAGTTTTATTTATAGAATATGTATACATAAATTAAATTGCTTATATCTAGGGTAAAAGGTTCTATACCGGAAGGCGATCATATGTCCGAACAGTTTTGACATTTATATATTACTTTTGTTATTCCTAAAAGAAACCTCTAATAACAAAAATTATTATTAATAGAATGATTATTTTTCAATTTAAATTCACCTCGCATTTAATGTTTCCTTACTTAATTAAAGAAATATATATATATATATATATATATATATATATATATATATATATATATATATATATATATATATATATATATATATATTAAACAACTTTTGTTGAATACAGTATTTTGATTCTTTATTTACTTCTGATAATTAAACCATTCTATGTTTCCTACATTGACGTCTAGATGACACTCTGTTTGCATATGTATTACACGTCTGTTTGTATATCGGTTCCCAACTCCTAGTGTCATTAATATTTCTTTGTTTGGATATAGATGTCAAAAAGAAAAACATTAATAAATAACAATTTTTGGGTTATATTTTTTTAAAAACTTGCATTGGATTAAAAAAACTTTCTTTCATGCTTATTAAGAAAAAAAAATTGGTGTTTAATTTATTTGTCAATTTTTATAAGCCAGTTTAATTAAACACCTGAAAATAGTGTTCCATTATAGGGGTTTTTATGTTATATATTACTTAAAATTTATTTATTTTCTATATAAAAATTTTTGAAAAGAATACATTTTTCGAATGAACAAATTTTATCTGAATGAAGCATACAACGTCTTGAATAATATTCATCTCGCAGACTGGAAATCTTTGGTACATCCAGGCTAGCGGTGGACTGCTCTGAATTGTAAATTAACATGTTTCGAAATGCAATTAATTGTTTTACGGTGGCGGCGGCGGTGGTGGTGGTGGTGGCCTTTTGTCGTAGCAACTCATAAATTATTTAAGCGACGTACTGAAACCGAAATTGGCAGTGTATTAGCAAAATGTCGGAACAACACGGTGTAGAGTTAAGTATAATTGATCTGTGGACCACTTTTACTGCCACGGATGAAACAATGGATGCGTTTGGAGAAGTTGAATAAGTTTGGTGCTGGTAAACCATTCAAATCACTATCTACGCTCAAGTCGTATGAAACGTGGAAAATTCTCGACGTACGATGCATGGAAACTCAATATGGGCCAGCGGTTGCGGTGGAACTTGCAGATGTTCAAGTGTTCCTTCCAAAGCTATTCGCGGATTTGGATGAGCAGACCATGGAATGTTTACGTACAGGACAATATTTTATTACATATAAAGGAACTGATTCTAGTGGTTTTTTACATATTGTGGAATTTAGCAAATAGCTATCACATATATGATGTTTGACGTGAGCTTAATGAAACTGTCAGATGTGAAAATGAATTGATTTACTTTTTAATTTTAATATTGTAAACGTATATTTTATTAAAAAATAAATTTAGTACAGTCACTGAAAGACAAAATAATGTAAAACCTCCAAATTTTTTCGGATTGAATGGATTTTCCTCAAAATTTGTATACCAGCTCATCTGACCCTACACTTCAAAAGTTATATTGTCTTGATGTGTGCTTTTTGATAATTAGGGGTAAAAACTACCCTTCTATGACAAAAATACGAAAAGTCCAGATTTACGTATTTTAAAGATTCAATTTACACAGAGAAAAAATTCCAGTAAAAATTACTGAGCTGCCTCCGGTAAACGAGTCTTAAGTGACCAGTCCGTAGGAAATTATTAAGCAAAAATATAAAAAATGCGTTTCAAACATTATTTTTTACGATTCATTTGAAAATTTTTCCTGTACACCTTAAGAATTTTTCCTATACAGCTGCGTAATTTTTCCTATACAGCTGCGTAAAATTCGATGGGGTAGTAAAATTTCAAGTGGACACCGGGAAAATTTACTTAATTTTTTGTAAAATTATACTGGACATAGAATAATTTTTACTGAGTCGGTGTGTATTTCAGCACCACTGCATACAAAATATTACATAGAACAGAATAAACAAAACAAGCACGCAACCACCACGCAACCTTGAGGCCCAGAGAGCATGCGTGTTAGACAATACACGACTTACAGACGCAGCAACCGTGGCAACCGTTGGTTCGTCAGTTGGCCAATAGCAATGATAGTGATTGGATGTTTATAAAGTGTTTTTTTTTTTTTATAATAAATTATTATTTAAGTATTGGACTTTCCATTTAAAACAAAAAATTGTTGTGTTTCATGAATTTTTGGTTATAATTGAAATATGTTTTTATACAAATTATTATAATGTGCTTATTGTTAAAAATTTTTATCATGTAATATTTCAAATAAAGAATTTATATATTTTTTTCCACAAATAATAAAAAACCACAAAAAATTTTTTCTATATTAATAATTTGATTTTAATGCTTACCCTTCTATCAATATCCTTTTAAACTATTTTAATTCAATTATTTATTAATAAATAAAAAAAACCTTATTTATAAATAATACGGTAATTTTTACTGAGCTGTAGCGTAATTTAAAATTTTGCTATAAATTATCGTAGTTTTTACTTAGCCTGTCACTTATGTCCGCATTACCGGAGAGCTCAGTAATTTTTTACCAAAAATTTCAGTAAAAATTACTGTATTTTTTTCTCAGTGTATGTTCAAATATGTTGGATAAAATTCCTTTCAAGTTTTTTAATATAATTTATGAAATTCAGTTACTTTTCTACCCAAAAAATTCTTAAAAACTACCCCTTTGTTTCCGAAAAAATAGAAAAAAAGTTTTAGCAGCCTAAAGTAACCTTTTGGTGCATTCACAATGTATTATATCTCTTTTATTTTTCATTAGGAAACTTATCACTCATTAAAAAGCTGCAACCGTTAAAAAATAAACCACCCCTTATAATAAAATAAAGAAAAAAACGATTATTAATGGCTTGAGATATTATATACTGGTGTACATATGATGAATTGTAACTTTTTAAAAGTTTTCAAATGTATGATTATATTGTAACTTTTTAATCTCCCAAAAACCCTGATAGAAGAACTACCCCTTATAAAAAATCCTACCCTTTATGGAAAAATTGCATAAAAATTATATGTATGGAAAAATAGCATGTGAATTATACATTACATATTGATATAATTAATTTTTTTTTTCATTCTATTGAATTTATTTTTAAAATTTTTTAACTAAATTATTAAAAAAATACAAAAAATACACAAAGATGATGGTAATTTACCTGCTCCAAAAATTTTACCGAAAAAATGCAATTGGTTTTCTTACTATAACTTTTTTAATTTTTAAGTTATCAATTCGCTTAAAAAACCATTTGGTAGGAAATTTTAAGCACTATAAGTCTCATGATTTACAATTTTTTTGAGTCCTTCAATTTTTAGATTTGTAAGTTTAAAGGGCTTAGGAAAGGTAGTCTTCGCGTTCTGTTTTGAGCTTCTAACGATCATAACTCAGTCAAATTTGGACGTACAAAAATGAACAAAAAAGCAAATTTTTCAGCAAGAAAAGACCTACAATTTTCATTCTATAATTTTTTTTTCATAAATTTGTTAGTTTTTTAAATATTTAAAAAAAAACTATGATTTTTTTTAAAAATTAAATTTTTTTTTCAAGAGTATATCAGTCATTTTTTCGAATTTAAACTTCTAAATCCGTTCAAACTCCCAGAACCCATTGTTTATATATGAATAAATTAAACTGGCGACGGATTACGCTTAGTTTCAATGTTTGCCGTCAAGTAATTAATTTTGATACTAATTTTTTTTCTCAAAAATCAAGACAACCATTTTGCTTTGAATGTAACTCCGTTAATTTTTATATTAATGGCTTTTATCACAGCTCAAAATAAAGGTCAATTCAAGTACTTTAAAAGGTGTAATATGAGTTTTTTTCGAAAAACTTCTCATTTTTCCTCCAAATGACATTGAAAGTTTCGATTTTAGCTATCGTCAAAATCGATTTTAACTTCAAGGAGTCATAACTTAGGTTTTGTTCTACCTACAAAAATAAAAAAGAATGCAATCTCTTTGTTACTTGATTTTCTTTATTTTTGCTCATAAGCATTTTTTATGTAAAACTTGTAGTTTTTGAGATATTTGCGAAATATTCCTCAAAAACATGCATTTTTTGGGCTAAAAACGACCACATTTAGGCGCCAATATCTCAAAAAGTATTGATTGTACAAAAAATTCTTATAGAATATTTTTTGCTTAGAATTTGTCCCTCTATCGAACGGTGAGGTTATTTTTCATAAAAAAATTTCCAACCCCTAGAAGGGGTGCCTTCCACCCCTAGGGTGAAAGCACACATCGGCATTATATAACTTTTGTTTCTTGGGCTACTCCCTAGCTACAGTTCAAATTTCAAGCCAATCCATCCCATCCGAAAAAATTGGTAGCCAAATGCTTCACTTACTGTACTAATTATTTTACATATAAATTCATATCGCTGCTCTAGTATTGATTTGTTCTATCTCCACTTTTCAAAAAAATTGAGTTTGATACATTTTTGAACTCAACAATTTTTTCTCTACCAATTTCTAGTTTCAAAATGCCAATATTACGTTTATAAATATGTTTTTTCTAGTATTATTTTGTACTATCTCCACCGATTTCACAAAAATTTATTATTGGATTGTACTAACTCACATTTTTTGTGGCACATAGAACAAAACTATACTTAAATTTTACATTTTAAAAAATTTTAGTATTGGTGTGTTCCATATCCCATAACAAGGTCTCTTATATTGCATGAATAATGTAGATATGTTTTATTTTTTCATTAAGATATTGTAATGATTGTAAGCCATTATAACTTACGTTATTTACTGTATTATAATTTCTTACAATGCAATCTTCTATTGTGTTAAAACTTGTGTATAAAGTAATGATGAAGGCATTAAAAATGTTTATGGAAAGTCATCCACAAATTAAAAACAAATTCTCATAAATTCTCTAAAAGTTGCCATAGCAAACTTCAAATTAATTATATTTTAAATTTTACATGTAAAATTGAACAGTTAGTTTACCTAAAAATCTTAATTTATTTAGAAATCTAAGTTTATTCAGAAATCTTAATTTAATAAAAGATGAAAACAAAAAAATTGAAATTATCCAATTAACATCTAAGGGTTTTTTTTTATTTTCATAAAATTGCAAATTTGTATAAACATTTTGATTATATGAAGTTTTCGATAATTAAACTTTAATATGTATAAAACGAAATAAACCAATGCTTATATACGCTTAAATGATGAATATAAACGGAAAAACCGTATTCCTATCCAAATTCGGACGACCGAATCTATTAAATGATAACCTTACTTCTTTATTTCTTGAAAAACTAACTGAAATCGAAACGAAGTCAGAGGTATCTAGATTCTAGAGATAATTAGAGATAAATCAATGTTCAACTATATGCTACCAGTAGAAACTCGTTTTTTTGAACATCTTTTTAAAAACGTCACATTAAAATAGTAATTGGTTTCTAGAATTAATTTTTATACAATTCTTAACGCAATATTTCCCAAAAAGTTCTTGCCTATGTTTCAATTTACTGCCACACATAGAAAATAAGTTTGTGTTAATTTTCTTTAAATTTTGTTAACGTAGTTGCTCTGAAATAGTCAGGTACAAAAGTATATCTCAAAATAAAAATTTTCTTTTATCAAAAATTTAATAATGTATTAATATTCTTCAGTGATTATACCACTTATAATGTATTAATATTCTTCAGTGAGTATACCACTTGTTTGTTTTTTAATTTCCGCCCACTTATGTTGTAGCAATATAAAAACATTATTGAAAAAGCGTTGTAAAAACGTTGTAAAATGATGTTTATAAATTATATTTAAAAACGGCGTGGTGAATAATTTTTATTTCTTATTAAATATGGTTTGTAACTTTGTATTTTATAATATATTAAATTTTTATCAAATTCCTTTGACACGTTTTCATTTTATTCAAAAGAAAAAAAAAATAGAGTTTTCCAAAACTTTGAAATTGTCTTTGTCAAAATTGGGGTGGTCAATTTTTTTTCGGTAAGGGCTCGTATTATTGGTATTGAATTAAGTAAATATCTAGAGAAGTTTCGTTAAAATCCTTTTATGTATTACAATTTTCCCATTCCTATATGTAACAGACGGAAAAAATAATCTTGTTTTGTTCTATATCCACGCTTATAGTACAAACCAAGAATTATAAACTGAAAGTACAAAACAATACTAAGGGAATATGGATCTATAGTTCAATTTTTGCAATCATGAGAATATTAATTATCATTTTACTCCGAAATTCGAGGTCAGATTTCTATGAAATTGTATTGTATGACAACTAACTTATTTACAAGTAAAAAATTATTTTCTGTTTGGTAATAAAATGTAAAATAAATAAGATATGAATTTTTAAACTTTCAAACCGCAATATCTCAAAAGTAGAAAAAGTGGATATAGAACAGACCAATACTAGAGCAGCGATATATTGTTCTTATTTTACAACACATTAAAACCCCCCAAACTATATCTTGAATTTTGATAAAATTCTTCTCTAAGATATGCTTATCATAAATTAGTAGGTATGCAGCCATTTGGCAACGCAATGTAATTGCCTATATTCAGGAGAAAGTATTTTAATGTTGGTGTTGAGTAGGTATGCGGTCACCTGGCAATGGTACTTGCATATAGCTTTTCATTCATTTTTCTGAACTAATTTCATTTAACCGAAAGAGCAGTAACGCGTAATGGGAGCAAAATAAGTAAAAATGTGTAAGCATGATGCCAACCGCTACTTCATGGAGTAAAATGAGCAACTCAGATGTGGTGGTGGTGGTGCTTCTGTAGCGGTGGTAGAAATGGGTAACTTGTGGTGGCGGAGTATATAAGTAATCGTTAACAAAATTCTGAATTAATGTGAAAAGAACATGGTACTCACCAATGTGCTGAATATTATTAACAGTTTGTAATTTGATGGTAAACTAACAACAGCTATTCGTATCCATTTTCGGATAAATTCCACCAATTAACTCACTATCCCCACCACCTTTAATTATTCTATATAAAGTTGTGGATTGTGTGAATAAATTCAGTTCTACGGCGGCGGTAAAAAATGGCGTTTCTTGACATACAAGGCTATCAAGGAGCTAACAACGAATTTTATTTCAAAGAAGTTGGTATCGCTGCAGAAAATTCGGATGAAATATTACATCTAATGTTCGAGGCACCGTTTGATTTCAACATGTTGCGAAGAAATATCAACGGGTTGCACGTTGGCTGTACCGAAATTGGCATACCTGGGTCGTATGGTTTAATTTCGTACAATAAACTTCAAAGCGTATTGAAACCAATATTAAAGAAGTTTGATGTTGTATACATCAAAGGCAGTAAGAAGAAGAAATGAATTTCAAATTTATTTGATGACGCCGAACACCAGCCGTGGATTTTGAATTTGGAAGAAATATTTGATGTACCGAAGATTTCCAGTCTGCGAGATGAATATTATTCAAGACATTGTATGCTTCATTCAGATAAAATTTGTTCATTAGAAAATTGTGTTCCTTTAAAAAATTCTTATATGGAAAATAAATAAATTTTAAGTAATATATAGATATAAACAATTAAATTTTTGTATACATATTCTATAAATAAAATTAAAAAAAAAAAAACGTGCGTTTTATTTATTTTGCTACTCTAAATTCCCCTATTTTTTACAGCAAAAAATTTATTTCGTTAACCTATAAAAGTATTGAAATAAAATCTAATGATATTTACTATTCTAATTTAAAAGCATATTTCTTATACCCTGTATAAGAAAACATTCATTAAAACATTAAATATACGCGATATATACGATATTATATATGTAAATATAAGTTTAATAAAGTAGACCTATATTCAAAATTTTTTAGTAGGTATATAGAGATTTTGATTTTACATATGATTTCTCTAATATAGGCACTAATCTATCAAAATCTAGCAACTTAATGAGCCGTTCTAATTTTTATATTAAACAACGTCTTTAAATTATAGTATACATATTAAGAGTACACTGTATATGAGTCTATTTGCAAACATTTTTTTTTTTTGCTGGCTAAGCAAATTTTTTTGCAATGTTAATAAATTATTTTATAGTTACATTTTGTTGACATAATAATTAAAATTTATTTACTAGTATTTATAAAATTAAAATTATTATATTTTTTTCGAATGGATAGGATGGAGGAATGGGGATGAATTTTTTTTTACGATTAATACCACTATTTACCAATACAAAAATATTTTATTCATTTTTATTTATTTTTTATAATTATTATAAATTTTTGGAAAAAGTGTCTTTAAAAAAGGCGATATTTGGTGCCCACGATTGTGGCCGCAGTTATCATCTGAAAAAAAATCAAATAGATTATCAATCTGTAGGTAAGTCGCTATTTACCTATGGAGGCTTGTTTTTTTTTGTTTTTTTGTTTTTTTGAAATTTGAAAAAATGGTGACGGTTTGAATAAACAGTGCAAAATTTTTTACAGTTTTCCATGTAAAGAAATAGGAAGATTTCAAAAAAAAGCTTCCATATGTACATAGCGGCTTGCCTACAGATTGATAATCTATTTGACTTTTTTTTAGATGAAAACTGCGGCCGCAATCGTGGGCACCATATCGCCGTCTTTTAAAGACACTTTTTTTCAAAAAATTATAATAATTATAAAAAATTAAAGTAAAAAAAAGTTTTTTAAGAAAAAGCTTTTATTTAAAAATGGGCTAAAAAAAATAACTTTTGAGTGAAGTTTGAAGCAATATGCAACATAATTTATAAAGGCTTGAGGCGTTATCATTAATTATTTCTGTTTTGGATGTTTTGGATATAAGTGTAGCTATTTTACTTTTCAGTAGTTACCAAACTTAATGAAACGCCTCAAGCTTTTATAAATTGTGTTGCATATTGCTTCGAAGTTCACTCAAAAGTTATTTTTTTTAGCCCATTTTTAAATAAAAGCTTTTTCTTGAAAAACTTTTTTTTACTTTAATTTATTTTCTACTTTATAGTCTGATCACAATTTAATAATTTAAAAAAAAAAATTAAAGAAGTAATTTTTTTTACCTATATTTTAACCGGTTAATTTACCCTAATTAAACATAACTATGGAAACAGAAAATTGCAATTTAAAATCAATGGACAATATTTGACAATTCGAAATCTCAAAAAAATTCCATAGGACTAAAAATCAACAATTTTGGTTTGGGTCGATTTAGGGCAAAACTAATTATACAATATTGTATTGTCATCAAGGTTAGACAAGTGTGCAAAATTTGAAACCTCTAGCTCAATTAGAAGTTGTCTAAATTTTGATTCTAAAATTTGATCTAAACCAACATACTAACATAGTAAGTTAAATAAAAGCTTTTAAAAATAAATAAAAATAAGTAAAAAAAAAATTTTGTATTGTTAAATAGTGGTATTAATCGTAAAAAAAATTCATCCCCATTTCCCCATCCTATCCATCTGAAACAAAAATTGTGAAAATTGACTATTTTTCGGCCGATTACATTGTGATGGTACCTTAAGTTTGGTAACTACCTACTGAAAAGTGAAGAAAAGTAGCTACACTTACATTTAAAACATCCAAAGCGGAAATAATTAATGATATCGTCTCAGCTTTTGTAAATTATGTTACATATTGCTTCAAACTTCACTTATTAAAACTTATTTTATACTTTTTAGCCCATTTTTAAATAAAACCTTTTTAAAAAAATATTATTTTTACTTTATTAAATATTTTATTTTATTTTATTTATTTTTTTTTTTTCAAAAACACTAAGAGCGATTTTTCTTTTCTTTTTTAAAAATATACATTACTGAAGTTAAAAATCACAAAGTTATTGAAAAAACTATCAAACTGGATCGGCTGGGAATCGAAGCCAAGATCTCCCGGTAACTAGCCAGATGTCTTCGCCACTAAACCAACGATCCTCTGTTCGACCCCAGCTCGAAAACCATTCAGCCATTTATGTGTATTGGTACTCTCGCTAATGCGAGAAACAGTTACAATTTTCAATTTCAAATATTATCGAGTGCTTGTGAAACATTACTACGTGTGACCAACTTTTGTTCGCATTTAAACATACGCAGTATTCATATGTTCACTTATCGTCCAGCTAAACTGAAATTTTAAGCACTCGATCTTTGGTTCATATGATCAAAATCCAAATGGATAGGTAGCCCCCGAAGAACACAGTACTCGAAGAACACGGGTCTAGGTAAACACGGGCACCTTCTCCCGAATTACATGGTTTCAAGCAACACGATTTTTAAGTAATTATTTTGAAAAAGAATAAAATACACATATTATATATTTGAAATGAAGTTACACCGGTTTTCAATGTACGCGAATATATCCGTTCCATGTTGATTTGATATACACGAATAAAAATTGTGTAGGTAAATTGAATCTGTCATTATAAAAGGAAAAATACTGAAAATAAAAACTATTAAATATTTTAGAGAATTTTATAATAAAAATGAACAAATATCTAGAAATTTACATATTTAAATTCGGAAAATATCGTTATTTTCGACACCGATAATTTTCGATAACGAAAAGTTGGTTTTGACAGTCCCAATATGTTTGGAATACCCACAACTTGCTTCGCTTAAGCCTTCAAAAATTTCGTTATTTTTTCGCTACGACGCACCGTTTACGTGATATTTACGATCAAAAGTTTACGATTACGAAAAGTAACGAAATCTAATTTTTTAAAAATATTCTATTGTTGACCAAATCAAAGGGGCTAATAGAGCTTAAGTTAAACAGTTACAACCAATTTATGATAAGTAGTTCGTTATCGCACTTGAAAAGGAATTGCTGTCTTTTGTAGTCTCGAACAACACGGTTTCAAAGAACACGGAACCAATTAATCGTGTTCCTCGGGGGATTGCTGTAAATAAAATATCACAAACTGACAAGAAGACACCTGGCTAGTTATCGGGAGATCCAGTTTGATAATTTTTTCAATCACTTTGCGATTTTTAATTTATATTTGGATTTTGTCATACTACCCAAAGAAATCGAGTGCTTACAGTTTCAGTTTAGCTGAACGATAAGTAAACATATGAATACTGCGTATGTTTAAATGCGAACGAAAGTTCGTCATACGTAGTAATGTTTCACAACCACTCGAAAATATTTGAAACTGAAAAACATTATTTAAGGTTTATCAAAAAAATTAATATTTTTAGGAGGGAGGATTTTTCTGAAAAAATCAAACTATGCAAAATGGCGTCCTTTTGAAAATTTTTTTAAGGTAGAGGTAAAGTTACGAAATCGGCTGTAACTCAGAATAAATTACTGTAAGTAAAAATTTCGAATTTTCAAAAATCTTTTTAGGACATTATTTTAGATATACTTACAACAAAATCGAAAAACGCAAAAAAATTTAATTTCTAAAAATGTCTAGACTACACGGAGAGAAAATTCATATAAAAATTACTGTGCTCAGCACTACAATCGACGTGTAAAAGGCGAACATATTCAATTTTGTACGGTAAAAATATAAAAATTATAATTAATTATAGAAAATTTAAAGGATAGAATATTGTTTCCGTAATATTAGCTCCGTAAAATTTGTAAAACAGCACAGTAAAAAGTTCGATTGCCGACAAAAAAATATTTTTTAATTGTTTTTCTTACAAAAATTACCATGCTGTATTATAATATTTGAAATGCTATCTGCTAACAGTAGAAAGAAAAAAAGAGAAAGAAGGTTGTGTGTGTTGTGAACGCTGTTGAAATGTACCTCACTCATAGCAAGTCACATAGCCAACCATAGGTGTGGACGACCAACTTGGTCGGACCGGTCGGACCAAGCACCTTGATTCATTAGACTGTCAAGCAGCAAGCAGTATTCATTACACTCTCTTAGAGGACGGGGATGTCACCGTTTAATTCATCATTTTGTTACTTCACTATCTTTAGTATTAGAATATATTGTTGGCAATCATTTTTGTATGCATCATAAAGAATCGAAAGTCGGAAAAGATCGGGCATCTTCGAAGTTTTTACAGGTACAGCCCAAGCAACATAAGGTTGCGGGTCAGTTGCGCAAATGAAAGAGTACGACAACAAGAATTTATTAAACTATAACATATATGCATAAGAGTGTGATAAAATTTGTGTTTAATTAAATTAATTAAATTTTACCATGCTAGTACATATTTTTTATTTTGGTCGTCGATCTCCCACGCATTATAAGAGAGCATGGTCATTTTTCTGAAATTCTATCTACAAAAATTATATGATTTTTCTCTCCGTGTAAATATTCCCTTAATTTTTTATTATAATATTATTATAAATAATATTATGTATAATAATACAAAACTGACATAATAATGTAAAGACAGGCTTTGCTTTTAAAAATGTGTGCATATTTTGCATGTACTGTAGATACGTGTACGTGCATTTGTAATATCATTTATCAAATATTATGTGTATTACTATACACATAATATATTACAGTCTAACAGATCATATAATGTGTAAACACCTCTAAAGGTGCTCTAGTAAATACTGTAGGTCGTGAGAATTGGATGATGAATTTTAAAGATGATATTTATATATATACCCTTTATAACGATATGTTACATACCTGTATATATTATAGCCTGGGAGCTCATAACATTTTGAACGATTGAAATTTATATTCATGAAAGTACTTAATTTGTAGCATAACAACAAGAAAATTTAAGACTCCTCAGAAAAAAAAAACATGAGTGGGTGGTGCACAATTTACGGTGCAAGGCCTCAAAAAGCGAAAGGCTAACTGCGGTCACACACTTTGCACTGTCTCTGCAGTTATACTATAATCCAATATAATTTTCATCAGTATGCAATTCAGTCAACCTATCATCTTTTTTTTTAGAACAGCAGTCCCTTAGTTAATTAAGCCGGAAGCAGTCAGTTTATCTCCCTTTCTTGACATTTTCAAGCATTTTTTTTGGTCACTATTCAAAAGTTATAAAAGATATGAAAAAATTTTAAACCGATGTTACACTTTATATTATATTTAAACGATTTTCGGTTGATGTGTGCTAATTTAGGATTGGACTGACTGTCTGAATGACTGTTCAGAAAGGGTTCGTCCCTTTCGCGGACGATGATATTTTAAAGTAGACAGAATGATGATACTTTAGACAAAATTGCAAGTTAAGCTTTGGAGATATGATGAGTCGAATCTGTAAGTTGATCTGATTGGCAAGATGAACCTAACATTCTTGGTCATCTCATTCATTATGTTGAAGATTCCCAAATACGCAAAATATACTATTTTCTATGTAAATTCTTCCCTTCCTTTCAAATCTATTACCATTGTATGTTATTAGAAACGTTACTTAAGTGAGGTATAATAGTCGATTTTGTAGGATGAAATCAGTATTTTTGCTGAAAATATTCGATTAATCGGTATTTTTATACTAGAGACTTAGTAAATCTCGATATGAAGATACTCCAAACTTTATATCCGACGGCTTTTGAAATAAAAAGCAAATGTATATTTCTAAGTAAGATTAAATTTGGTTATTTTACTGAAATGTATTTCAATAATATGAAATATAGTCTTCCCTACGTTACGGTACTAATATAGGGAAATGTTTATGTTTTATTTTCTTTTGTTTTCTATTTTCCTTTTTTTTAATTTTTTTAACTATTTATCTTTTTTGAGTATTTTTTGCTGCAAGAGATCACCCAGAATGTCGGATTCGCTTTAGTGTGGTATCAAAAAACGAGTTTAACTCGTCATATTTCAGAAACAAGAACTAGAAATTTCGTCTACTTTAAAGTATCACCATAAACTATCATGTAGACCACTTTTAAATAAAATTCATGAGGTCCGCAAAAGGGGCGAAAAATACTTTTGGGTCACTTTTAAACAGAGACGTTGATTAATAAGTTTACGAGCTGCACAAAAGTTTTTTTATATTCTATCCATTTCACTATCAGTATAAAGTATTTTCATATGTACAAAATATTGCCATGAGCTCTTGGGTTATTATATCTAAATGAACCCAACCTCGAACAAAAACAATTATAGAGAACTTGTAAAGATGATGTTAATGATGATAATAATAATGAAGCCTCCACATCATCTTGCACTATATAAACGTAGTATGTTGATGGGTTTCTTTCTGCTAAAGGTGTCAAAAATATTCCTTTTCTGACAACTCGCTCTATTAAAATATTGTATTTTTAATTTGTTTACAAGATGCGTAAGTACCTATATTGTAATATTTACATATTCATTGCTAGTGTGGCCCGTACTATATACAGGGTGTTAGTGAATAAGTGCGAAAAAATTTAATGGGTAATTGCTGAGGTTTTTTTTTTTGTAAAAAAGTTTATATAAACCGAGGTCCGAAAACGCTTAGTTTCCAAGATACAGAGTGTCCCGTTTCTTGTTTTTTAAAAATATTTTTCTATATTAAATTAAAAACAAATTATGTGGTCATACTGTAGAAATGAGGCGTCTTCACCTTTTTTTGGTAAGACTTTTTCATAGAATGACCTCAGCAGTTAATACGAGAACCTAAACCGATTTTGTAGTAAGAACAGTAATTGAAAATTGCTTTTTATCTTAAAAACGGACACATGAACGACAAAATACTAAGAGGTCATTTTTGTCAACAATTTATAGAACATTTAAAAAAACATTTTCAAATTGAAAAAAAATCATTGGCGTCCTTTTTTTTTCTTCAAAAATATATCATCATATGGCCATACGGACGCCACTGGTTTGAATGGAAATATTCTGTCTACTTCAGAATATGCGTACTTACCCTGTCGTAGCGTATCCCAAATTTTATGTGAATATCTCAAAACGTTTTTGAAATATTTAAGAACATATTTAAAAAACGCCGTGAGCAGCGGGGCCCCATCACGGTAGTCGAATTTTCCCCTTCATCTTCGGTATTGAATGTCTACAAGCGAAATGTGATTGAAAGTCTACAACCGAATTGTCATTTTGTTGGTTTCAAAACTGGTGATGAGTGTTTGGCTGATCGAGGCTTTAAAAAAAGGTTTTAAGTATTTAAGGGCTGTATCTCAGTAAATTTCAATTTTGTGCCGAAAACAGGTAGCAGAAAAAAAGCCAACACAATTCGTACGAGGACATTCCTGCCCATGTTTATCCGCTAATTGCCTTTATGTTTTAGTTTTAAAAATTAAAAAAGGACCTTAAATAGTAAACTGGAAGGCCTTTATAAAGATATTTTTTCTTTCCAAAAAAATCCAAAATTTCTATTTTATAAATACTAAAAATCCAAAATTCCTAATTTATAAATAAACAGTGACTTTAATAACATTTTTAAATTACTTAATATGTATGTATTTCATTTGTCATAAAAGTAAGTTCACTGTTTTTTAAATTTTTTAAAATTACTATTCGCCTACTTGTATTTAGAATAAACATAATGCTTTTAAAACACATTTAACAATAGCATTCAATTCCGATGTAAAAATGGGAGAAGTGGGGGGAAAAGTGATGCGGACTCCCTACAAGGTACTAGCTGGATACTAACTGAATACACGTACAAAATTTCAGCCCTCTAGGTTTCCTTATGGAGTCTCTAGACATGTTAGAAAACAAGCAAAAAAATTAAGGAAATATAGGCGTAAAAATCGTGGGGGTAAGGGTTAAAAGTTGAAACCTCCAAAAAACAGTGTCTGGCTATTAGCTTAACCTGTACACCAAATTTCAGCCCTCTAGGTTTATTTGGGGAGATTTTGACCCGAACGAAACTGTTAAAAAACAAGAAAAATCATGTTCTTTTGGGTATAAAAATGGTGGGGGTAGGGGTTAAAAGTCGAGACCCCCAAAAGGCACCCCCTTGATACTAACTCAATCCGAATACAAAATTTCAGCCCTCTAGGTTTATTCGGGTGACCTGTGCGAGTGGTACAAACTTCGAAAACGTCGAAAATGCATGAAATTGCAGCTTAAAAATGAGGGGGGTGGGGGTAAAATATTAAAACCTCCAAAAAGCACAACCTAGGTACGAACTTTATCAACACACCAAATTTCAACCCTCTACGTTAATTCTGGGGGGCTGGGGGCCTGTTAGATCCAGCGAAAATCGTTTTTTCCCCCCTCTACTCCCACCATATCATCCTAGGAAGCTGAATTTTGGATATGTTGTAGATAATTGACCGAAACATTATTTAAAACCGGTTTGGAAAAGTTTTATTGCTTTTCCGCCCCCCACCATCATCGAAATTGTGCATCGAAATAAGCCCCACTTACCAAATTTCATCTCTTAACTTCCATAGGGGGGCCCTACACATATTAAAAGGTTGCGGGAAAATATATATATATATATATATATATATATATATATATATATATATATATATATATATATATATATATATATATATATATCAGACATCTTTTTTTTTTTACATAATCGTGTTCTACGGGTCCAAAAACGGATAGCGCCCCTGGTTTCGCCTCTCGCAGCTCTTATCGTATAGACTGTATAAGTCTAATTTTTCGGAGAAAATTCGACTAAAAAGACGAGAAACTGAACACTCTGTATCTTGGAAACTCAGCGTTTTCGGACATGGGTTGATATGAACTTTTTTACATAAGAAAACCTCAGCAATCACTCATTAAAATATTTCGCACTTATTCACTAACACCCTGTATAGTTACTGACAAGGAGATGCAACCAGAGTGAAATTCGGGATTTTGATGAAACTTCGCTGTTATGTAGAATAGGCAAAAATAAGGGACCCGTATTTTTTTTTATCGGCCATCTTCCACGTTCACGAGGTGAAACCAGCCCCTAAAGTTGGGGGTTCAACTCGTATTTCTTAAGATATCTCGAAAACTATAAGAGATATAGGAAAACTTTAAATTGACGAAATGTTACTCTTTGAAAGACTTATTCATCTGTGTGGGCTAAACCAGGACCGAGTTAATAAGAGGGGCTGGAGGGGTGAAAATGGGGGTAAATTTTCTTGTACAGCCTGAATGGTTCAATGTATCAAATTTTTGGCGTCACAAATAGAAAGAGCACCAAAAATTAGCGGATACGTGTTTTTGCGTTTTTTCGAAATATGTGTGGTATCTAAGCCAAATAAGGAACAAAAAAATAGGGTAGATTATATTTATTATATTAGGTCATCCGGAAAATTCCTGCCGTTTTTGGGGTAAATAAAAATACTAACATTTTTTCAAATCTAATTTATTTCAATCAATTATATATTCACCATTTTGTTCTATCACTTGCTCCCATCTTCCTACTAACTTATAAATACCGCGTTCGTAAAATGATTTATTCCGAGATTCAAAAAAATGTTGCAAGTGCTTTTCTATATCTTCTAATATTTCAAATGTTTTTCCTGAAAAAGTTTTGTAGTGATCTAAATAGGTGGAGGTTTGTTGGAGCCAAGTAGGGCGAATACGGAGGATGCACGATAGTATCCCACCCGAATACGTGTATTTTTTTTGTGTCATGATCGCCACATGGGGTCTGGCGTTATCGTGATGAAATACGACTCCGTGTCTGTTGGCTAACGCTGGTCGCTTTTGTTCAATTGCAGCCTTTACTTTTTCTAATTGTTGACAGTACTTCTCAGCAGTTATGGCCTCATTAGGTTTTAACAGTTCGTAATATATAACCCCTAAGTGATCCCACCATACACACAACAGTATTTTTTTATGGTGTAATTGTGGCTTTGGTACAGTACATGCTGAAGTACCAGGCTCTGACCAATGCCGCTTTCTTTTCTCATTTCTGTATAGAACCCATTGGTCATCTTCTGTTACCAGTCGGTGAAGGAATGGTTCCTCTTTCTGCCGTGAATATAATGAAACACACGTGTAACCCTGTCTAGCAAATTCTCTTGAGTTAGTACGTGTGGTACCCACACATCATATACCTGTTGACCATCCCGATTTTCTTCAAATGGTCACAAACTGTGGATTTTGAATACCCAAGAATTGCCGCTAATTCTTCGACAGTATGCCACGGGTTTCGCTTAATTTCTTGACGGAGAAGTTAATCATCAATACACACAGGTCGACCAGAGCTCGTCTTCCAGAGAAAAATTTCCCTTTCGAAATCTAGCAAACCAATTTTTGCAAATTATGTTAGAAAGCGCAGCATCACCATAAACACTACAAATATTTCTCGTTGCTTCAGCTGCATTAATACCTTTTTTAAACACATATAACATGACATGTCGTAAATGTTCTTTAAGACTGCTCATCGTTATTTACAAAAAAAAGATTATTTAAGCAGTATTTAAAGATGTATGATGTGTATTACAAGCAACACTACAGGCCTAACACTAGCGTGTTAGTGCATATTGAATTTGCGATTACTACTTGAAGAAATACGAATTCATCTGAACGGCTGTGAAAACGGCACGAACTTTCCGGATGACCCAATATATTATATTTATTATATTTATTATATATTAAAATAGGGTAGGTTATTATTGATTGCAAATACGTTCTATATTTTTTTATTTTTATGATTATTATCATCATGAAAATGTAAATTTTTACTTTCCGATAACGATTCATGTATTTTTCAATACTTACTTAATTGGTAATTTAGCTATCTGTATAGTTGGTTATTCATATTCGATATTTTTTATACCTATTTCTACCAATCAACGCGGTTTATTTACCGCTATTTACTATTCTACACGCCAGCGAAGTTTCATCAAAATCCTGAATTTCACTCTGGGTGCATCTCCTTGTGAGTTGAGCTTGATATAAGTTTAAATAATACAAAATATATCATGATATCAAGAATTTTGTGGATAAATTAAATAAATTGAACAATATGAAGTAATAGTCACTTAGCAATGATCAACTAACTATTATAATGGAGTCGGATAAGCTTCAAACTTTAGTGAATAAGGAACTGTTTCCCTCCTCAAATTTTTTTTTTGTAGCATGTTAATTACATGGAAGACTATACGAAATGAACATTTTCTACCACTTGCAACCGCCGCAACGAAAGTTATCGACCATTTTGTGAAAAATCGACCATTTTAGTCGTACTTTCTAAATATGGATGAATATATCTCGGTATGTGGAAGTCTAAAAAAAAAGAAAAAAGAATTCACTACGATATAGTCTACCAGCAGTTACAGTATGAAATTTTTATCTGTACACATAACCTTAACAAAAAATAAAAACTGGGGATACTACTAAATTTTAGTTGTTTGGTTTTAACTTCGGATGTTTTAGGTGAAATTTGATGAAATTTTCAGAAAATATACTTTATAATGTGGATAATAACTGGTTAAAATTTCAGGTCAAAATATCTAACACAAATCCTAAAAATTGACATCAAATTTGAAAATTGACTGGCCAATGATTTTTGTGCGATTGTGTGATTGTATGGTACTAGGTTTTTTTTCTCTAAAATTGTAGGTTTTTTTATGCAGTTTATGATGGTGAACAAGAAAAAATTTTTAAGCTTGAAGAAAAGTGAAAAAACTCGAAATTTTAACCAGTTCTTGTCCACATTATAAAGTATACTTTCTGAAAATTTCATCAAATTTCACTTAAAACATCCGAAGTTAAAACTAAGAAACCAAAATTTTGCAGTGTCTCTAGTTTTTATTTTTTTAAGGTTATGTGTGCAGATAAAAATTTCATACTGTAACCGCTGGTAGACTATATCGTAGTGAAGAGCCTCAATTTTTTTCGTTTTTTTTTTAGACCTACACATACCAAGATATATTCATCTACATTTAGAAAGTATGACTAAAATGGTCGATTTTTTACACAATGGCTAATAACTTTCGTAGCGGCGGTTGCAACTGGTAGAAAATGTTCATTTCGTATGGTCTTCGATGTAACTAACATGCAACAAAAAAATTGGGGGGGAGGGGAAACAGTTCCTCATGCTTTGTTTATCCGACTCCATTAATTAATGTTTGTTTCACTTTACAATTATTTTACACTAGTTGTACCAGCGACGTCGTTCGCGCATAAAATCAATGTGGAATTTCCAAAGAACAATAGTTTTGCGTAATACATGCATATACTCAAAATGGTTTCGTTATTTTTCCAAGGGAAGGAGATATCTTCTCACAATAAAAATTATCTTATATATTGACGCAGGTAATAAGTTAACACCAGACGAAATTTTATCAAAATCCGTTCAATAGTTTGTACGTAATGTGTGCACTTGCTCAAAATGGTTTTTGTATTTTTCCGTGGGTATGAGACATTTTTTCGGAGTAAAAAGTATCCTAGATGTTGACCCAGGTAATAAGTTATCACCATACCAAATTTCATCAAAATCCGTTCAGTAGCTTTTAAAAATCGCTGCTTTTATATCTAAATCAGTAACTATCTACAGTACCACTATAATTTTTAAAAAATATTTCATGTACAGGCACGGTCCCGTTACAGTTTTATTATATGTAACATAGATTTCATTACAGCTAAAGCATTACTATTTTCATAACATTGTCGATTATTACAGATTTTATTACACCGTAACGCAACGTTATTTTCGATGTAGAAGTTTACACTTCTAAAAACAAAATCTGAAACTTTTCTTTACTTAAGGGGGTAGTCAGTAATCTGAAAAAATTGAGTATTTTAAATAATTTTCTTTGACACTAATTTAAATTATTTTATAAAACAAATAATACGGGCTTATTATATTATGTTTTAACTTTGTTTCACAAATATTGAAAAAATATATATTCATTGTAAACCACGTTATCGCCATATTTGTTGGATCCCGTTCTGATTTGCGGTGACCATCAGTCCATCACAACATTTTATTGGTTTATCTAAAATCAAACAAAAAAAAGAAAAGAAAAGAAAAACGCAATGAGCAGCGGAACCGCATCACGGGAGTCGAATTTTTCGCTAAATTTTCGATATTTTCAAGATATCTAAATGTAATTGAAAGGCTACAGGCGGATTGTCATTTGGTGGTTTCAAAAATTCATGATAAGTGTGCGGCTGATTGAGGAGTTTGAAGATTTTAATCGACTACTTTCATCTTTTCGAAAACTATTGCACGAAATGAAACGAAATATGAAACGAAAATTAGTAAACGATTTCCGATGGACTGAGTACCCGGAAGCGTATACCTACCTCTAAAAAACTATTTTCAGATAGATAATTTTTTTTTTTTAACTATGACGCACCCGGAAAATAATTATATGTTATATGGATCATAAGCGGCGAGATCGTAAGCAGCCAGCAAAAAAATTTTGGTAATCCTACCATAGCTACAAGTTGATGGAAATATTAAAAAATAAACAATAATTTTTTTCTACTCCTGCTGAAGAACACACTCATTACATATCCATTAATTGTTGAGAAAGTTATACATTATTCAAAGATGTGGAACTGTGGAGGTAGGGTTGCCAGGCGTTCGGATAAAGTTGAACACAGTCAGGCTTTTTGGTTGCGTGTCCGACCAAATTAGACGGCGTCCGGCCTGTCCGGCTTTTGTTAGGCTTTTTAAATTTTACCATTTTTTTTTTTACATTTGTCATGTGTTGGTTTCCGCTCCGCCCGTAATTTGATTCATGAATCCTTTTTATTTTTGTTTGTAATTCAGATTGCCGGGTAATAATGCAAATGTTAGAGTTTTTTCTTTAATAGGAGAACAATGATTAAAATAACGCAACAAATTAAATGTCGATACTATAGCCAAAATGTTGGTTGTACAATTTAATTTTAAAAATTTGACTTGTAATAAGTTTTACAAGTCAATTTTAAAAGAAAATCATCTTCTAAAGTAGATGTGTGCCAACGAAAAATATTAATTACTTTATGTTACAACTAATTTTAGGTTTATTTAGTTCATTAGTATTTTGTTTAATTTTGTTTTTCATTGCAAATTACAATAGTAATTACTGCTAACTACTATTGCCATGCCAATTATTGAAATTAATATTGTAATGAATATTGAATGATTAATAATAAAGAAAACTGATTCATTCAATTTTATTGTTGTTTCATTAGAATTTAAGAAAATTTTATGGTAATTGATAAAAAAAGTCTTGTTTTACTTTTAAAAAAATAGTCGTGTTATACTAAGTCTAGAAAATTAAGGGTGTCTGGCTTTTTTACCCAAATGTCCGGCTAAACTGGCTGATCTGTGGGGCTTTTCGGTTTTAAGATCTGGCAACCCTATGTGGAGGAATGATCATTACTCAATACCTTTCAACCAATGAAATCACCGTATTAACCATTATTCAATGGGTTTGCGATTGTTTTGTGGAATAATACAAGTTTTAATTCCATATATGTGTTGGGCAAGTAGTGCAGCGGTTAAGAAGGCCGACCACGGATGCTAATTTCATATATGTTGCGTAGTAACGTGTAAGTAAACAAAACAATTTGAATTTTAGTTTGATCATTTCCATAGATACATATACGGACATTTAATGAAATTAGAGATAGATTAAAAATTTTATTCTTTTGATTTAAAATTTATATTCAATTTTATTTAAATCAAAAAGGAAAAAAGGCGTAGAAAAAAATATAGTATTCTACTCGCTTGCAATGGCTGTTACTCACTCAGATGCATTAGACACTCGCCTTGTAAACTCGGCTCGTGTCGCAATTTCATCTTCGTAAGTAACACCTATCATTACCAGCTCGTTGGATAATATACTATTTTTGGATGGGGCGTATTTTTTCTTTTTTAAACCTGACAATTTGTTTTTGAGACATACTATAGAGGTATCTAAAACATAAAAACTATTATTAAACTGGATACTGTCAGAAAAAAATTATTTAAAATACTCAATTTTTTACACCGTTGATTACCTCTAAGCCCTTAATGTAAAAAAAAAAAAAAAAAAATTGTGAGTGTGCTTAATATCACAAGTAGTGTTGGGTCAAAGCGACTCTTTTATGTGTGCTAGCACACATGACTCCGCACAGTGCGGTGTGCCGCACAGAGCGAGCGACTCTTTTCCAGCACACTCGCACACTGTATTATATGTGATTAAGTTTGAAACTAGAGTCACGACTCTTTTCGAGCTCACAGCACACTGTGTTAGTGTGGTATGTGCTGTCCCGTCGTTTATTTGTCCTTTCCTTTCTCCTTTTAAGTATTATAGTTTTGTAAATACTAAATTTAGTCCATATGGTATAACATATAAATTCTAAAAATAAGAAATATGTGTATTGTTAATATAAAAAATTGAATTCAGAAGTGTACATTAAAAAACCAACTATTTTTTGAACTTTGTAAGGTTTGCAAACATTCATATTAGAGGAAAAATTACATATTTTAGTAACACCATTTTTTTTCAGTTACAAAACTCAACACGTCACTTTTTCTTAATTTTTTATCCATTACATATAAAAAAAATTAATAGTACTTATAAATATAAAAAATAATCAATAAAAAAAGGTAACTAAATAAACACAATTACTCAAAGTAAATTAAATAAATAAAGTCAGTATTATTTTTGAAAATTCACAAAATTTAAAATAATGAGTCGGCAAATACAAGTAACAGGAATACTCAAAAAAAATTACAGAACTGGTTGGATAAAAGTAAGTAAGTAAGAACTGGAATGAATAGGACATTAAATAAATAGAAAAAAAATACATAGTATCTAGTATCCAACGTCAGTACCCATCTAAAAAAACTGTTAAAGTTAAACAATTAATTAATACAATGCAATAATAGCACTAACAATTAAAATATACTTCTTTACCCTACGGGGGTAATTTCCTGTTCTAATTTTTGGGCATACATATTAATACAATAATACGTAGTACGTAAAAACGCCGTGAGCAGCGGGGCCCCATCACGGTAGTCGAATTTTCCCCTTCATCTTCGGTATTGAATGTCTACAAGCGAAATGTGATTGAAAGTCTACAACCGAATTGTCATTTTGTTGGTTTCAAAACTGGTGATGAGTGTTCGGCTGATCGAGGCTTTAAAAAAAGGTTTTAAGTATTTAAGGGCTGTATCTCAGTAAATTTCAATTTTGTGCCGAAAACAGGTAGCAGAAAAAAGGCCAACACAATTCGTACGAGGACATTCCTGCCCATGTTTATCCGCTAATTGCCTTTATGTTTTAGTTTTAAATATTAAAAAAGGACCTTCAATAGTAAACTGGAAGGCCTTTATAAAGATATTTTTTCTTTCCAAAAAAATCCAAAATTTCTATTTTATAAATACTAAAAATCCAAAATTCCTAATTTATAAATAAACAGTGACTTTAATAACATTTTTAAATTACTTAATATGTATGTATTTCATTTGTCATAAAAGTAAGTTCACTTTTTTTTAAATTTTTTAAAATTACTATTCGCCTACTTGTATTTAGAATAAACATAATGCTTTTAAAACACATTTAACAATAGCATTCAATTCCGATGTAAAAATGGGAGAAGTGGGGGGAAAAGTGATGCGGACTCCCTACAAGGTACTAGCTGGATACTAACTGAATACACGTACAAAATTTCAGCCCTCTAGGTTTCCTTATGGAGTCTCTAGACGTGTTAGAAAACAAGCAAAAAAATTAAGGAAATATTGGCGTAAAAATCGTGGGGGTAAGGGTTAAAAGTTGAAACCTCCAAAAAACAGTGTCTGGCTATTAGCTTAACCTGTACACCAAATTTCAGCCCTCTAGGTTTATTTGGGGAGATTTTGACCCGAACGAAACTGTTAAAAAACAAGAAAAATCATGTTCTTTTGGGTATAAAAATGGTGGGGGTAGGGGTTAAAAGTCGAGACCCCCAAAAGGCACCCCCTTGATACTAACTCAATCCGAATACAAAATTTCAGCCCTCTAGGTTTATTCGGGTGACCTGTGCGAGTGGTACAAACTTCGAAAACGTCGAAAATGCATGAAATTGTAGCTTAAAAATGAGGGGGGTGGGGGTAAAATATTAAAACCTCCAAAAAGCACAACCTAGGTACGAACTTTATCAACACACCAAATTTCAACCCTCTACGTTAATTCTGGGGGGCTGGGGGCCTGTTAGATCCAGCGAAAATCGTTTTTCCCCCCTCTACTCCCACCATATCATCCTAGGAAGCTGAATTTTGGATATGTTGTAGATAATTGACCGAAACATTATTTAAAACCTGTTTGGAAAAGTTTTATTGCTTTTCCGCCCCCCACCACCCCCTTAAAGGTCGGGTCAGAAAAAAAATTTGCCCAAAATTTGACCCCACTTTGATAGTATGAGGTGCCTCGAAAATGAGCCCCATTTACCAAATTTCATCTCTTAACTTCCATAGGGGGGCTCTACACAAATTAAAAGGTGGCGGGAAAATATATATATATATATATATATATATATATATATATATATATATATATATATATATATATATATCAGACATTTTTTTTTTCTACATATTCGTGTTCTACGGGTCCGAAAACGGATAGCGCCCCTACTCTCGCCTCTCGCAGCTCTTATCGTATAGACTGTATAAGTCTAATTTTTCGGAGAAAATTCGACTAATAAAAAAGATTTTGAAAAAAGTTGAAATTCTTTTGTTTGTGCAATAATATGCAATATGTAGTTGGTCCTGATGTCCAGTATCATATGTACAAAAAAGAATGTGTTCATTTATGTATGGTAATGGCGGACTGTGCTAGTGACTCCTTCTGTAAGAGTCGCACAGCACACCGCACACTTAAAAGAGTCCCTCTTTCGGAGTGACTCGCACATGTGCGACCCAACACTAATCACAAGACCGAAGTGAAAACTTCCATGATTTATTGTTTATATTACAATAAAATAATTTATATAGGAAGATTGGCCTTGAAATGATACAATTTGGAGAGATTATAGTCTTGACAGACCCACCGAAAAACCGGAAAAAGCTTGAAATTTTGGCATAAAAATTGTGGGGATAAGGGCTAGAAATTGAAACCCCTAACACCCTTGATACTAACTCAATCCGAATATAAAATTGCACCCTTCTAGGTTTATTTGGGGGTTTGTAGGAGTGACACAAACTTTGAAAACGCTGAATGGGCATGAAATTGTGGTCCAAAAATAGTACGGGTGAAGGTTAAACATTCACGCCCTCAGAAAGCACCCTGCGTACCAGCTGGGATCTACATTTGGCCAAAATTTGCTCCCACTTTTATGGTATTGTTGTGCATAGAAAACAGCCCTACATACCGAATTTCAGCTCATTCTCTCCATGAAGGGGTCCTACACATATCAAAAGGTAATTTAAAAAATGTTATTAATGTCACTTTTATTTATAAAACAGGAATTTTGGGTTTTTAGAAAGGAAAATTGGGTTTTAGTATTTATTTTGGTACCAAATCCACATGCCTATGTATGCGTAACACAGACATTGTTATAAAGGTATCCTCTCGGCAGGGAGTCTCAAACCTCTTTCTTTCGAAAAATTTTATTTTATTTTATTTTTGAGTTTTATAGAGAGCTAAATGCATCTTTATTGAATATAGTATATAATTATAATAATTTATTGTCAGTTGGATATTTAAAAAAAAGTAAATTGTTTTAATTTCACAAAATGAAATAAATGATACATTTAGGAAGTTAAATGTATCCTAATTGAAAATAGTATGTAAATATCATTTTATTGTCAGGTATTTTAAATAAAAAAGTTGTAAATTTTTTTAATTTCACAACATGAATTAAATGGTATAGTTTTATATAATCTTTTAATTTAATAATTAAATACTCATTTTTATGGTTCCTAGACCCTAGAGTTCACAAAATAACTATCGCATTTACCAAAGGCGGCTTTGAAAAGGCCTTGTCAAATATAAAAATTTGCTATATGTGAAAAGTGTTCCTGTAAAGAAACATTTTTGTTAGTTAATATTTTTTAATATTAAAATAGGTAAATTAATTTAAAATTATATGCAATATAATTAAAAGTTTGAATGAAATTAATTACTTTGTAGCCATTGTTACTCTCCTTATATACAGCATGTAGATACTCTTAAAAGCCACCAGAGATAAATGAGAAAAATTACTGAAAATAATGGCACAAAATAATTACCCCATTTACCAAAGACGGCCTTTGAAAAGGCCTTGTCAAATATAAAAATTTGCCTTATAATTAAAAGTTTGAATGAAATTAATTACTTTGTGGCCATTATTACTCTCCTTATATACAATTATATATATAAAAATTATTGAAAATAATGGCACAAAATAACCAGGCTACAATTAAGTAGGCTACTGCCTAAAGTGGTAAGTTTAAGGGGCGGCAAACATTTCTAAAAGGAAACTGACAAAAGCCTAAATCCGTCTCTGTGAAACAGGTTTAAATTTGGCAAATGAACTAAACTTAATTAAATATGAACTAATATTGATTTGTTTGTATTGTCGACGCAACAGGTGACACTGATTATGTCAAAAATAACTTTAAGATGCATTCAAGAAGCGAAAAAATTCGTAAAAAATCAATTTTTTTCTATCAAAGCTGTAATGCAGAATTGTCCCTTAAGGGAGAATTATATTCTAGAGGCTCGATTTTAAGGTGACTGTACGGGCGTAATAAAAAAAAAAAAACACTAAACATTTTTAGTATTCATTTTTTAACAGTTTTTTATTGATATTTGAAAAGTATAAAAATGTATAAATTTAAAAAAAAAATTCAAAATTGAAATCGGTATAGGCCGGCAAAGTGGGGACTCAAAGAAAAAGGTGTCTCCTCGTTGACGTGATTCCTGGTGATCTGAAACATAAAATTTTAGTTAATTCTTAATAAACAAGGATGTAGAATTAGTTGGACAAAATTCTCTCACAAAATGGCGTCCATTTAAAAAAATCATTTTTTCGCCTCCTTTTTTCAACTTTGGAAATTTTTTAAAAATAGTAAAAAAAATTCCTAAAACCCCTATGTCGGACTAATTTTGATAGTATTAAAAAGATCTGTATCAAATTTCAAGTAAATCGATGCATTGAGATATGTCAACCGTATCGAAAAAAGTAGTTTTGAGTAATTTATATTAAAAATTTGAATTTAACACTGAAAAGATACACAGTACACAGGGAAAAATAACATTCAAACATATGTAAAGAAACTGAATGATGCAATAATTTATATCAGTGATTCCCAAAGTAGGAGTCGCGATCCCTAGAGGGGTCGCAAAAATTGTTTAGGGAGTCACAGAAACAATTGATGATAGATTACATATTCATTTTCTACACATTTTCTACCAATTTCTACATATTTCGGGGGTTTTTTATATTCTTTAAGTGCAAAGGGGAGTGGCGAACCAAAAAGTTTGGGCACCACTGATTTATATAATTCTGTAATGTGATAACAAATGGCTTAGAAACAATCAATAGCCAACGTTACCGCAAATGAATGTCCAAATCTTTTTCATTCTCATTATGCACTGTGATAAGTATTTTTTTTAAATCACAAAAAAGTCCTATACTGTATAATATTTTCCCTAATTAAAACCTATATTGTATATACTATTTTCAATTAGGATACATTTAGCTTCCTAAATGTACCATTTAATTAATTTTGTGAAATTAAAACAATTTACCTTTTTTAAATATTTGACAATAAAATTATATATGCTATATTCAATAAAGATGCATTTAGCTCTCTATAGAATTCAAAAATAAAATAAAAAAAATATTTGGAATGAAAAAGGTTTGAGACTCCCTACCGAGAAGGGTAGTTTTATAACAATGGCTGTGTTACGCACACATATGTATGTTAATTCGGTACCAGAATCTGGACGGGACCCGAAAATTGACCTAAAAAGGTCTCTTCACTTTTCACCAGTTCACTTTTTAAGATCCTTTTTTATTTTGACATTTAAATAATAAAAACATAATTAGGTACATTCTTACCTTTAATTTTTGCCAAAATTAAACATTTAGAAATTTTTCACAAACATGGCTTTATTTGACGACAAAGTTTATAAAATAAAAAATTTTAAAAATATTTTTGACATGTTGACCGTCAAGGGTCAAAATCTCCCTAAATAAACCTAGAGGGCTGAAATTTTGTGTATAGATTAAGTTAGTAGACAGCACTGCTTTTTGGAGGTTTTAAATTTACCCCTTACCCCCACAATTTTTACGCCAATATTTCCTTGATTTTCTTGCTTTTTTTCTAGCACTGGTGTTGGGGTTAACGGAAATTTTTGTTTTGGAAGTCTCCTATCATATTTATTTTCTTGACATGTTTTACAATTATTAATATAATAAGTTATTTTACTTTTTAAATTTGGAAAATAATACTCTCGTTTTTAGTGAGCCAAAGTTTCATTAATTCCGCGATGGTTACTAGCCTGGTGGTAATTTAAAATTATGCGGACCTGTTGTTCGTCGTCTTCAATACCTTCCAATAATTTTGTACATCTTATAATTTTGAATTGTCTACCATGGGAAAAGTATTGGTAATAGATTTCTTGTACTTTATTAAACAACTCGTTAGCGGGGCAATATATAGCTGTACGTTTTTTTGGTAGTAAGAACTGTCTAAATATTTCAATTAAAATTTCGTCAGTATAATTTGGACTTTGGAAAGTTTGTCTACGTTTCGTTTTAAACAAAATTCTTAATTTTCGGCTTGTCGTTTTTAATTCTGGGTTAATAAGGAGAATAACTTGTTAAGCGAAATCATTTAAACGATTTTCAGAGATTGGAATAAATAATGTATCGTCATCGTCAGCACTATGTACAATACTGTCTTCGTCATTGCTGTTATTTGTTCGAGTAGAAGTATGTCGTGTTACGTGGGTTGAAGTATTACTATTAGTTTCGTGTGAGTTAGTTACTGGAATAATAACGCGTGAAAGAGCATCAGCATTTGTATTACTCTTGCCTGATTTATGTATAATTGTATAATCGAATTCCTCGAGTTTGAGGCGCCACCGAACCAGTTTACTATTCGGTTCTTTTAATGACATAAACCACGTAAGGGACTTATGGTCTGTTATAATTTTAAATTTGCGGCCAAATAGGTACGGACGGAAGTATTTTGTGGACCACACAATAGCTAAAAGTTCTTTCTCTATTGTGCTGTAATTTTGTTCACTCTTAGTGAGTTTACGGCTGGCATAACTGATTGGGCGATCCTTGCCGATTGGTCCTTGAGAAAGTATCGCACCTATAGCACAATTACTAGCGTCTGTTGTTAAGTTAAATTTTTTATTAAAATCAGGATATGCAAGTACTGGCTCCTCAATGAATAATTTTTTGCATAGTTCAAAAGTCTTAATATATTCTGGAGTTAATTTAATTTCCTCTTCTTTTCTTAAACATTGGGTTAAAGGTTTATTAATTTTCGCGAAATCCTTAATGAATTTACGATAGTATCCTAGTAAACCGAGAAAGCTCTTAATTTCTTTTGGTGTTTTAGGTAATGGAAAATTTGTAATGGCTTTGATCTTATCTGGATTTGGTTTCACATCTTCTGAAGAGACTATGTGTCCAAGGAAAGTAACTTCTTTATGCAAAAATTCACTTTTATCAAGTTGTACTTTAAGATTTGCTTTAAGTTTTTCAAAGACTTTACGTAAATTTACAATGTGTTCGTCTAACAATGTGGAGAAAACTATGATATCGTCCATATATACTAGACAAACAGTGCCTTGTAGTTCTCGCAAAACGTTATCCATAACTCTTTGAAAGATGGACGGGGCGTTTTTTTTAAGTCAAAAGGCATTCGCAAATATTCGTAGTGGTCATTCTCGACGCTAAAAGCTGTCTTGGGAATATCTTTAGAATGGAGTTCAATTTGATGAAACCCGTTGACCAAGTCAAGGGTAATAAAATATATACATTTGCCAAGTTTGTCCAGAATATCAGTGATGTTTGGTAATGGATATTTGTCGTCGACTGTATTTTAGTTTAAGCGTCTATAATCGACTACATTTTTTCTTTCCACTTGCGTCGGCTTTTTTGAGGACAATCTAAATGGGGGATCAGCAAGGAGAATAGCTTGGTCTAATTATATCTTGTTTTAATAATTGGTCAATTTGTCTTCTAACCTCCTCTTTATGAATTTGTGGATAGCGATACGATTTTGTGTGTATAGGGATGTCATCTTTAGTAATGATACGATGTTTGATTTCATTCGTAAAAGTAAGGTCTTGTTCTTCGCGATAGAAAATATCGTCAAACTGTTTACAAAGATTAATAATTTTGGATCGTTCTTCTCTATTTAAATGACCGAGTCGAATTAAATTGTCAATGCTATTACAAAAGCTACTTGTTTGTGAATTAATTTGGTTTTCCTTAAATTGAACTAATTCGTAATTTAGAATTTCTGTCTTAATTGATTGTTCTATAAAAAGAATTTGTTTATCGTTTGTTAAATTTATGACTGTACAAATGAAGTGCCAATCGTTTGCTTTGTAGACACCTTCGGGTATCAAAAGTTTATTGTCAATGAAAATATTTTTTAAAATAAAGTCTCTTGATTGGATGTCGGTAATTTAACTATTATTTTTGAAAAAGGTTGTAATATAAATTTTTCAGACACAAAATTTGGTTTTGATAATAATTCTAATGTTGGTTTTGAGAATAATTTTTATGTCATTTTTATGTAATTCTTCACTAACAAAAGTTGGTTTAGACATAGGGGCGAATACACGATTAGTATTAGAATTATATTGTTGTGTTCGCGGTTGTGCCCTAATACTTAATCTATTACTTAATACTTAATCTATCTATCTCCATGGGTCTCGGTTTATATCGCGTTAATTGTTGGGGGGCGGGGGGAATCTGGAAGTTGATTGTTGCGGTGAATTTGTTGTGGGTTTAAACGTAAATTGTCTTGGTACCATTTGTGGTCTATAGTTCGTTTGTTGTGGAATAAATGTACGATGTTGTGATTGATTTGGAAGTAGCCGATTGTTACTAGAATTGTTATGTTGAACTATTGGTTTCGGTTCATTAACTATGTTTGGGATTTGCGATTTGGTATCGTAAATATTTTTTTCTTTTATGCAAAAGCTGAAAGCTTCTGATAATGTGCTTGGTTTCATTGCGCGAATGGTGAATCCTAAAGGTTCCCTTACCCCGATAGGAAAACATTCAAACACATTTCAGTATATGAACTTAATTTGGAAGCTCGAACATCTCCATTGTTTTCATGTATTTTAACATGATTTGATATTGCAGACAAAATTTCTATAATGCTACTGTAGAATATTTCAACAGTTTGATTACCTTGTCTAAGGTTATGTAAATCTCTAATCAAACTGGTTTCATTTCTCTTGTCCGAATAATGAGTAATTAAATTATTTTTGATTTGGACTCAATCGATAGGTGTCCCATACATATTAAGTATTTCATTAGCTTGTCCAATGATTTTATTTCTAATAGCTCTAAGGAGAAGATTGCCGTAACTAGTTCCGTTAACATCAGGAATGAGACTTAAAACTTCTACATTATTTATAAAATCATACAATAAACGTGTATTACCATCGAAGATTGGTAAATCTTTAGTGGCATCTGAGATTCTTAATGCATTAAAGACTTCACTAGGCGTTGCCATTGCTAAATTATTTGAAATATTATTTGTATTATTTAGATTAATTGTGTCTTCGTTTAAATTAATTGGATTTAGATTTTCACAATTTTGGAATTAATTAATTCAACACTATTCCCGTATCCTGCGGCGTTACTAGTGTTGGGTTAGTTTCGGGTTTCAACATCGTTCCCGTTTACTGCGGCGTCAAAGGTGTTGCGAGAAGAGTTTCGCTTATAAGGAATTGCCCGTAGTAAGGATACGTTGGGTTTGGTATTAGGCATTAAATTTCTAATGAATAACAATTATAACATCGACTTACGTGAACAGCCAGAATGCGACCATAGTACGGATGGTTGTAGCAGCTCCACTGGATGATTGCCCTCACCGTAGTTCTGCGTTGTAGTTACTGGTTCCTTGTACGCTCCAAGTCCAACAGCTGTAGGTTCACGAAGATCTGCTGGTGTATGTGTTCCCGTGTCGAGAAACCCTCGAAAGCCAAATAAACCGTTTAGCTCCGGCAAATGTTTCGATATGCCCTCGAACCATTTGTTCGCAAGTTTAACCACTTTTCACGAAAACGCGTTACAGATACTACCGGCTGTGCCAGTTATGTTCGCGTCGTTCGCGAGGTTGACTAAAAAATAAATTTTATTTTTCGTTTTATTACAATGTTTATTATAAAATATTTAATTATTACAAATTTAAATACCCCTGTCGCAGCATCTGCATAACATAGCGAATTTCCAAATCTTGGGCACTGGCGGATCTCATCTAAGACCTGTACCTATTTAAAATAGTTTAGCTTTCTAAGAGTAAAAGAATTTTTAAAATCGGCTGGGTAATTAGTTTTGGTATTTTTGGGGACCCAAGAACCCGAACGGATTTTGTGCAGCATAGTTGTATCCATCTAAAATAATTTAGTTCTCTAGCAGTGAGAAATTTTTTAGCATCGGTTCGATAGCTTATACTGGCGTTTTCGGATCTGCAAGATCCCGGTGGACCTCATTAAAAAATCAGCTCGACTGTATATTCTAGGCGGACTTTATGTAATATATATATATATATATATATATATATATATATATATATATATATATATATATATATATATATATATATTCAAAACCCGTTGTGTAGCATTCTACGCCGCATTTGCATCCGCAGGACAGTTGTGGATCTCAGATAACACAACCTGTACCTATCTAAAATAGTTTAGCTCGGTAATAGTAAAAAAAATTTTCAAAATCGGTCAGTTATTTTATTTTTGACACTTTTAGGTCCCACTGACACTGTCGGACCTTACATAACGTAATCTATATTTATCTAAAATAGTTTAGCTCTGTAAGAGTGAAAGAATTTTCAAAATCTGTCAGTTAGTTTATTTTTGACACTTTTGGGTCCTATGGACCCTGACGGACCTTACATAATGTAATCTATATCTATCTAAAATAGTTTAGCTCTGTAACAGTGAAAAAATTTTCAAAATCGGTCGGTTAGTTTATTTTTAACACTTTTGGGTCCCATGGACCCTGGCGGACCCTAAATAACGTAATGTATATCTTTCTAAAATAGCTTAGCTCCCCAACAGTGAAAAAATTTTCAAAATCGGTCGGTTCGTTTATTTTTGACACTTTTCGATCCCATGGACCCTGGCAGACCTTACATAACGTAATCTATATTTATCTAAAATAGTTTAGTTCTGCAACAGTGAAAAAATTTTCAAAATCGGTCAGTTAGTTTATTTTTGACACTTTTGGGTTCTATGGAACCTGGCGGACCTTACATAACGTAATTTATATTTATCTAAAATAGTTTAGTTCTGTAACAGTGAAAAAATTTTCAAAATCAGTCAGTTAGTTTATTTTTGACACTTCTGGATCCTATGGACCCTGGCAGACCTTACATAACGGAATCTATATTTATCTAAAACAGTTTAGCTCTGTAACAGTGAAAAAATTTTTAAAATCGATCAGTCAGGCGGACCTTACATAACGTAATGGATATTTATCTAAAATACATAGTTTAGCTCCGTAACAGTGAAAAAATTTTCAAAATCGGTCAGTTAGTTTATTTTTGACACTTTTGGGTCCTGTGGACCCTGGTGGACCTTACATAATGTATTCTAAATCTATCTAAAATAGTTTAGCTCTGTAACAGTGAAAAAATTTTTAAAATTGGTCGTTTAGTTTATTTTTTACAATTATGGGATCAGTAAATCCTGGCGAAACTCATACAAGTCTAGTACTCTAACAGTAAGAAAAGGGTTCTAAGGATCTCATATAACTTATGGCAGTCCGTAAGCTTCTTGCGGACATCATTTAATTAATTAATTCAAATACTTTAACTTACTAACTGTGAAAAAATTTTTAAAATCGATTGGTTAATTAATTTCTGGCCTTTTTAGGTCCCGAAAACCTTGATCTCACATAAAATACCTTAAATCCATTTGAAATGATTTAATTTTTTAACATTATTAATTATTAGTGAAAAAATTTTCAAAATCGATTCAAAATTTTTTTCCGTGCATACATATGTACATTGTACATATTATGTTGTTTTGTTTCATATTTAATAATATTATATCATAACATAATCTTCAATTTCTTGTTTACTTAAAAATTCAATAAAAAAAAAAAAATTCTTCATTACATTAGCTTAGAAAATCTGTTTAATTTTCATTTTTCAACTTGAGATAGAACCATGCTAATTATAATGCAATAAATGAGAAACAAAACTCTATACATGTATGTGTGTTATAACACATGTATGTGAATAGACTTCACTTGTTCTCACAAAATTCTTTAATAAAAAAGTGAAATATTTTTATACTTCATAAAGAACTGAGATATAAATATAAATTATTTATTAGACTAACAAAGAAAGAAAACTAATAATATAATGGTGAAAATTTACATTTTCTCGAAAAATACTTAAAATAGAAAGAAAATTATAAGAATATTTTCTTCATAATTTTTTTTTCCTTTTCAACGATGTAAAAATCGAACTGTCTTATGATAGGATCGAATGATAAAAAATGGCCAGAAAACCTACTTCTGGGCATCCGACGTGTCTGGCTAACGAACTTAGCCGAGCCAATTCAGAATCCAGTCCGCACACAAAATTTTATAAGCATTATACGTTTCGTTCGAGAGTTATCGTGGCGACATATATATATATATATATATATATATATATATATATATATATATATATATATATATATATATATATATATATAAATTTTAGTGAATATCATTTTCGTATTCTAGGGACCTCAAAACACATTTCTGTTATGATCCCGGGCTTAGGTCCCGTCATGACACCTGCTGTAATATCGTATTTCCAGTTTCACTTTTGGAAATTCGCTAATAATTAGACACTAAGTTACAACGTAGAAGCCTCACGTCTAGCGAACTTTGAAATTAAATTAAACAATAGCGAAACTAAACTCGTTGAAATTGACTTAAACGCTCGTATTTATATTATTTCGTTATGTTCTAGAAAAGTGTATTTAGCTGACTAAGAGATGAGGCTTCTATTAACAATTCTTAGAAGTAAAAAGCTAAAAGCTGATTTAAGCTGTAATTGATATTATAAAGTGATTACATAATAAGATTGAAATATGATATACCGTGTGAGTTTCTCGAGAGTTGCCATTTTGATTACAGCCAAACCGTTGATTTAATCGAAAAATTGTTCAAATAAGAGTTGTAGATATCGACGGGGGCAATCGATTGCTATAGTCAATAGCTTTATAGCTCTTATGGTTTTGGAGTTATGATACAAACTAATAGATTTTTAAATGAGACTATATGTTAAATTTTTAATAAAACTGATCTAATGCATCAATTAAAAATATAAATGAAGAAAAAAAAATTTTTACCCAAGTTTATTTTTTGAATTTTTCTTTAATTTAGCAATTAGGCGGTAGAAATATGCATATGTATTTGAGGCTTTTTCAACCGACAGAGTTTCAGACGGCTAACATTTCTATTAACTAACGGATAATATTTGGCTTAAACTATCAACAGTCTTGTAAGGAATATTTTGTAAATCATAAAATACTAACATTTTACGCGATCTATAACATGGAACTATTATTGTATGTTAAGAGAAATTACAAGAACTTCACGTTGAGAGACGCAATTCATCAACATGAAACCCGACATTGTTCCGATTTAAATATTGATTATTTCAGAACAGAACAATACAAAAAAAGCCCAGTTATTGCAGGATCTTTATATTATAATAAACTTCCTAATAACTTAAAAGAAATTCAAAATTTTAATAATTTTAAACTACAATTAAAAAAGTATTTCATAGAACTCTGTCCCTACAATAACATGTGACGATTGAATAATTGTATAATATTCTGAAAATTCAAAATTTATACATGGATGTTTTTAGTTTTTATGTAGTAAATTGTTTGTCAATATTAGACTTGCATCTTATGTAACTATTATATTTAAGCATTTATTTATTGACGATCCTATGTACTTTATGTATCTATGGAAATAAAGTTATTATTATTATTATTATTATTATTATTATTATTACATCCAAGAAAAGAACCTCATTTAATATCATTCTCTGTAATACAAGTGGTAGTTTTTGGAGTATACTTTTGGAGTAATTCAGATTTTGGAGTATAGATGTCGGGCTCTATTTCAAGTTTTTAACATTGTGCATAATAAAATCAAATTATTTTAAAAGATTAGTGTTTAAAGTAACTTAATTTAAAAATTATTTGAAGTATTTCATTAATTTATTGAAAAATGTATTTATTTTTTATTTATTTATAGAACGACATATGGCAGGTGAAATAAATATATATACCCTATACAAATCAAAATGACATTGGCGTTTCTTAATAGTAGCAAAGTGAGGTTAATTGGGAAGGAAAATATTATTAATAAATGTACTAAAATAGTGTAAAAATATTTGAAATTCCATAGTATTTTCTTTTTATTACAAACCAAATTAAAAAGGATAAGTTTTTCCACGAAAAACTTTTCATTTCCTTTAAAAATACTTGCTACAAAAATATGTTTATACGTCTATGTATCTGTCAAACAGTGACATTTCAGAAAAATAATTTTTTTATTTTTCAATGAATTAAAACTGAAATTTTATTTCCTTATTGTACTTAGATATCATTTTTATATGATAATTTAATCTATATAATAATTTTAATTTCCGATGGAAAACGTAATAATCGCTTAATTTTTCGTTACTACATTGTCAAAAATGGCAACCATATTGCGTCAATATCTTTTTAAACTACGTAAAATCCTAATCGTTTGCAAGTACTTGAGTACGAAATTTAAAATTATCATTTTTAAAACGTAATTACTCAAAAATATGAGATAAAACAATGAGAATTTGAGTGTTACTGGTAGTTTTGAATCGTAAACAAATTTTTGAGAAACTTTTAAACATACGTTTCCATTTAAAAAAAAACTATAAGTTTGTATCATAACTCGAAAACCATAAGAGCTATAAAGCTCCTGACTATAGCAATCGGTTGCCCTCGTCGATATGTACAACTCTTATTTGAACAATTTTTCGATTAAATCTACGGTTTGGCTGTAATCAGAATGGCAACTCTCGAAAAACTCACGTTGTATGTGTGAATGGTACGCAAAGAATGTTAAGTAATTGACATATATAAGATAAAATATTATATAGGGTGTTGCAAGTTGTGTTCATTACTATGTATATATATATATATATCAGACACATCAGACATCTTTTTTTCTTCAGAATCGTGTTCTACGGGTCCGAAAACGGATAGCGCCCCTACTCTCGCCTCCTCCCGTTCTTATCGTATAGTCTAATTTTTTCAGTTGAAAAATTCCACTAAAAATTAATAAGTAAGAATTTGATGTAACTTCAAAATCAATATTCTAGCTAATTATTGATATGTCATTGATAATATTGGGTGGGTGGTTATTCATACTAAACTATTCATAATTTTACTTACAAGGAAATAACTTACAAGGAAAGGTTCCCAGGTGTCCGCCTCCGATTTCAATGCCGCTGAAATATGTTATTCTACGTCGAAATCTAAGGGACGCGTATTTTTTTTTATCGGCGGAAAAACGGTTTGAACGGTTGGAAATCGCCTTTCAATAATTGGGGTAAAAATTTAATTTTTAAAATATCTCGAAAACAGTAAGAGATAGAGCAAAAGTTTAAATTGGCGATATTGCTCCTTTTTAAAGAGCTATCTATTGATATGCAATTCGTTCAATTTGCATCAACAGGGGTGGTTGGGGGTTAAAATTTGGGGGTTAATTTTGCAAAAAGGGGGTGAAAATTGAACAATATAAAAATTTTGTTTACAGATTTGAAATCTATGTCAAAAAATCTAATTGACCTGTTTTCGCTCAATGTCTTAATATTAAGTCTATGGGTAGTTAACTAGGGGGTGACTGTGCCAAATAGTTGTACTACTTGGGTAGTTGAAGAAGTTCTTCTTGATGGAAAATAGTTTAAGACAATTAGAATAACGTAGGAATGAAATTTTCGGTTTCAAAATTCAGTTTGAGCAACATTGAAGATGGAGTGAGTCACCCTCTTAAATTACATACTAGTTTACATACACTCATTTTTAATAATAACACACTGACAGTGGCTAATAATCTCACAATAAGTGGTTCTGAAGTTGAACTATCGTATGTAAGGTTTTTATTAGGTTTCCATTCATTTTGAAAATATCGTTATTTTCGGTACCGATAATTTTCAATAACGAAAACTATAACATCCATTAAAAAACAAACTTTATAAAAACCTTACATACGATAGTCCAAATTCAGAACCACTTATTGTGACATTATTACCCACTGTCAGTGTTTTAATAGTAAAAATAAGTCTTAGTAAACTAGTATGTAATTTAAAAGGGTGACTCACCCCCTCTCTAGTGTTGCTCAAATTGAATTTTGAAATCGAAAATTTCATTCCTACGTTTCTCTAATTGTCTTAAACTAGAAGAACCCTAATTGTCTTAAAATCAAGAAGAACTATTTTTCATCAAGAAGAATCTACCCAAGTAGTACGACTATTCGACACAGTCACCCGCTAGTCAACTACTCCTAGACTTAATATTAAGACATTGAGCGAAAACAGGTCAATTGGATTTTTGACGTAGATTTCAAATTTGGGCTTCAGTCTCTTATCTGGCTTCACATTTCACACTTCAATAAAAAAAAAAATTGACCTTTTTCGAGACCGTAATAAATTTTATGACTTTTTTTGGTAAAAATATTTTATTCCTTAAAATTTTTCAATATTTTTAAATTAAGTTAAAAAAAAGTTTAAGTTCAATATGGATTTATATGTGACGAAGCAAAAAATCATAGATCCTTGATATTGCTTGCATTAAAGTTGGGAATTTCAAAATGCCAATTAGATTGTGAACTTTATTTTATCGGCTGATTTTTCTGACATAGCAGTAATTTTATTAGGTAAATTTAATAATTTTAATAAATAATTTTTTCTTATTTGAAATTGAATTAACTATGATAAGTAAACTAAGTAAATAATTTATGATAATTTTTATAGCGTAATGATTTCCATAACAGTTAATAATTTAAAATAATTTTCTTTTTCATAACATACTTTGATGTTACATATCGATGTTTAAGTTGTGATAGCACGTAAGTGCCATTTTTTGGAAATTTTTTTTTTATGCAGATGGATAGATATTAAAAATACGCATCTATCGATCCAGAAAAATGGTACTTTTATAAAAACTAATGAGGAAGAACAATGTTTTTGACACCACGTATTATGCGGAAGCTCAATTTTGTAAGGTTGACTCCGCGCATCTTAACATACGTGATGTCTCAATTTCATGTTCGTCACTTACGTGCTATCACAACTTAAACATCGATATGTTACGTCACAATACGTACGTCTGTAGCAACGTAACAAAATTACACGTCAGTAGTTAAGGGTTAATTATACATATAACTTTGTGTGCATGCACGGGACCTAATTTTCATACAGCATGTTATTATTTTTAAAAGCCATTAAAAGTAAATGAAAAAATTACTGAAAATTATTACACAGAATAATTATTCCACTTACCAAAAGCTGCCTTTAAAAGACCTTGTCAAGTATGAAAATCCGCCAAGTGTGTTAATTTATAGAGGACAGATGACAGAAGGCAAACAAATAAGCAGGGAGGAATACAAACAGACAGACTAATGGGTAGACTAATGGACAGACGGACAAAAAGACAGAAAACACAAACATACAAACAGGAGAAAATGGATATACAGACATTGACAGACAAAGGACTAGTAGACAGACAGATGGGACCGACTGACAAACAGACAAGACCGATTAACAGACAGACAGGACTATTATACAAGACAGACAGGATTTGACGGGCAGACAAAAAAGACAGCCAGACAGACAGGATAAAATTAAAATACAGACAGACGAACAAGCAAACAGGAATGACTGACAGACAGACTGTAGGACTAAACGGACAGACAGACAAAGAACATACAGCCAGTTAATAGGACAGGACTGACATACAGACAAGACACACGGTAAGACATGACAGACAGACGGGGCAAACAAACAGACAGACAGACGAGGAAATTTTATTGTGGAAAAAAGTATTTTATTGCTTCTATATAATTATAAAACAATTCTTCTGAGTTAGGAATCATGCTTCTTCTCTTCAGTGAGGACAAATGTACCCTGTGACCGCGGGATGCAATTCATATGTTTTTTTTACGTCCGAAATTTTCAAGTCCACACTGTAGGTAATTATTACAGTCAATTGCAAATCCCTAAAAACTAAGTATATATGTATAGTTTCAGGTAATATTTTTCTGAGAATTTGAATATAGCCGAAAAATCCAATTTTAATCCAGTTATAGGACAGTAAATAATTACTACATTCATTCTTTGGGAATTAAATTAACTATATAATTACGAAAATTTCAAATATTATTAATTAAATTCTGCCCCACCCCCGTTTTGAAAATATGGCTATGTAAATTGTTCAAAAATGGTTTAAAATCGCACTACAAGTTTTTCAAATTTTCAAAGGATCAAAGGATCTCTGATTTTTTGCTGTTATTATAATTAAATAATATTGAATCCCACAGGAACATTTAATCGGGATAAGATTACACCATGTGTTAGATCAGGGTAAATAGTGTCTCTGTGTGTACTATAAATTTCATCGACTTCGATTTAGTTAGTTGGATGTGATTTAGCAGTTGATTTTGTTTCCACCGGGAACCTTCAATTGGGATAAAACTATCCTATGTATTATTATTGCTATTGCATTCACTATGAATTTCCATAATCATTTCAACTCATTTTTATAATATAACTAAGTCTGACCCGCGGCTTCACCCGCATTGAATTAACCTCCCCCCTGTGTTCCCCCTTCTTCCCCCGGAAACCTTCAATCGGGATTAAACTATCCCGACTAAAACTATTTAAAAATTATTACTATATATGTGTTCATAGTAAATAACGTTTGTATATTAAATTTTATCAAATTCGATTCAGTCATCCTACAGGAACCTTTAATCAGGATAAGATTAGCCTATGCGTTAATTCAGGATTAATCATGTCTGTGTACAAAATTTTATCAAATTCTGTTTAATTATTTGGACATGATTTTGGAATTTCTTTTGCATCCCCTGGGAACATTCAATCGGGATAAAACTATTCTACGTGTTATTAAAATTCTAGCTACATGTGCTCATAGTAAATAGTGTCTCTATATTTTATTTAATCGAATTCGGTTCAGTCATCCTACAGGAACCTTTAGTCGGGATAAGATTATCCTATTTGTTAACTCAGGATAAATAATGTCAGTGTACCAAATTTCATCGAATTGAGTTTTGTTTTTTGGGGTGTGTTTGAATAATTGTTTTTGTATCCCTCAAGAACTTGCAACCGGGATAAAATTTAAACATCTAAACATTCAAACTTTCACATTTATAATATTATTTAGATATTAATTTTTAGTTAAGTTACATATAAACCGATATAGAACTTAAACTTTTTTTTTAACGCAATTTAAAAATACTGAAAATTTAAAAGGATAAAATATTTATACCAAAAAAAGTCATAAAATTTATTACGGTCTCGAAAAAGGTCAATTTTTTTTTTTTTTTTTTTTTTTTTTATTGAAGTGTGAAATGTGAAGCCAGATAAGAGACACAAACCCAAACTTGTAAACAAAATTTTTATATTGTTTAATTTTCACCCCCTTTTTGCAAAATTAACCCCCAAATTTTAACCCCCAACCATCCCTGTTGATACAAATTGAACGAATTGCATATCAATAGATAGCTTTTTAAAAAAGAGCAATATCGCCAATTTAAACTTTTGCTCTATCTCTTACTGTTTTCGGGATATTTTAAAAATTAAATTTTTACCCCAATTTTTGAAGGGCGATTTCACCCCTTCAAACCGTTTTTCCACCGATAAGAAAAAATACGTGTCTTTTAGATTTCGACGTAGAATAACATATTTCAGCGGCATTGAAATCGGAGGCGGACACCTGGGAACCGTTCCTTGTTAGTAACAACCATACACGCTCTGTATAGTAGTATAAGATCGCAAAAAAATTAATTAAAAAAGCTTAATTTTGGTTAAAAAAATACTTTTCGCAAGAAATATTAAAATCATTAGTTAAATAAAATTGATTTTTAGCCTTTTCCTTTTGTAATTAAAGTTATTTTTATAAATGTAATTGAAAAATACATTAACTTTACGTGCAAGTGTACAAGCAATTCTGTACGACATTATTTTCTATGTTATGTATGGTTGCTTTACCTCCGCCTTTTCGTCACTCACCCGACGAAATCGGGTCCAAACAGTCACAGCACATCTGTACACTCATAAGGAAAGCATTAAACAATATTTATCGTGCCTCCTTCCCATAGTACGTTTCACTGACGTTCAGTGTCTGTATTGTTCAGCGTCTAACCGCTTGTTCGAGTGCGAGGCACTCGATAACATTTGAAACTAAAAATTCAGGTTAAGCAACAATAAGACACCCCTATGAACAAAACTAATGTCGTGATCTGGATGACTGACTATGGTATTTCTATGCACTTTTCGACCCTGAGTACGAATCTGCGGTCAAAAAAATTCCTATATCTCTTAAAATTTTGTACAGAGCCACTAATATTGGTTAAATAGGTGTAAAGTTACGAATATCAATATCATTACGGAAAAGAATATGAATGGGCACCTTGCAGCCCCCGTACCTCATATTATTGCCAAGGGCTCCACCAAGGGTAACATTTACACACAAAATATTGTTAGGCCTATGAACACAAAAATTGTAAATTCGGCCCTGTTGACATATATTTCAATATTCAAATTAGAAATAACATTATTTACAGTTGACAAAAGTTATGTGTGTGTGACTTTATTGAGCAAAATTATGCGGACTTTAATTTTTTAAATATTCAAACATTATAAATTCATTTTTGGATTGGGACAGATACGTAAATATAAATATTAAACTATGTGAACTGTATTTAAAATAATTCCCTTAAAGTATTTCATTTGTTTTTAAAAGAATAAATTTGTTTCGGTAGGATGAATACTATGACGCGGGAAGTGCAGGTGTTATGTGCCGGAGTAACAAAAGTACCATGATTCCCATTAACAAGTTAGTTCTATACTGTAATTTAGCATTTCGATTTAAAGTGGATTTAATTATCAAATCTAAAAAATGAAATTCGTTAACAATTTACGGTCCGCATTTCCAGCATCTGAAAATAGCTAGAACAACCGTAGACATTGATCGCGATCAGTGATCACATATGTGTGCGATCTTACCACAGGCAGGTATCCACCGGTAACCAACACGACATGATAAGATATCTGTAAATATTTATTAACCGATTACATTTTATATTAAGATTTAATTTTATATTACACAGTAAAAAAATTGTGTTCTGCGTAAAAAACACTAGTGGTTAAAATTTTTGTGTTAAATAAGTAACCCTGCGTTAATGTAACATTTCGTGTTTGTGTTAAATGAAAATATTAACATAAATTTCGATTTAACAGAATAAAAATGTTAACCTGCTTTGAACAACAAAAAAGTAAAATAATACTTGTGAGGGGCAAAAGAGTGTTATAAGTATCTAAATTATATTAGAATATATATCTACCAAAATATATATAATAAAAAAGATGAGAGCAGTTCTTATTATTAAACAAAACCGAAAAATTATAAGTTTTTTCAGTTATTGATGAATATAATTTTATTAAACGTTTAAAAATGAAACAATTCTCTTACATTTTAAGGTTATTTTGTTACAGATTCAGTTACAAAAAATCATATGTTAAATCATTGACACAAATCTTGTGTATAGATTTGACACATATGCTTGTGTTAAAATAACACAAAAAATTGAGTGGACCGTTCTGGACATGTGAAATGTACTAATTTTAACAGAAATTTTTTCACTGTGTAATATTTATTATTTTTTTTTTCTCTTTTTGTAATTGTATTCAAATGCGTACGCATAATACAAGTTGTTTGTGTGTTAGTGAATTTCCAAAACTGGAAATTCAGTTATTACAGTCCTCGTCATAACGCGACTTGAGCTTGGGACTATAACAGAAATATGTTTTGACGTCCCTAGAATCATATTGACTAGTAAAAGTATTAGTTGTCTGTGAAATAATGGTGTGAAATAATTTTGCCTCTACCGGTTCTGTTTTTAGAATATTTTAACAGTTTCCAGTATTAACTAGAGCTACCAAAATTTATATAGAGCCCTTAATTTTGTACGAATAACATTATAATAAAATTTTATCTAATATTTTTGTTTAAATATTAATCGTAGAGTATAAATATATTAAATAAAAATGATTTAAAAAGTTATTTTTAAAGATATTAGAAGTAAAATATTGAGTACACATGGAAGATTTTAGATTAAGATTTGAACTTTTAATTTTAACGTAACTACTTTCAGCAAGAACAAGTAAATTAGTATTTTTGATGTAGTTTTCATATGTGATATAAATATTTTAATTGGTCGAATCATATTCACCTTCTTTCAAATTTTACCCCCAATTTTATAGTCAAGACCACTCTCCCCAGTAGGTCCAACCCTGGATTTGAGTACACTAGTAAAAAGACCTTTAAAAATAAAGGGTTTTGTCAATTTAAACTTTTTTTCTGTCTGTTATAGCTTTCGAGTAATTTGACAAAATCAAATTTTTACCCCAACTTTGGGGATGGATATCACCTTTTAAATGGTGTTTTTGGCTGATGAAAAATTAAACGTGGTTGTTTTCTTCAGAATTGTGGATTATAAATATTTTTTAGCTTTTAGGTGAAAACCGTAAATACGAAATGTAAATTACATGTTAATTTTCACCAAAGAAAAAACTCAACAAGTATAAATTTCGATTAATTGGATATTTAACTTATCAATATTTTGTCACATTCCCAGCTAAAATGTCATCCTTTAGAGATGCCGTCCCGAACAAATGTCCGGATTGTCCGCCCCTAGAGCGGGCCCTACATATATATATATATATATATATATATATATATATATATATATATATATATATATATATATATATATATATATATATATATATATATATATATATATATATATATCTATATATGGGCAAGTACATATTTTAAGAATTATTATATATTAATAATTACTGTTTTGGTATAAATGAATTAAGATCAATATCCTAATAAGGTATTTGCTTATTAAATTTACGTACAGTACAAGCTTAAAGTCAAGATAGAAATAATCAATAAATATTACACAATATCGAGGTATACGGCGGCTTGTGCTCCACTTCAATTAGGTTCTAGAATTAAATTGATCTACCTTTCTAACATAATAAGTTAATTTTTGAAATATAAGTATATAGGTATCATCACTATATTATGTACAAACAAAAATAATTATTTTGACTAAAAGAAAGTCAGTGTCGGATATATAATGTTGTTTTTTATAAGTCTGGACCATTCATAGTCATTCTGTCCCAAAACATTAACAAAACCAGTGCCAGTAGTGTAAAATATACGGCAAAAGTAAAATTAAAATTAGGCTTGCAACGAACTATTCAGCCATTTTTTTGATATTCGACTGAATACTGAATACTGAAACACTATTATTATTAAGTATTATTATAAAATGACATATTATATAATATTTGAAATTAAAATTACTGCTTTTCGCATCATAGAGATTAATATATGTGTGCTTCAATTTGTTATCGGATTGAAGTGGCTCTCAAACAAGGGTCAGTAGATAGGCTAGGAGAGAGCGGCCGCACCTAGTGTCTCAAAAAATTGGATACATCCTGACGCAACATGTACCCACTACATCTTGACGCAAGATGTACCCAAACGTTTGAGACACTCTGTACCTCTTGTATGGATTGACCTTTGACCCGGCACGTACATGTATTTAAAATTTGTTGTTGACATTTGACCCCACACGCGCTCATACTGTTGGCCTTGAAATTCCAAACACATGAGTCATCACCAGCAACCAAATTAATTTATGTTAACCCATTATGCGCCATCATAATTTACTTATAACAATTTCATTTTGTGTTAACCCATTACCAGCCAAACCTAACGCATGCGCAGACTGAATTTAAGTACATGACGCATGCGCAGACTGAATTTTAGGTTACAATTTGATAGATGGGGTACACTACCGCATCCAAAATGTGGGGTTACCCAAACTCGGGGGTGGCCCCAAACTTTTGACACCGTACTGTACTTAAATTTTTGGTACACTGCCGTGTCAAAAGTGTGGACCCCCCCTGACCAAAAAGGTATCCGATCACTTTTTGAAGCGTACTGTACGTGCAAACCTTAACCCCAACACGCGCTTGCCTTAATTGCGTCATTTTAAACGAAAGGTACATTACCAAGTCAAAAATGTGGGGAATACCCTAACCCAAGGAGTGGCCGCTAAATTTTGCGGGGCACTGTACCAAGCGCTAGATTTTAAAACCAGACTCCGGGGTCCAGATTTCTGACCGCTACTGTACTGCCGGAAATCGAGTGTTAACTGTACCTTATGGGGATTTTTGGTATATTTAACCTTGGAAAATTCCAGGAATTTTTATCAGTTTTAAAATAAACAAACAACTAATAATTAAATGTTTATTTTAGCTGAATTATGATCATATGACTCATATATGGAGTTTTTTTGGTATAAGAAAGATGACGTCATGGAATATTAATGAGTTAAAAAATTGTTTAGTAAAAAATATCACCCATTGTAGGCCTCAAGCAAGAAATTATTTTTATCAGTTTTAATACTTTAACATTTAACCTACAGTGACCAATTTTTTAGTTAACTAACAAAAGTTCTTGAAATTTTAACAAGTTACAAAAAATATTACTTCTTATGGTGCACAACACTTTTGAATTTGACTGTAGCACAAAACTGTTTCTATATCAAACGAAAATTATCTGAAATAATTCAGTATGTACATATGTATAGACTCTGTATATTAAAAATATTTTATGTATACACTCTGTATATTGAGAATAAGAAAGAAAATTTGTATATAATTTTAATTTTTATGAATACTAGTAAACGAATTGTATAGCCATTTATGAATAAGTATTAAATCTAATTATAAAATAATTTATAAATATTGCAAAAAATTTGTTTAATCAGCAAAATCAATGTATATCATTTTAATACTGATACATATTTATATTAGGGTATAATCTATAATAGTATTGTATTTAACATTTTTAAACAGAATAAAAGTTCAATTTTTGGTTTTAAATTACTATAAACACGTCGCTTAATATAAAAATGATAACAGCATTGAGTTTTACTAAATTTTTAAGTCTGTAAAATCAAAATTTTTATAGACTAGAACATTTTGAATTTGCTACTTTATCATTAACATACATATAATATCATGTATATATAACTGGTGTATATTTAGTATTTTTAATAAATATTTTAGTATACAGGGTGTATCATGAAATATGCTTTTCAATTAGAACAATAAATTTCATAAGATTTTTGTTAATACTCTTATAGGTTAACGAAAGAAACTTTTTGCTGTAAAAAAATAGGGGAATTCAGGGTAATAATTAAATAAAACGCACATATTTTTCTTTTTTTTAAATTTTATTTATAGAATATGAATACAAAAAATTCAATTGCTTAAATCTATATATTACTAAAAATCTTTTTATTTTACATATTAAAATTTTTTAAAAGAATACAGTTTTCTAATGAACAAATTTTATCTGAATGGATCATACAGCGTCTTGAATAATATTCATCTCGCAGATTGGAAATCTTCGGTACATCAAATATTTCTTCCAAATTCAAAATCCACGGCTGGTTTTCGGTACCATCAAACAAATTTGAAATCCATTTCTTCTTTTCACCACCCTTGAAACTTCTTTAATATAGGTTTCAATATGGAATGAAGTTTTTTGTACGGAATAAATCCATATGACCAAGGTATCCCATGCCAATTTCGGCAAAGCCAACGTGCAGCAACCCGTTCATATTTCTTCGGCAACTCGTTGAAATCAAACGGTGCGTCGAATATAAGATGTAATATTTCATCCGAATTTTCCGCAACGATACCAACTTCTTTAAAATAAAATTGGTTGTTAGCTCCTTGATAGCCTTGTATGTCAAGAAACGCCATTTTTTATCGCCGCCGTAGAACTGAATTTACTCACACAATCCACAACTTTATATAAAATAATTAAAATTGGTGAGGATAGTTAATTTGTGGGATGTATCCGAAAAAGGATACTAATAGCTATTGCTAGTTGACCATCAAATTACAAACTGTTAATAATATTTAGCACATTGGTGCGTACCATGTTCTTTTCACTTTAAGACCTAGTGATTTAAGGAATACTAAATTTTCGGGTGAAATGTGTTGTCGCTTAAAAGTTTTACGTTTAATGATCTTAGGTTTCGAAAGTCCTTTGCTAGGTTGTTTAGCGTTGGACTGCTCTGAATTGTAAATTATCATGGTTCGAAATGCAATTGTTTTACCACGAAATTGTTTTTTCAGCGAAAGAGATGTTAACTCTTTGACAACCACCGGTAAATTGACAATATTTTGTGTAAGTTTAACTAATTTATACCCTTTAACCATGATAATGTGTATGAGCCCTTTAACCATGATAAGGTGTATGAGCTCTTTAACCATGATAAGGTGTCTGAGCTCTTTAACCATGATAAGGTGTATGAGCTCTTTAAGGATGATAAGGTGTATGAGCTCTTTAAGAATGATAAGGTGTATGAGTCACTCCGGGATCAAAATGAGTCAATCCGGGAGCAAAATGAGTCACTCCGGGAGCAAAACGAGTCACTCCGGGAGCAAAATGAGTCAACCCGGGAGCAAAATGAGTCAATCCGGGAGCAAAACGAGTCACTCCGGGAGCAAAATGAGTCAACCCGGGAGCAAAATGAGTCACTCCGGTAGCAAAATGAGTCACTCCGGGAGCAAAACGAGTCACTCCGGGAGCAAAATGAGTCACTCCGGGAGCAATATGAGTCACTCCGGGAGCAAAATGAGTCACTCCGGGAGCAAAATGAGTCACTCCGGGAGCAAAACGAGTCACTCCGGGAGCAAAATGAGTCACTCCGGGAGCAAAATGAGTCAATCCGGGAGCAAAATGAGTCACTCCGGGAGCAATATGAGTCACACCGGGAGCAAAATGAGTCGATCCGGGAGCAAATTGAGTCACTCCGGGAGCAAAATGAGTCAATCCGGGAGCAAATTGAGTCACTCCGGGTGCAATATGAGTCACTCCGGGAGCAAAATGAGTCACTCCGGGTGCAATATGAGTCACTCCGGGAGCAAAATGAGTCACTCCGGGAGCAAAATGAGTCACTCCGGGAGCAAAATGAGTCACTCCGGGAGCAAAATGAGTCACTCCGGGAGCATGTGAGTCACTCGTTGGAGTTAAATGAATCGCTCGATGAAGCAAATGAGCTAAGTATATATAAGTAGAGAAGCAATAAATCTTTGAACAGTTATTCATTTACTAGCGAACGCTTCAGACCTCCCGCTGAACGATGTATAATTGTGATTTTTGTGGTAAAGCATTTACGCGCAAGTCTAATCTTTCTAGACACTTAAATGTTCAACATAATTCGTTAAGCAATATTAATGATGGTACGATTGGAAATAATGATAACTCATCAAGCAAATTCATACCATATGATGCTAATAATAAAACACCTGATGATATCTCTATATCTAGATTTGATGATAATGATGATGAAAATACATCTCAACTACAGCATGATATTGATTACTCTGAAGCAATCTTGAATTCGTTTGACCAAAAAAGGATAGATGCTGCAACTGAAGCCATTCAAACCAAATTTAACTCTTTGAAAAGAGGAGAAAACCGTCGTCAATCTGAAAATGAGAAAGATAGTTGGTCTAATGAAAGTAAGCAAGTAAATCACTTAACAGCAATTAATAACAATTGCAATGAAACAACCTCCTCTTCACAACTAACTAAACTTCTAGGAACTGCTTTAGATATTATAATGTTAAAAGAGGTTCGAAACGCTGACTCGGAAAATGAAGCGAAAATTGTCAATCAGGTTAAACCAATAAGCTTAAAACGTCATATAGCTTCAAATGAAAATGTCGAAAACGGGGCCTTAGCTAAGCATTTTAAGCAAGACAACTTGAGAGAGTCTAGAAATGTTAACATACAATCGAAAAAAATAAAATACTGGCATAATCCTAATACTTTAATAGATGAATTACAACGTTTATACGAGACTTCAGAGACTGGTGAAAAAATACTCAATATTATTCGAAGTTTAGAGGAAAATAAAAATATGTTGTTGTTTAACGTTTACGATCGAGAAGATTTAATCAAAGAGTTAAATGCTTTAAAAGAAACTACTGTTGGTCGAGAAATATTCTCTATACTTCGCGAACTTCAAAAGGCTGATGTTATTGAACCACTAGGTGATTATCTGGATGAAACTGATAAAGAAGATGCTAGCGATTATGATGATGATGATGATGATGATTAATTGATTATTCACACTAAGAATTTACTGAATTTTGAAGAACACCACCGTATAAGAAGCAGCAGTTATCCCTCATTAAAGTGTATATTTTATTTTTATGTTATTTAACCCTGTAAGATAAAAAGGTTTTTTTTTTTCAAATAAATAACACATATATGTAAATAATTATTGTTCTTTATTTTTAAAATATAAGTATGAATACAAAATATTTTCACAGTAAATGTATATGTAATATTTTTTACAATAAATGTATATGAAATATTTTTTACAATAAATAAATATTAAAAATTGTATGATTTGTTTATATATTCAATAACACCCTAACGTAATTGTTTCATGTTTTCAGGTAACTGATCCCATACTTGACAAATTCGTTGTGCATATTCGGGTATCATATATGCATACAGATGTTGCACCCAAGTATCATATTTCAATAGTTGTTTTGTTAAGTATAATAACATATCGAAATTTCTGACTTTTGTATACAAATAAGGATGAGTCAGAAATATGTCTTCAACGTGTGAAATCCGTGTTGCAAATGTCAGTGGTTCACCAACGGACGGTTGAAAGTTTTCCTCCATTTTCACGCCATTCTTGCACATTTCACAGCGAATTTTCAAACCAGGTGGTCCATCAATATGATCTTGTGGCCATGGTCGATTATAATGTGCAAAACATGGTTCACATTCTTGAAACATGGCTCGATAATAGGATGGTAACCAAATCCAGGCGCGTTGTATGATTTTCGCACCATAACTTTTCAGCACATTCAAACTGATCCACTTGTAGATTTGAAGAAATATTTCCAAAGTCAGTTCGTTCAGTAGCGTTCAGTAGGTTCACGTTCGAAAAATTCACCAATTGAAACATCCATTTTATCCCACTCCATTGATTCCGGTTCAGACAATTTCATATATATACTTAGCTCATTTGCTTCACCGGGCTACTCATTTGACTCCAACGGGTGACTCATTTTGCTCCCGAAGTGACTCATTTTGCTGCCGGAGTGACTCATTTTTCTCCCGGAGCGACTCATTTGACTCCAACGAGTAACTCACATGCTCCCGGAGTGACTCATTTTGCTCCCGGAGTGACTCATTTGGCTCCCGGAATGACTCATTTTACTCCCGGAGTGATTCATTTTATTCCCGGAGTGACTCATTTTGCTCCCGGAGTGACTCATATTGCTCCCGGAGTGACTCATTTTGCTCCCGGAGTGACTCATTTTGCTACCGGAGTGACTCATTTGACTCCAACGAGTAACTCACATGCTCCCGGAGTGACTCATTTCGCTCCCGGAGTGACTCATTTTGCTCCCGGAGTGACTCATTTTGCCCCCGGAGTGACTCATTTGGCTCCCGGAGTGACTCATTTTGCTCCCGGATTGACTCATTTTGCTCCCCGAGTGACTCATTTTGCTCCCGGAGTGACTCGTTTTGCTCCCGGAGTGACTCATTTTGCTCCCGGAGTGACTCATTTTGCTCCCGGAGTGACTCATATTGCTCCCGGAGTGACTCATTTTGCTCCCGGAGTGACTCGTTTTGCTCCCGGAGTGACTGATTTTGCTCCCGGGTTGACTCATTTTGCTCCCGGAGTGACTGATTTTGCTCCCGGATTGACTCATTTTGCTCCCGGAGTGACTCATTTTGCTCCCGGAGTGACTCATTTTGCTCCCGGAGTGACTCATTTTGCTCCCGGATTGACTCATTTTGATCCCGGAGTGACTCATACACCTTATCATTCTTAAAGAGTTCATACACCTTATCATCCTTAAAGAGCTCATACACCTTATCATGGTTAAAGAGCTCAGACACCTTATCATGGTTAAAGAGCTCATACACCTTATCATGGTTAAAGGGCTCATACACATTATCATGGTTAAAGGGTATAAATTAGTTAAACTTACACAAAATATTGTCAATTTACCGGTGGTTGTCAAAGAGTTAACATCTCTTTCGCTGAAAAAACAATTTCGTGGTAAAACAATTGCATTTCGAACCATGATAATTTACAATTCAGAGCAGTCCAACGCTAAACAACCTAGCAAAGGACTTTCGAAACCTAAGATCATTAAACGTAAAACTTTTAAGTGACAACACATTTCACCCGAAAATTTAGCATTCCTTAAATCACTAGGTCTTAAAGTGAAAAGAACATGGTACGCACCAATGTGCTAAATATTATTAACAGTTTGTAATTTGATGGTCAACTAGCAATAGCTATTAGTATCCTTTTTCGGATACATCCCACAAATTAACTATCCTCACCAATTTTAATTATTTTATATAAAGTTGTGGATTGTGTGAGTAAATTCAGTTCTACAGCGGCGATAAAAAATGGCGTTTCTTGACATACAAGGCTATCAAGGAGCTAACAACCAATTTTATTTTAAAGAAGTTGGTATCGTTGCGGAAAATTCGGATGAAATATTACATCTTATATTCGACGCACCGTTTGATTTCAACGAGTTGCCGAAGAAATATGAACGGGTTGCTGCACGTTGGCTTTGCCGAAATTGGCATGGGATACCTTGGTCATATGGATTTATTCCGTACAAAAAACTTCATTCCATATTGAAACCTATATTAAAGAAGTTTCAAGGGTGGTGAAAAGAAGAAATGGATTTCAAATTTGTTTGATGGTACCGAAAACCAGCCGTGGATTTTGAATTTGGAAGAAATATTTGATGTACCGAAGATTTCCAATCTGCGAGATGAATATTATTCAAGACGCTGTATGATCCATTCAGATAAAATTTGCTCATTAGAAAACTGTATTCTTTTAAAAAAATTTTATATGGAAAATAAATAGATTTTTAGTAATATATAGATTTAAGCAATTTAATTTTTTTGTATACATATTCTATAAATAAAATTTAAAAAAAAGAAAAATATGTGCGTTTTATTTAATTATTACCCTGAATTCCCCTATTTTTTTTACAGCAAAAAGTTTCTTTCGTTAACCAATAAGAGTATTAACAAAAATCTTATGAAATTTATTATTCTAATTGAAAAGCATATTTCATGATACACCCTGTATACTAAAATATTTATTAAAAATACTAAATATACACCAGTTATATATACATGATATTATATATATGTTAATGATTGATAAAGTATCAAATTCAAAATGTTCTAGTCTATAAAAATTTTGATTTTACAGACTTAAAAATTTAGTAAAACTCAATGCTGTTATCATTTTTATATTAAGCGACGTGTTTATAGTAATTTAAAACCAAAAATTGAACTTTTATTCTGTTTAAAAATGTTAAATACAATACTATTATAGATTATACCCTAATATAAATATGTATCAGTATTAAAATGATATACATTGATTTTGCTGATTAAACAAATTTTTTGCAATATTTATAAATTATTTTATAATTAGATTTAATACTTATTCATAAATGGCTATACAATTCGTTTACTAGTATTCATAAAAATTAAAATTATATACAAATTTTCTTTCTTATTCTCAATATACAGAGTGTATACATAAAATATTTTTAATATACAGAGTCTATACATATGTACATACTGAATTATTTCAGATAATTTTCGTTTGATATAGAAACAGTTTTGTGCTACAGTCAAATTCAAAAGTGTTGTGCACCATAAGAAGTAATATTTTTTGTAACTTGTTAAAATTTCAAGAACTTTTGTTAGTTAACTAAAAAATTGGTCACTGTAGGTTAAATGTTAAAGTATTAAAACTGATAAAAATAATTTCTTGCTTGAGGCCTACAATGGGTGATATTTTTTACTAAACAATTTTTTAACTCATTAATATTCCATGACGTCATCTTTCTTATACCAAAAAAACTCCATATATGAGTCATATGATCATAATTCAGCTAAAATAAACATTTAATTATTAGTTGTTTGTTTATTTTAAAACTGATAAAAATTCCTGGAATTTTCCAAGGTTAAATATACCAAAAATCCCCATAAGGTACAGTTAACACTCGATTTCCGGCAGTACAGTAGCGGTCAGAAATCTGGACCCCGGAGTCTGGTTTTAAAATCTAGCGCTTGGTACAGTGCCCCGCAAAATTTAGCGGCCACTCCTTGGGTTAGGGTATTCCCCACATTTTTGACTTGGTAATGTACCTTTCGTTTAAAATGACGCAATTAAGGCAAGCGCGTGTTGGGGTTAAGGTTTGCACGTACAGTACGCTTCAAAAAGTGATCGGATACCTTTTTTTGGTCAGGGGGGCCCGCACTTTTGACACGGCAGTGTACCAAAAATTTAAGTACAGTACGGCGTCAAAAGTTTGGGGCCACCCCCGAGTTAGGGTATTCTCTACATTTTTTGACGTGATAGTTCGTTTAAGATGACGCAATTAAGGCAAGCGCGTGTTGGGGTCAAGGTTTGCACGTACAGTACGCTTCAAAAAGAGATAGGATACCTTTTTGGCCAGGGGGAGTCCACACTTTTGACACGGCAGTGTACCAAAAATTTAAGTACAGTACGGTGTCAAAAGTTTGGGGCCACCCCCGAGTTAGGGTAACCCCACATTTTTGACGCGGTAGTGTACCCCATCTATCAAATTGTAACCTAAAATTCAGTCTGCGCATGCGTCATGTACTTAAATTCAGTCTGTGCATGCGTTAGGTTTGCATTCAAAAACTATGGCGGGTAATGGGTTAACACAAAACTAAATTGTTATAAGTAAATTGTGATGGCCCATAATGGGTTAACATAAATTAATTTGGTTGCTGGTGATGACTCAGGTCTTTGGAGTTTCAAGGCCAACAGTATGAGCGAGTGTTGGGGTCAAAGGTCAACAACAATTTTTTTAATACATGTACGTGCCAGGTCAAAGGTCAATTCATACACTAGGTACAGTAGGACCCCAAACTACACGGTTCTTAACATCGTCAAAAAAGTAGTCCGGAAAATTGAGGTTCTACTGTGGAGTCGTGCTGTCCTAGCCTATCTACTAGGGTCGTGTGACCTAGTTACCAAGAGTCCCTGAATTCGAGTCCCAGTCGACCCAGTTTAATAACTGTTCCATCAATGTGTATTTTTAAGTAACATAAAGATTTAGTCATATATACCAAAGGAAATCGAGTGTTCAAGTTTCAGTTTAGTTGAGCGTTAAGTGAGCATACAAATACTCACGTATGTTTAAATACGAACAGAAGTCCGCCATATTTATTAATTTTTCACAAGCACTCGATAATATTTGAAATTTAAATATTAGATTGATTTGTTGTCGGATAAGCAGGTAGCACGTAATGAGGTCCGACGAGATGGTAGGGTAGACCGGGTTGTAGCGCCGGGGTCCGGGCTATAAGATGGGACCAGTAACTGTCGGGAGGGGTCCGGGAAAAAGTACAAACCTTTTTTCTTTTATGATTACTTATTTTTTCGGGGAGAAATATTTAAGAGATGCGCTTTATTCCCGCGGTCCGCCATTTCTCTCCACGGCCCTGGACGCAGTGGCGTAGCTGAGATGACTGGCACCCCTGGTCAGACTTGAAAGTGCGCCCCTGGCCAGACTTGAAAGTGGCGCCCCTGGCCAAGCTTGAAAGTGGTGCCGCTGATAAAACTTGAAAATGGCGCCCCCTCTTTGATACCAAGAAGGGGGCAGTAACTTAAAAAATCCGCCCTTATCCACAATCACATCATACGTCTCCTCTCATCCTTTGCGCAAGCTACAGTCACCTGGGTTTCTGGGCACGATTTATCAAACTTCACGGAATTATGCGATAACGACGCCCAGTTTTGTTTCCCAGACTTGTAGAAATGCTAGAAATCGTTTCGTTGATTCAAAATTCGACCATTTACCCAACGTTTATGGAAAATAATCAAAAATTCCAACGAGTCCAATAAAATAATAAATTTATTTCTGTTCAGTCTAGATATATTTTGATATCTTGGATTCGGTGGAATTTTTAATTGTTATCCATAAATCTTGTCCTACGTTGGGTAAATGGTCGAATTTTCAATCAACATTATATTTATTAGCTACCCAAAAGATACTTCTTACTTTCAACTTGTAGCCTAGTTTAAGACTATAGCCAGTGTAGCCATATATGTTAATTGTAATTTTATCTCAGTTTATGTTTCTTAGTAATTTTTTCAATGTTCTTAGTATCAATATCAGATGATATTTTAGACGATAAAGCGAAACCGTCGCGGCGACACACCCCTACTTCGGCGCCCCTGGCGGGGGCCATCCCGATCACCCGCTTGCTACGCCATTGCCTGGACGTAATAGTATTTATATTATAGAATTGGAAATATGGTTTTCTATTGTCATTGATGGTTTAAAGTGTAGTAATGTGGTTTGTATTTGGTATATAAATATTAGAAAAAATTTGTAGCATCTCTGAGTTAAAGACAACTGAGAGCAACGTTAAAAAAATGGAAGTTTTTTTGATAAATTCTGTTTGTTTTTTTTGTTTTTTTTTTGTTTTTTTTATTTTATTTTGAGTTTAATATAAAAATGAAATCAATGAAAGGGGTTTGTTGAGGTAAAGGGAAATGTTGAAAAGTTATTAAGAAATTTTTTTAAGAGATTTTTTTTTTTTTGGATAAACTATTTATTGCAACGAAAAAAAAAGTTTTGTACATTAAAGTACATATAATTAACTGTATCTTAATTTTTTTCCTTTTTGTCTGGCCTTCCATCTGCTCTTGTAGGCCTGTTAAATTTCACATGTAAATTTTGTAATTCAGAACGGTGTCAACGCAACGGTTCAAAAAAAAACTGTAAGTCCTATTGAACTAAAATTGGATGCATTTTCTTTATTATGGTGTTTTCTGTAAGACTATCTAGAATCAGCCCATCAGATCCCATACTTTTTTTTGGCGTCATTTTGAATAAAAAGTAAGAAAAATTACTCCATTTTTTGATCTTTCAGGCATTCTAAAAAATAGAAATTTTTGTATTAAAAGGTGACTCTAAGTAGTTTTATAAAAAAAAAACACCATAATGAACAGAATGCCTCTAATTTTAGTCCAGTCGGACTTATAGTTTTCTTTGAATTATTGGCACCGTTTTTTTAGCCTGATCTTCAACAAGCTTACAAGGGCAACAGCTGATCAAAAATAAAAGAAAAAATATTCAATATACACTTAACTATATGTACTTTAATGTACGAAAGTTTTTTTTTCATTACGATAAATAGTTTCTCCCCCCCCAAAAAAAAAAACAACAAAAATATGCTTTTTTTTAAATAGCACGCCACTTGTAAAAGATCCCTTAATTGACAATTGTGCTTGTTTATTTAGAATTCAGTCGTATCCAATCTAAATGATAATAAAAATAAATTTGACACTCACTTTTGGACTTGAACTGTATTTTGAGTAGAGACACTTGTTATATATAGAAATATGAATATAATTAATATATAATTTTTTTGTTCTGTAAAATAAAACTGGAGGATAAGAAATGCGACAACTATCATTTTATTTTATTATGATTATTTTTATTCATTCCGGTTTTCTATCTGCTACATATGTAATATGTTTACGTATACGAATGTACCTATTTATGTAGTATAGAATACCTTTATGACGATGTCATATTATGGGTGTCATAATATTTTTTTTTATTGTTTGTAATATTATGGCGAATCTGATATGAGCCAGCAGTTTCTCAACACCTACAGTTAGCCACGCTCGTATTCGTACAGCAGCATATTTACTCATATGGCAAAATTTACCCAAATGGATTCCAATAATTTCCCATAAAATCGAACTTTTTTGTTTATAATATGATTATTTGGATCTTCTACTTCCTATATAGGTTAAAAAATTTCATTAATAGTTTTTAAAAAAAAAATATTCTCTAAGAAAAATGTTATACATGCAATTTGTATCAACCTGTCCAACGCCACATTCGTATTCGCACACCTTAAAATTTGATAAATATTTTTATATGTTTCAAAAATGAATTTCTTTATTTTTAAATTTAGAAGTGTATTTACGTAGGTATGTACGTATATTTTAAATAAACATAAAATTTAATAATCCTTAAGGTCAATTTTTTCATATATTTATTTGAACATTAAAGGAATTTCAATGGAGTCCAAAAAATCAATTATTGATCTATGCTACCAAAATAAATTCTACAGAAAGTGCTTAAATTGTAAGTAGGCTACTATTTAACACTTAGTATGTCATAAAGGACAACAAACAGGATAAAAAATTAGAAAATAACTCTTCAAATATAGATAAAAAATACTACGTCTAATTCTAAATTGTCATTTTTTAATGAATAAATTAACAAAAATCCACCAAAGAGCCCTAAAATGGTTAGGATAAGGTGAAAGGATTGCATAGTATTTTCGTATTGAAAGAATTTCTCGCGTTATTAAAACACGTGATATATACCGTAGGAAAAAAATGTATGTAAATAACATATATAAACAAAGATAGATAGATTATCCTAGAAACACTGTAATAAGGATTCTGAATCTCGATGTAACAAAATATTCACAGATAAACGTAAAATTAAGATTTTCATCATTGACCTTGTTTTTAAATCCTTACTTTCCTACATTTTAGGGCAATATAAGTTTCTTTATTTATTTATGTTACTCACCACGTACATTCCCACGGTATATATCACGTCTTTCAATGACTCGGGAAATTCTTCCAGGACAAAAACATTTTGTTAATTAATCCCTTGACTTAATCCTAACCATTCTATCGCTTTTTTGTGGATTTTTGTTAATTTTTTTTATTCAAAAATGATAATCTAGAGTAAGATGTAATATTTTTTATCCATATTTCAAGAGTTATTTTCTAATTTATTATCCTGTTGGTTATCCTTTATGAAAAATTAAATGTGAAATTGTTGTTTACTTATTATTTAAGAGGTTTAAGGACTTTCTGTAGGAATTTATTTTAGTAGGATAGACCAATAATCCATTTTAATTTTATTATTTTTTTCGGCAAATTAATCAAAAAATTGACCTTAAGAATTATTAAATTTTATGTTTATTTAAAATAAAGGTACATACCTACGTAAATATACTTCTAAATTTGAAAATAAAGTAATTCATTTCTGAAACATAAAAATATTTATCAAATTTTAAGGTGTACGAATACGAATGTGGCGTTGGACATGTTGATACAATTGCATGCATAACATTTTTTTTATAGAATATTTTTTTAAAACTATTATTGAAATTTTTTAACTTACTTAGGAAGTAGAAGATCCAAATAATCATATTATAAACAAAAAAGTTCAATTTTATGGGAAAAATAGTTCCAGTTTGTGGGAAATTATAAGAATCCATTTGGTTTAAATTTTGTCATATGAGTAAATATGCTGAGGCTGTATGAATACGAGTGTGGCTGACTGTACATGTTGTTGTTAAGTCGATGCTGACATTTGCACATTCGTTTATGAGTTATTATAATCCTTATTAGTATTTATAATTAGTAGGATTTAGTTTACTAGTTTAATGCACTTTTTTAATATCATAAACAAGTAGGATTTTGTTATCTGTTATTTTTTTTTATTTTACAAAATTAACCGGTAAAATATAAGTAATGTCAGACTATGTTTGACATTGTATTTCAAATATAGATAATCAGTTTTTGTTTCAGATAATTTGCTTTTTCCATATAATTGTATGTTACTTATTAACTTGTAAAATGGTATTTGCCGATGGTTAAGGAGTTATCCGACAAAAACAGATATTTGGAAATATCTGTAAAAAATGGCCTCAAGAATATTATGTATTTGTATTTAAAAAAAAATAAAGCTTCGAAAAAATAATTGAAATCCATTGCTATGCCAAGAACAGACATAATTATAATAACTCAGCTTACGTACAGATGGTACTTAAAAAAAGAATTTAAAAAAAATTAATACTAATTTCCGGAATAAAAACTTTTGCTGTACTTGGCTCGCAAACCAAGGTAATTTTAATTTTAGGTTCGTTATTTAAAAATATTAATGGTTTTTAATTTTAAAAATATTATTTCTTAGGCCGGTGTGATATGAATTATTGTCAGGTTATGCAGATATAAAAGTACTTCGGTGCTCGCAATTTTAAGCAAGGTATTCAAATAGTACTATCTGTTGGATCATCGTTGAGTTACTTTTATAAAAAAGTTAAGAAATAGCTCTATACTTTTATAAAAAAGTTAAGAAAGTGGGTTCCTGCAATAGTCATAAAAGTGTTAAACAACAATGATTATTTAGTGACTACTGAAGATAACTCGACCTAAAAATATAATCGTGTTTATCTAAAACCTCAGATCACGTATACAAAATCTAGCTCAAAACAACAATGTGAACCAGATCTGCTGAACCTAGAAAAAGGCAACGATTTAAATGTAATTCATACAAATAGTTGGGATTCTAATGATATCGATGTTGACAATGACAACGTGAATAAAGAAATTGCCAATGACAACGTTGGCAATGATAACGTGCATGTAGAAAAACTCTGAATGTGAATCAGAAAGTCTGCTGCAGATGACGCTAGTGATTTACTAAATGTCGACGCTCTACAAGAGTTAAGCTGAGCGTCCACTAGGTCGAAAACGCGGCACAGCGCAGTTCCGCTCTCGGAGATAAATACATCTGAATAAATGCAGGTTCGTCCACTAGGTCGACAGAGCGGCCCGGTACCGCCCCCGAGAACTTATAGCTGTAAGAATTGTGCCGCGTTTCCGACCTAGTGGACGCTCAGCTATAAGAGTCAATTAAGAATAAAATATTTTTAGTAACGACTTTATTATTTTTTTTTTTTTAAATAAACTTTATTATTTTTAGTAAAACCTCTTTCATTGCAACATTTGTTTGAATTACAGAAACCATTTTTGTCTTTTAAAATACAGATTTATAAAAATGACTGTTTGTATACTCGGAAAATCTTTGTATAATCAAAATCTTTCATCGCTTTCTTTTCTTCGAGAGTAAGCTCATTACACTGTAAATGTACACTATAGAACTATGAGTTTTCGTTTCAAATGGGAATGTCTTTTCTCTTCATCATCAGTGATCAACTGATTTTTACTAGTGTCCACGGAACAGCAAATTTTGATACCTTAATATTGTTTTTTCTATTGAAGTTGACGGAGGTTGAAGTAAATGCTCCAATTTTACACATCGGATGAAATGAGCTGTGCAAATTTTTGTTGATTTTGAAAAATTATTTGAATTCTGACTGCAAAAGAACATAAGATTAGGAAAATGATTATTTACTACATCAAAACTATTGAAATTATTGAAAATAAAAAAAAAAAAAATATTGACTTACACGATACACTAATGAAAATGAACAAAACTGTATATAAAAATGTAGTTTTGAGTAAAACGTGTTTAAATTTGTATTCTAATCTATTAAATTCAAAAAACTGTTCAAATTTATTTAGCCCGCTATATCAAGATCATACAGATGTTCGAAAGTTTCCTCATACAATTCTTCCCGCTCAGCAATCATTTGTTTTTTAGCAGTCCTCGCCTTCTTGGATTTTGGAGTGCAGTGTTTTTTCAAAATTTTAATACGTTCGTTGTCTCTTTTATTAATATAATTGTATGCGTGCGGTCTAATGTTAAACCTCAGCACACTGGAAAGTTTTAATAAAGATTTTGATTCTTCATTAAAAATACATATATCCAAATACATATATACAAATACATATATCCAAGAGGACAATTCAACCACTTTACTGCAAATATATGTATCTGATACATAGGCATAATTCGGCGACCGTTTCATATTTCGGTTTCAGATTTGAACTGATGATTTTTGGAATATAAAGAAACAAAAATGCCGGGGAAAAGAATCACAATTTTTTTTCTGTAACCGTGAATAACCCCTTAATGTTTCAAAATAAAGTTGATATTTTCATGACTTCATTGTTTCAGATTTATTGATTTAAAAAGAGTAAGATAATTACGGATGGTTGAAAAATTTTTTGTCTATTCAAAACAATTAGAATGTTAAGCATAAAATAATGATGAAATGATCAATTCGAATCTCACAAACTCAACTTGTAGTGAAAAGGTGTATGTGTTAAGCTTAAAAAACGAAAACGCTTTGAGCGAACAAATCGATCACAACATGTTATGGCCTTTTAAGATCATGTATAACGTGAATTCTATGTTGTAGCAGCACCTGTAAAAACAGCCACAACGAATTGTGACTAACTTAAAAAAACAACGACGCATTACGCATCGTGACTTTCGCAATATTATTTTAACCACTAATTCGCGTGATTATCAAGGAAAGCCATAACGCGTTCTAAATACTAACTAAGAAATAGGTGGTAATAAGAAAATATAATAGGTACACTTTAATTTTTCCTTATATTATCAGTTCGATATGATCTTATAACAGTTCGATATGATGATGTAACAAAATTATTTACCACATACTAAATAAAATGTAATTTTGTTTAGTAAAGCAGTTTTTCAAATTTTGATTTTTAATGGACTGTATTGAGCAGTCGATTAATCTGTTGACGATGTGAAAAAATAACGAAAATCAAAAGAAAAACTAAAAATAAAAACTCACCAATTTACTGGTATGCGGCTACAGATTTTCGATGCACTTTAAATAGTTATAAGTAGATCAGGAGAAGTATTTGGAGAAATAAGAAAAAAATAACCATTTAGTACGTGGAGGTTTAGAAAAAAAAAAAAAAGAAAAAAATAACGGAAAATAAAAGTTTCGACTAGATTAACTAGGTATTAAACGAACGATTTTTTTTTTGTTTGACTGATTTTAGATGAATCAGTAATCTATCCTAATGGTCACCACAAAACACGACTTGTGATACGGGGTGCAACAACATGGTGAAAACTTGGTCTACAATGAATATATTTTTTTTTTAAATTTTTGTCAAATAAAGTTAAAACATAATATAATAATAGTCTGTATTATTTATTTTATAAAATAAATTCAACTACTGTGAAAAAATTATTTAAAATACTCAATTTTTCACATTCCTGACTACCCGTAACCCCTTAAACATCATAATTGTAAAATCAGTTTTTTTTGCACCTATTGATTTGCAATTTTTGCAAAATAAATTTCAAATATTTAATTAATTGAAACAGACTCATAAAATTTACACATGGGATCAAAAATCACACTTTAGTCGTTTTTGATGTAAAATATTATATCTGAAAATGTATTTGAAGCATGACGGCAACTGTATTTATTCAACAGAAGGACAACTTTAAAAATCATGTTGAGTTACAAATACTTATTTCCACTACTTTAGTAATCAGGGAAGCAAAGGAATACGTTACTCCCTCTAATTTGTTCAATACTCAAAGGTTGTGTGTAATAATATTTTTAGAATATTTCAATGATTATAAGGAAATGAACTTTAAAAATAATTACGTCAACTTATTTATCTAAAGGGTGGACAATCTTTTGTATGACACGGATGAGAATAAATTTTACATTTCGTCCGCGTTTGTGAGTCGATTAAAAAATATTTTGCGGGCCGCAAGTTAGTTACCTAACATCACTGATTATTGTTATATTTTTTCTGTTGTGTAATATAATTTTGTGCAATATTTGATTATTATTATATTTTTATTTTTCTTTAAAGAAAAAAAAAAGAATTATTCTATTTTTAAATAAAAATTACAATTACGTTAAGTTTTATTAAGGAATATAATAATTGCTAATTTTTGACATGATATGCTCGGTCGATCAAGAGTGACGTAACCGCTGTTCTTATGCTTCCGGTCCTGTCACCGCCACGTGCGGTGCTCTATACTAATAACAGTAACAATTGTCTTGAATGGAAAACAGTAAAAATTCTTCGAATAAAAGACATTACTATTAATACTAAGATTATTAAAAGTTTATAAAGAATTAGTTTTCTGTTTAAAGTAAAAATTAGATTATATATTATGCACTTGACGACAAGGTTGGCATGTTTAAAACATGTTCTAAAACACAATCGAAATAAAACATGTTTAAAGTTAGTGTTTTAAACGATGTTTTAAACTATGTTTAAAACAAATAAAAAACATTACATATTTAAATGTGTTCTGAACAATCTTTATTTAAATTCTTTCGGTTTAATTGTAAATAAAATGTATTGAAATAAAAATAGCCTAATTATATCTTTAGTAATTAAAAATTAGGCAGTTCTATTCCAATATGCATCAATAATAAAATAATAAAAACAAAATTAAATTTTTCATTAGGTTAAACTAAATTTAATTAAATATGTAGGTATTTATATTTATGTTGTTTTTTTTCTTTTTTCAAATAGAAATTCTATTTATATTAAGTACCTTAAATTGGATCTATATAAATATATGTAAGCACGTCTGCACGTATAAAAAAATATATATTTATGTTAAATACTAATTTATGTTAAGTATTTCGATTTAAATCCTGAAAAACAGCGACTAGCATTGCAGCTCTTTCTACTAAGGCTACAGTCGAATGCAACTGTATTACCAAATCAAATATTTTGGAGTCGATTTATGCCTTTAGTGATAGCCGCCATTCTAAAGCACTGACTTGTATTTAATTATCGTATTTTATTTACCAGTTCAACTAACGGTAAGATTTTGAACTTCTTTGTACCGTAATTTAAACTCTTTTGTTTTAGTATGTATCATATTCAGTGTTACCAGATTGACTCATCAAAATCCCCCCAACATTAGTCGAAAATCCCTCCAAAAAATGCATTTTAGGGAAGAAAATCTCCAAAAAAATAGAAAAAGTTATTTAACGAATATGAAATACGTAAGAAACGTCCGAGTAGCCCAAAAATAACCAATATTTAAAGTGGTCAACTTTTTGAAAAATGTATTTTTTCAAAAAAAATAAAGTTGACGAGAAAAAAAATTAAATTAAAATAATTTATAGCAAAATATAATTCTAATATTATTTTCAAGAAATTGTTTATTGTATTTTTTGAAACAATAAAATTAAGCAAAATTGATTGTTGACTTTTGACGTTGTCTTAAAATACGGTACCACACATTAAGGGAGGAGTTCACGCCAGAACCGGCTAATAAACTAATTTTTTTCGAATCTCGTTTTTTGTTTTTATTTCGTTCTGTGGTTCTTTACAAACACGGTGATATATAAAACATGAACAAAAATTTTTTTTTCAAGTAGAAAAATATTTATTGTGAGTCGCTGCACAGCCAAATTGCTGCTCCTTTGCAGATAACGCTCCCCCCCCCCTCGCGATTTGATCAGTAATATTTAGTTTTGGTGTGTACACGAGTTACAGCATGCACTGAGATAATGTTCTTTTATTTGTATGCCTTTGTAGACGTTTTAATAAACAGTGAGTAAACCGCTTATTTTGTAATTATTTTTGTTTTTTACCCTTTCCCGAAACTTGTGTTTTTCCCGACAAGGAAAATCATATCTCAAGTTCTAGAAAAGATAGAGACTTAATTTTTTTTTATTTTGTTCATAAACATATTGCGCATAAAGTGGAGTATGCTTTTTCCATTTGAACAATTGTAACTATTTTTAAACATTTTTTTTTAATAAAAAATTGGGTTTTATAATTTTTAGAACTTTGGAATTACAATTTTATAGTTAATTTTTAAAATTACCTGAAACCCATACTCAGCTTTATGGACAGGTTCTTTTGGAATAAAATAATGAAGAAATATTTAAAAAATATTCATTACTTTTTGAGATATGGCGTTCCTTGTAAACGCTTAAAAACTTGTGAAAAAGTGCCCCCTCCCTCCACAGGGAAGAGTAATGAATGTTTCAAAAACAAAATTTTCTATTTGAAACCATCCCTAATTTGAAAAAAATTTCAACTAGCAAAATAATCATAAACAAAAAAGTTGCTTTTTTATTTGAACTCCTCCCCTAAATTTTCCTGGTTGATTTGAAACTGGTTTTTGAAGTTGAGTATTTTTAAGCAGGACGGCAAGTATATTTTTTAAACTGAATTAAGAAAAGCCTCAAAATTCCCCCTAGTTTGAAAATTTCCAGCCAAAAATCCCTAATAAGAAATTATCCCCCCAAAATTTCCTCCAGCAATTTAAAAATTCTCCAATTTTGTAGGAAAAATCTCCAATCTGGCAACGCTGATAAAATTTTATATTTCTCAGCAACGTCTTTGTTGTACACAGTATTCAACACGCATAAACAACAAACGATTTTATAAATATTACAACGAACAAAATATTCAAATTTTTCCAATTAATGCCACCTATTATAAATTAATACTACATAATTATGTAATTATTTTATGCCAGTGTCTGACAGCAAAAAGTCAGGCATTTCGAGACAAAAAGATTTTTCCATATGGTTCAATTAAAGGAATTAAACCTCTTTAAAACAAGTTTACAATGTTTAAAACTTATGTTTAAATTAAACCAATAAAAACACGATTTTGAACATAGGAACACTTGTTGAACTGTTTGTTTTATAAATTTAAAAAAAAAAAAAACTGTTTTTTTTCCATCTCTGCTTGACGATTTACATATATGCGGTTTTATGATTTCATAATCTATTATGTAAAAGGCAAACACCACTGACTCACCATATCACGAAGTCTCCAGAACTATAACACATACAAACAGAGGCGCGGATGGGCAGAAAATTTTGGGGAAATGACTTTTTTTTGCTTGTTAGTCTTATTTTTTGATAGGGAAAAAAAAAACAAAGTTATCAAGAAATGTTTTTAAAATCTTTTAAAATGTTGAACAAAAACTAAGTACAAAATTTTTAAGTTTAATTATGGACAGCAAACTCAGTTGGAGGTTACATACAACCAACTTAAAACAAAAATGTTTCAATCCCTGAATATATTAAGAATTATTGGTAAGTCATCTTGGGGAAGTGATAGGAATTCAATGTTAAAAATATATCAAACTTTAAATAGATCTAAATTGGATTATGGATCCATTATATTTGATAGAGCTAAATATTATTATATAAAAGTTCTCAATAGTACATAAAATGAAGTTTTACGGATATCTCCTGGCGCTTATAGAACAATTCCTAAATTAAGCTTGGAAATAGAAACTAATATTCAATCATTCGCGAATCGAAAAAAATGTTTCAAACAAAAGTTACGTATTTCGTTTCGTAGGATCCGAATTTACAATAAACATGGGGGTTTCCATTTAAGATTTCAAAGTTGTCCCTCGCCCCGTCCATAGAGGGAAGGGGGAAGGCTGGCTTTAGGATAGAAAGATGCCCTTTTCAGAAATATTAATTCTTTTGTTAGACAAATGTTTCACTATTAAAATGAATCACCTGGTGTAACAATATAAGATTCAATCTCACTTAAAAATATCGAAGATGAGAGGAAAATTTGACTCGACATGCTGCTCAGGTTTTTTTTTTTTTAAATTCTGTGAACCTGGCTAATTAATTATTAGTGTTTAAGACTTTATCAATTGCTTTTGCGTTTTTTGTTTTTCTCTTTTTTAAATGAGATGCCAAAATTTTTGAATAACCTCCAAATTTCCTATTACCGACCAGTTGATGTTGACCAGTTAATCAGTTATGATTAATTTGTGACCTATAAGACCAATTCTTTTTTAGTTTTCAACTTTTTAGATGGGATGCCTCTAGCATCATGTAGTCTCTTTTATTTCATAACTAGCAAGGAATCAAATTTATAAAATATAATACATTTTTTTTTAGTACTAGAATCCACATTATTAAAATACCACCTAGTAAATATATAAAATAATGGAAAATTGTTATCTTGATGCGTCTTTACTTTCCAATAAAAATAGCATTTATTGTAAGTGTATATAGAACCTATATAATATTACATAAAATCATATATGTAGGTACGTATTCATTATTTTTCATCTATATTGTTATATTTTATATAAAATTTGTGAACTTGTTAGTTACCACACCTATACACGTAACCATACAAAGGTGAACATATGTAAGTATTTTACAACACAGCAAGCACACATACAAACATACATAAATACGTACATACATATGTGCCTGTGCGTATATCTTTTATGGCAAAACATCACATAAATGCCGACAGTACATAGATATGTGCATACATGCATAGGTCCACATTGAACAACAATGCAAGCCAGCCAATACGGCAAAATACAACAAGCGCTAACAAACATATAGAAATGTAACAAAAATAAATCATAGATAAGCAATCGAAGTCGATGTGTGATGATAATACACTTTATAATACCAACATTCAATGATAAAATCACTTCTCGGTAACAAACATTACTTGTGCTTGTGCAAGTGCAAGTGTATCTTCTTATAACACTTATTAATAATATTTTAGATACCTATGCATCTTTACCCGATCTTTCATAAACAATACCTGACGCGTTTATTTAATACATACATTTTTAGGTATGTAATATATTTTTCTAATATGGAAGTATGTAAGTGCATCCTTGGTTAAATCAAATTCTTATATAATTAATAACATCTCTTATTACCAGTTACAAAGCTTATAAATAAATAGATCAATTTTTAAACTTCGTCCTTAACGCTCCTTTCACATTATATGGTTTTGCAACGGTTGCATTCTTTCAGTGGAATGAAGAAGAGCATAGGATCTTTCACATTACACGGTCACGGCAAAATGCCGTTGCCGTGCCGTGTAGCAGCCGTCTCTTGCCACTGGACTTGACGTTTGCGGTACGGCGTTTTTAGTTCAGTAGTGTTTGTAATTAAATGGATGCTTTCACATTAGACGGTTTTTTAACGTACGGCATTAGCAATATTTTGTTGAACTTCATGTTAATTATTAATTTTATTTGTGAAATGGATGAAACTAATATTGAGTGTAATAACCAGTATTTTAGTAGATTGTATGAAATTTCGATATTGTGTGTTTTGATGTTAAGTTCGCCAAGAAATTAATTAAAGGAGCCTGTAAACATCCGAAAATAGTTGAAAAATTTATTTCCGTCATTTTTCAGGTCCTTAAAGAGTCTGATAATGAATAATCCTACTTTCTAATTCTTCTGATTGATATAATTAACTTTATTCACACTTGTTACTTGTATAATGTTGCAAATCAAATGAAGATATTCAGTTTACAACGGCAAAAAACCGTGCAATGTGAAAGCAACAATATCACGGCGAAAAGTTGTACGGTTTTTTACCGTACGGCGAAAACCGTACAATGTGAAAGGAGCGTAAGCGGTTATATACAGTTGTAGCGGGCGAAACGTTGACATTTTTTCGATTTTTTTTTTTAACAGCAAAATAAATATTTATTTAAGAAACTGTTAAGGTGCGTCCAGACTAACACGTCGCACAGTGCAGAATGGTCGCGAACGTTCGCGATCAAAATTTGCTTATTTAACAACTAAAAACCGTCCAAACAGCCACGCCACGCCGTACAAAACGTTTGTGAACGTTGCAACAACAGTCAGTTTGGACGGGTATACGCGCACATCTGCAACACTTTGCGCACGAACAAACTTGAACCAAGTAAAGTCGGTAACTTCAAAGGAATCTGTTTGTTTGAACATGTACAGTTTGTTGCATGTGTGCGCGTTCATGCGCGTACAACCGTCCAAAGAGACGAGCCACGCTGCGCAAAATGTTCGCGAACAAAATACACATTGCGCAGCGTACATTCATTTATTTTCAGCGTTTATTTACATTTTTGAAGAATTTTCAGATTTAAATTAAATCCACGATGGACTTAGAAAATGTAAAAATTGCAGCTGCTGCGTTTATAATACTTAAGTGATGCATTAAAAAAGAAAAAAGAAAAAAATCACGGCGATACTGGATCACAAGTCTTTTTAAAAATAAAAATATTTATTGTGGTCGTGATTTATTAAATGATTTGACAATAAAGGACACGGGACAGTTTAAAAATTTTATTCGATTATCTTCAGAAGATTTTGAATTTTAATTTAATCGGCCACAAAATAAAAAAGCAAGAAACGAACTATAGATCACCAACTCCTATAAAAGAAAGACTTGCGGTAACTCTTTGTTTTTTGGCGACTGGAGAATCATATACTAGTTTAATGTATCTGTTCAAAATTTCTAAACAGAGCATTTCAAATATAGTGATTGAAGTTTGTAAAGCGTTAATCGAAGCACTAAAAGATTATATAAAGGTAAAAAAATAATTTATTTAAATTAATTGATTTAAGTTTATTTTTAACAATATTATTACATTATTTTATTGATTGGTATTAAATGTATTATAAAATGTTTGTAAGGGAGTTCCCTATCGTCACAACTGCTAGGGGAAGAGTTGGAAATATCCACATACTCGTATCTAACTGAATGTTCACTATTTGTAGTGCTGTTTACATAATTGTCGTATTTGCCCATTTCGGCGTCGAAAATAATATCATTTATGACATGCATCACAACAGAACGAACGTGATAATTTTTCGAGCTTAGTAGCTATATATTGCCCAAATATGTAGCATTCACCCTTTAGGGCATTTGCGACACTTTCTAATATTTTATACGCTTCTGATACTTTCTCGTCTTCTTTTCATTTTTTTTTTTTAGAGGATTTTTTTTGGAGAGATAAACTGTTTTGGTGTTTTTTGCGGTGTCTCAAGAGATACATCTTGGAATATTTCTGGAATAAGATTTTAATTTAAAAGAGAACTATCATTCGTTTCTTCAGGTTTTGTTTCCTCCATATTTTCGTTATACTGAAAGTTTTAAACATTTTTTAATTTATGTAAACATTAATTTCATAGATTAATATAAAAAAAAACTTTGTATCTACTACTACTATATCTACTACATTATAATTTGTTTGTTTCACATTACAGATGCCATGTAGTACAGAAAAATGGTTAGAGATTTCGGATTGTTTCGAAGAACTTTGGAATTTTCCACACTGTCTGGGGGTAATTGATGGGAAGCATGTGGTTTTGCAATCCCCTGTAGGTAGTGGAAGTCAATATTTTAACTATAAATTGTTTTTTAGTATTCTGTTATTTGCATTAGTAGATGCAAATTATAATTTTATATTTGATGTCATCGGCTGTCAAGGTCGAATTTCCGATGGGGGTGTTTTCAAAAACGCCAGCCTATGAAAAAAAATTGAAAACAACAAAATTTATGTATTCCGGAGCCCACTGTACTTTCTGGGAGACAAAAAAATATACATACATAATTATTGGGGACGACGCATTTGCTTTGCATGAAAATATTATGAAACCCTATACCGGTGTACATAAAAAAGGTTCTATGGAACGAATATTTAATTACCGGCTGTCTAAAGCACGTAGGGTTGTGGAAAACGCCTTTGGAATTTTATCAGCTGTTTTTAGAGTTCTAAAGAAGCCGCTATTAATAGAGCCTCCAAAGAAGTAATACATCAAAAATATATATACACCCACAGGAACATTAGATAGAGAAACGAACGGTCAGCCGATTGAAGGAAGTTGTAGAAGAGAAGAAACTAGAGATGAAAAATTTTTTCTACCCATAAAAAAAATTCCTCGAAAATCGACTCTGAATTCGCAAGAAATCAGAAATGAAATAGCCGAATATTTTGTCAACAATGGACAAATATCTTGGCAAAATTAATACAGCTGAACTCTTTTTGTGCGATTTTTTTATGCGGTTTTTAGAAAAATGGTCATTAAAATGCATAAAATAAATCAAAATCAAGAGACAGTGAGAAACTTAAGCATTTACTATAATAAATTTCTTTGAGAAAAATACTTTTTAACGGCTTTTAAGCAATTAATCAATACATTGCATAAGAACATAAGTTATTGCATCATTTAATTTTGTTACAGATGTATTTTTCAAAATGTTCATGATATTATAAAATTGAAATAAAATGTTTCTACCTGTAAATTACTGCTTTATCTGGTTTATAGAAGCAACTTCTAAGGAAATTTCTAAGTTTTGAGCATTTTGAGTTATGTTTTTTCCATGAAACTTTTTTTAAGTGGTGCCAACCAACCGCATAAAAAAAGTTTTTTTACAATCTGGATCGAACTATACTTTTTATAGCTATTTATGATATTTTTGAATATATTTTTTTTGTGCGATTATTTTTATGCGCCCCCTATCCACCGCACAAAAAAGAGTTTAGTTGTATGCTTAAAAATGAACATAATCATAATTAATTTATTATTCATTGTCACAATCACTATGTATTTTTTTGTTGAAATAAAATTAAATAATGAAATCTTACATTTTCAGTACTGGAAGTTTCTCTTACTTTATCTTTGTCCATTAAAAAACCAAAACTAGAAAAGACAAACCACTTACTGGAGTAAATATCGATTCGACCTACAATAAAATATAAATACATAAATATAAAAAAAGAAAAACAAAACCTGATAGTTTTATTAAGACTATTTAAATTTCTACCTTTTCCAGTTCCTGTAGATTTTTTCATTTTAGCTCTTTCTCTTCGAAAAGATGAAAGCAGCGAAGCTATTTTAGTTTTAATTATTTCTACATTTAAATTAAATTATGTTGCAATATCTTCCCATGCATCGTTTTTTTTGTTTCGCACATGATAATTTTTATTGGTTGGATCCCATAATTCCGGTTTTTTTCATATAAACTAATTAATTCCAATATTTGTTCCCGATTTAATTCAGACATATTTTTATGATAAGATTATATACGATATAATATACTGCAATAAAAATGATCATTCAATCCACTAATTTAAAATATTTCAAATTTTAAACTTCTTTATTTACTGTTTGACAGTTAACAGTTACACCGGCCATAAAACTAATTGTAAAATAAAATTGTATAACGTTGCGTTGTATTGTATAGCGCTGAAATCTGCTAAACGTAACCAAAAATACATCATATACTTAGGTACATATTTGTTGAAATTTGAAATGACAGCTAACCACCGAAGAGCTACCAACCTTTAAATTTTGGGAATAATTTTGCCCTTGTAAATTTGTTATAAATAGGGTTGAGCAAAATACTTCATAAAATTCATTTAAAATAGGGAACGTAAAATGGTAAAATAGAAAATGATTTTGCTGACATATTTAAAAGAGAAAATTAAAAATGTTTTTGTTGATCATTATTAAAACAGCTAATGAAAAATGGCTACTTAAAATCGATTATAAAATGTAGGCTTTTTTTTCTTTTCTAAAAAATTATTAACCCCTTAAAATTATCGTAACTGCAAGTCAGATTACTTTTAAATTAGATATTTCGAATTCTTTCGCAAAATTAGTTTCTTCTAGTGTATTTCTAATGCCGATACCTGATAGTGATAGCAATTTTATAATAAAAAAATAATAATAATAAAGTTTTATGCTGCAACAAAAATGTCTTTTGAAGATTTACCGACATTATCACAAACAAGTTTGTTTATGCGTAAACTGTTGCAGGTGTGCGCGTTTATGCGCGCGTACACGTCCAAACTGATTGTTTTTGCAACGTTCGCGAGCATTCTGCCTTGCACGGCGCGTTGGTTTGGACACACCTTTAGAATTTTCAAATAAATTGACCTCTATTATTATTGAAATTACATAAGAAAAGTGGTCAAGTTATTTAAAATGTACTCTAATAACTTCCAATAATACATGTTTTGGGATACTTGTTAAATTTTTTTCATAAAGAAATATTTGAAAATAACGGAACTACAACTGTATTTCAGGAGCGCCTTCTTTGGACATCACTTACGGTGGACATGATAATTCGGGAACGGTTCATCCGAAACCAAAATTTCAAAAACATTTCCTTAGTAGGTACATACTTTATTGTCTAATCGCAAAACGAAGGATTTAAATTTTTAAGGAAACAGCGACGATTAAAATAATTAATGTTTTTATAAAAAGTTGTAGTTGTCAGTGTGGAAAAAATGAATGTTCTACTTCCTATAGCTTTTGAGAAATCCGCGCGGCTTATTTGGAAAATATACCCGTATTCAGGCTCAATGTATCTGAACTCGGGTATATATATTTAATGTTTAATAAGCGTAGTTCAATACTTGAAAATATACCCATTAAGAGCACTCAGCTAGGGTATATTTTCAAACTCATAGTATGAAAAACATACCCGCACTTTCAATTTATTGATAAACGAATGGTTCAATCAAGTAGTTAAGGGAATACAACACTGTGACGCAGCAAAAAATTGACAATTTTAGCGATTTTTTTTTGCAAATGTGAGTGGATATATAAGGGTCGAATTAAAAAAAAAAACTTTAATGAGTATCTATTTGTTCATATAAATTTCTATAGAAAAATATTAAAAATTTGCAAACTTATTAATGCAAATGCACCCAAAAAAAATTGCAAATTATACCAACGATATTGCAATGATGAATAATCTCAAATTAAAAAAAAAAATTATTAAAGTACATAATTTATTAATGTATTAAATTATTAAAGTACATAATTATTAAAGTACAAAAAAATTTAAGCAGTATAAAAAACAGTAATAAATTATCAAAGTTTCTAAAATCGGCTACGCTCAACGATAGCCACTGCATTTAGAAATATTTAAAAAAAATATTATCCAAATCGGTTTGTTGGTTTTCGAGAAATCGTGGCCATAGTGCCAATAAAGATTGTTTAGAGAAAAACGCTTAAGAATTTTGCTTAAGTTTTTCTTAATATTTAAGATATTATATGTCGCTAACGATGTAGTAATCGCTATTTTCATTTTGATTAGTTTGGAACCTTAATTGTACCAAATACTTTTCAGCGGATTCGAATTCAAATAATATGATCCGTCCATATTCATACACTTTCGTAAAAAACACTTCTAAACCTATTACAAATTTTGCACGTTTAAGTCACACGTTAACAATTAAAAATTAAGATAGGAAGAAGCTAAAAATTATTTCAAAAAGTTGTAATGGTTTTTTTTTATTTGCAACAAAGTAACGCTTGTTTTAAATCATATGTGTAGAAGTACATACCTACATAAAAAGTATCGTATTGAGACATGCTGAGATCGAGTAAAAATTACATTTGAAATAAGTTGGAAAATACATAATTATACCTTGTTAGTAGTTGCATAAGATTACACTAATCGTCGGGTAGGTATTTAAATCCGCGTAGCAGTGTATTTTTGTACTTGAAAATATACCTAATTTTGGCTCTGAAATGAGGTACATTTTAAAGTAATTTTTTTAGTTTCTGTGTTTTAAATTATACCCGATCCCAGATCGGTCAGTGACGTCACAAGCTCTGACTTCGGGTATATTTTCAAAATAAGCACACGCGTGCAAGTGATCCATGAAATTAGGACCACAACATTTTTTGTCCGTGGTGCACAAACGACTTATGCCCTTTCTAAATACATAGTACAAAATAGTATGAATTTTATTGTGGGGTGCGGAGCAATGCTTAATTTTTCGTTCAGTTTTCTTTTCCTTTATTTCAATCATTTCAGTTATAAAAGTTCGTCGCATATTGTAAGAACTTAAGCTTCAATATTGTTAGTTCTTATTTTATTATTATTTTTTTTTAAAATTAAAATTGGAGCACTGCTGCCGGTGGATGGCGCGGTCAGCAGTGTCCGGCGGCATCGCCATCGGAGGGCATGCGCCGCCATACAAACCGTGATAAATAAAGCATACACAAAACAGACAGGGACACATAAATGCATTAGACAACGGACAAACACATACAATAAAAACAATAGAACTTTCAGACCCTGCCATCCCAGGGTCTAAGGGAAGCTCTCAATGAGAGAAGGGACGTGACCTACCAGGTCAAACAGAATGTCCCATCCTCAGGCAAAAATAGTATATAAAAAAGGGCATTTTCATACCGCCACTACATGGAAAACAAGATCTTCAGCGGCATGGAGAAACTTCCACAAAAACTTAACACTTACGTAAAAAGGGAATAACGAACAGACCCTGCCATCCCAGGGTCCAGTGAAATGCTCGTTGAGGACAGGATTTGTCGCATCGGGCAAAATAAGTGAGATGTCCTGTCCTCAATTGGGTTTAGTGACTGTCTTTACACCACTAGATATGAAGACAAGCTTCAGTGGCGTAGAGCAATTCCACATAAACTTCTAAGAAATATTGTAAGAAGCAATAATAAAGACAAAAGAAGAACTATGTTTGGACCTCAAAACTATACCACTGGGGGCCTGAAACCACCCAGGGCATAAAATATATAAGAACATTAATAAAGGTTCTGGTGGTATGTAAGGCCATCTACTGCTTTATTCAAGTGTCCAACTTACGCGGTTGGGGGCCTGGAACCACCCAGTAGATAAGAGAAATAATCGAGTTGAGGCCGAAATCCGTTTACTAATGAAACCACCAGATCACAACTACCCAGTTAAACCAGCTGACTGGGTATTTATAATACAAAATAATAGTAAAAAACGAATTTAAAACAATACCACCAGGGGTGTAGCCTGTAGGAAGCCTCTGGTAACAAAAAATAAAATTTTAAAAAGAAAAACACAAGATGATTAAAACCAAACAATTAACTCAAGACTTATTAAAAAAAAAAGAAACAAAATAACGATATCACAGACTTCAGAAAATTTAAAGCTCAGTGACACGATTCCGCTCCCCATAGTCTCGACAATTCCGAAATGGCTTCGTCAACACCTAGGAGCTCACACGTGTAGGGACGGTGACATCTGATTACTGAGCAACATGTACTTTTCTGTCAGATAACTGATTACTGGGTACATGTGCCGTTCTGTCAGATGTCGGGGTCAACCTACACGGGAGACCGGTACGATGACTAGGCCACGTTTGTCCGAGTCGAGGCTACAGAGAACGGGACAATGCCACAGAGTATCACAGAATTCAAATCTGACCTGTGTTCGCATCATTTCGACGGGGCGGAAGTACGCGCAACCGATGAGAACGAGTACGTCGGGAGCCGCATTCCTACCCATCGAAATGACAAGAACAAGGGCAGGGAAATATCACAGAGAGCGCACTATTTAAATAATACCACCGCAGGCATGAAAACCCAGAGTGGCATAACAAGAATCACAGTTTCATCACAGTTTGGTTAAAACAAAGTCACAGACAAAATATCAATTTTCGACACATCTGACGCGATTCACGAAACTGGTAAACATGCCCATACCAGCTACTGCATTCACTTCTGTCAGTCAATTGAGCAGCGTCAGCCCCAATTTCCAACTAAGCGCAATTTAGACTTTCGGTGATGTTTCGCTCAATACGGGAATGCCACACTGTCGATCCTACGACATTCATCCTTGTCGAAAATTTTGATCCGGCATCTTTTGTGAAAACAGTGGTACCTCGAGAAGGAAAGGTGCCGATCTTGGGTAGTCAGAGGCTAATGGAATCCGAAGATTACTGTATTGCGCATAAACTACCCCTGGAACCCTTAGCCTCCTTGACACCAATGGGGGATAAATATCCCTCACGGGTGCCAAGGGCAGCTGCTATAGGTGTCCTCACCACCTTTATTATTATTATTATTATTATGGACTTTTACGCCAACCTGGCGCTCACTACTCAGTAGGACAGTACTGGGTAACATTCACCTATACCGGCATTATGCAAGGTATTAGGCTCTGTGGAAGGGTAATGTGCCAAACCAATCCGTAAAAGTACCGTAGTACATTCACGGACGGGTTTGTCACATCACTCCCTATATTGTTGTTATTGCTACTTGAAACGAGGTGTTATTCGTCTATTTTGGTGTACACTGGGTCGTACGGCGAGACTTTTGTGGGAGCGTAGATGTTGGCTCAATGACAGAGGGCTGTGGAAGCCTAGTTCGTTTTCGTGTCCTCAGATGGTAGGTAGGAGTAGGGACAGAGGGAAGGGAAAGGACTGTTTGTGTTTGTGTGTGTGTTTGTGTATGTGTGTGGATGTGTCTTTCTATTTTACGTTTCTTGGTGTAGATGTTTTCTGGTTCATCAAATTGCTCATTAAGATCGGGTGTTCCTGGAACTGCGCGTTTAGATGGTACAGAGGTTGACGGACCTTGTGTGTTATTGAATTGGGGAGGATTGTGCACCAGAGCGGTAACAGTGACAGTGCGGCAGTTGTTCGATCCCCCCTCTCCATCAGACGAATCTGGATCTGTATGTGTGTTAAGTGTTTGTCTTTCAGTGTTAGTGTATTGTGTGTTTATGTATGTGTGTTGTGTGTCAGTAGGATGAGTGTCAGTGTTTTGTTCGCTCACTGTAGATGGCTCAGATGGAGTAGAAGCAGGTCTTGTGCTTTCACATATCGCAGTCGGATTCGTATTACTGAGGAACTTCCGTACTATACGACACGTGTTTATGATCACTGCCTTTTGCATAGTGACATATGTGTATTTTGGGAGACCCAAGAGGCTCAAACTATTATGTAGTGTGTGTGGAATGACCCCGGTGGCACTGAGCACTATTGGAACGATGTGGACATGTTCCATTCGCCATTGTTGTTTTATTTCGGCTGCGAGGTCAGTGTATTTATCCAATTTAACTGCGTGTGTTTTTTGTAAGTTGTGTGTATTTGGAACCGCAATATCGATCAGATAGGTTGTCTTAGTGTTTTTCATTACGAAGGTGATATCTGGTCGATTATGATTTATGGTCTTATCTGTAATAATCGACCGATCCCAGTAAAGTCTACAGGAGTCATTCTCCGCTACTACTTTTGGTGTGAGCTTGTAGTAAGGTGTTTTATCGGTTATAAGGTGGTGCTTAACCGCTAGTTTCTGGTATATGATTTTGCCAACCTGGTCGTGACGGTGTTTGTATTCGGACTGAGCGAGCTGAGTACAGGCAGCTGTGATGTGTTGGATCGTTTCAGGTTTGGAATGGCATCTCCGGCATGAGTCAGATGTTATTGACGAGTCACGAAGTATGTATTTTGAGTAATTCTTTGTATGAATTACTTGATCTTATATAGCTAGCATGAATCCTTCAGTCTCCGGGAAAAGACTTCCTTGACTCAACCAGGCGTGCGACGCTGCTTTGTCGACGTTACTCTGATTAAGATCATGTGGATGTCTCCCATGTAAAGGCTTCCGAATCCATTGCTGAATTTTGTCCTCCTTCGTGACCAAACGGCAAAAACTATCTGGCATTTCTGTGTGTGAGAGTTTTAATGGTGTGCATGCCTTTATTATTATTATTATTATTATTATTATTGTTATTATTATTATTATCATTTTTTTTTCCAATATTGTGTATGATTTTTTTTTGCGTTTTTGACCATAGCTTTCTAGCTTTGTATATTTCTATTCAGCTACCTGTTTACTTTTAAGAGTGATGTAACTTTTTTCTGTTTTCCTTTTAATTTACCGGCTCCTTTTAGTTTCCTTTTAAGCTCTTTCTGGCCTCTTTAATTTTACATCAATCTGTCTCACTTAATTGGTTTTCATTATGACCAGACTATAAAATTTTCTTCTATCTCTGCAGCAATTAGTACTATATCGTTATCAGCACCTCTCTAAATATGATAGTAAATAATCAGTATCATTAATGCTGTCGTCAGAATTAAAGTCTGAAAATTGTTCATTGGAATAATTTTATTCTTAGTTTTACTCAGATTTTGTAATAAAATACAATTTTGCAATCGAGTTAAGGTAGTTTTGTCAAATAATCTCCACTTAAAACCGTGAAAGCTGTTTTGAATTGGATTATTCCTTCGAAAATGTTACTAGGATCATCCGGAAAACATGATTTTTCTCCTTTTTGATTATCTTTTTGATACATAAGGGGGAAACTTTATTATCATGTATAATACAGGCCACGATACAGCTCAGTAGTGATTTACCTTTTAATTATGTGTGGTTCATTACGCATTTGAGGAATTTTTTTCAACTTTTGGCATTTTACATCAAGTTAATTACTTTAGATATTACAATTATTATTGTTATGATTCAGTTATACATTGTTTACTCTACCGTATGTACAAAAAATCTTTAGAAAGATTTATTTATTACTGTTTTATTTTGCTTTATAAATCGGACACCACATAAAGTGCGCTGTATAACTTGTAATGAGACATACTATGGATTTATAACTATTAAGAAACAAAACTTATGGTACATCTTTTAAATAGTGGTGTTTTATCTTTCAGAAATATCTAGTTTATAATCTCAAAAAATGAGAAAAATATTTAAGTTGATATATATTTAGCGGTTTCCCGTAACTAATTTTTTTTAACAGTTGGTCTTCGTTAACAAATTACTTTTTACAAAAATGTTGTTATAATCCGTAAGAATACACTTTATCAAAGTAAAATTTAAAGAAATATGTGAAGTTACTTGGACAGTAAATCCAAGTAGATACTTAACCCATTAGTTAGTTTCTAAGTATTTCTTGAAGAAATTTTGAGACTTTAAGCTTCATATTTCATACAGAAATTGAAATGTGACAAACAGAAAAAAATGTACGATCGGAAAAGTACTTCAGTGACCTTTTTGGAGTATTCCATCGTCACGGGTGGGACAATTTTAAGGGAAATTTCTTTTCCTGTTCTCAAATTAATAATCAAAGATAGAATTGTTGATTTTTTATAAAAGCGGATATTGCAGTTTCTTATTTTATATAAAACTTAAAAAGAGAAAAGAAATTTCCCTTAAAGTTGTCCCACCCGTGACGATGGAATACCCCTTCTGACTAATTTATTATTGAGAATAGAGTGTTACAAAAAATAAAAAGCCTCTGTGGCAGCATCTGTATAACATAACGAATTTACAAATATTGGGCACTAGTGGATCCCACCTAAAACCTGTATCCATTTAAAATAGTCTATCTCTGTAACAGTAAAAAACATTTTAAAAATCAGTTGAGTAGTCTCTAGGTCCCTAGCGGATTTTATATAGTATAGCATATATCCATTTAAAATAGTTTAACTTTTTATTGGTGAAAAAAGCACTTTTGGAAGCACTGGGCCGTGGCGGACCTCATATAACATATAAATTATATCCATCTAAAATAGCTTAGTTCTCTAAAAGTGAACAAATTTTTAAAATCGGTGATGACACGTTCTTGAAAAGTTAGGTAATATTTTTTTCAAAAATGAAACAAACATAAATACTGTTATTGTAACGATAAAAACAATAAAGCATTTATCGTAAAGAATTTCAGCAAATTTCTTAATTTTTCTCAAAAGCCAGATCACTTAGGTTTAAAAGCTTATCTTGTATAATTTTTCTGCGCTCTTTTCGATTGTGTAAAAAGAGGTTAAGCAAATTTTTAATTCTAGTAAGTTTCTGCAAAAAACCACTAAAAATGGCGAAAAATGGCCAAATTTTATAATGGCCAAAATTTTGACTTCTAAAAATCGTGTTTGCCTGACGAACTCATCCAAGAGTTTGGGACTTTCGATCTTCTCACCAAATTTTGTAAAAAACTGGATGCTTCGTTAGAGAGTTATCGTGCAGAATAACTTCGGCGCGTTTCGGTTTCTCGAAGTCTCAAAACAAATTTCTGTCATAGTCCCGGGTTCAGAGCTTACCACGAGACTCGCTGTAATAGCTGAAATTCGCTAAAATAAGATTTATGCTTTGTGTTTTAAATATTATGAGTACTTAAAAGCATTTTTTTAAATATAATATTCAAAAATCAAAATTTTCGTCAAATTTTGTGGCATCAAATGACTAAAATTTGTAACTAAAAACAGTACCTATACAAGATTTTGTTAGTATATAAGAATATTATTTGTATCAGTTTAATATTGTGGTGTATAGTAACGCAGCGATATACATATATATATATATATATATATATATATATATATATATATATATATATATATATATATATATATATATATACTGTTTTTAATAGTTTGCTTACTTTGTTGTCATCATCAGGAGCATTATGGTCATGGAGTGTAACACCGTTTCCGGATCTGTGACAGGTGTTTTCCTCTCAGTTCATCGTTATTATTTATTCAATCCATAGAAATAATTTATATTTTTAATTTAAATATTTATACATAAGTGGTCACTCTCTATCTGTTATTCGTTTCTGTTAACAAATGTTCGTTATATTATATTTTGTATGTCCTTATTTTCATAGCTACATTTTAATAAATTTAAAACGAATTATATTTATGGGCAGTTCTTCAAACGATGGAAGAAAATAGACTTAATTCCGTCCACACATTTTTTTCATGCATGAGCTTTTGAAAGTAGTTTTATTTCAAGGTGATGACATTTTTTACACTATTTGAAAGTGGCCAGTCAAAATGTTAAAAATTATAAACTTTATGACCATTATAAAAAAAGAGACATCCAGGAGAGTGAAAAAATGAGTAAAAAACTAAAATTAACAAAAGAGAATTTCTTATATTGATTTTTATTATTAAGCACAATTTATTAAACTATTAAACAATTTATTCAATTTTATTATTAAACAATTTTTATTATTAAATTTTTAATTATTAAACAATTTATTATTTGTTTAATAGATATTATATATTATATTAGTAGTATATATATTAGTAGTTATATAGTGTATATATGTAAATATTAAAAAAAAAACATTTTCAAAAAAAAAAATTAATTAAAAAAAAAAACTAAATAAATAAAAAAAAAATTGGGAATTTATTATTTATTAAAAAATATTCGAAGTCATTTACTACAGTTTAATATATTTTATATATTATATTAGTAGTATATAATATGTATCAGTAGTTATATTAATTATATAGTATATAGGTATTATACAAAAACAAAAAATATGGGAATTTATTTTTTATAAAAAAATATACGGAGTCATTTATTACAGTCTTCTAATGACATTTAGCTAATTTATTTACATTATTTAAGTTAAATCCCCGTTTTCGGAGCTGCCAGGAGACTGAGAATTCTTCAATATTTTTTAAAAATCGGTTAAATAACGTTTTATAAAAAAAAGACAGGTCCGCTATTCCAATACAGCATATTTACAACTCATACAACTGAAAAATTTCTTATATCCACAGTATTTTTCACAAAAATGCTGACCAGGATACTCAGAAATTGACTGGATCGAGTACGATCTCACTTACAATGTTAACTGAATTAATTGATACAACCCCAAATTAAATAAAACATGTACTTTATTTTATTTATTATATTTGAGTTAATTACTATGACAAACGATGATTTAATCGGAATATAATTTTTTTATATTTTTTATGTGTTTTGTTTTGATAGGAGAATGATGCAAAGTTCGGGAGACAAAATTCAATAGAATATTTCTTAAAGAAAATATAAAAAAATTCAGAAATTATTTATACAATAAAAAAGTACCAATATTATAGATTACTACTGCAGTGTAAATTTTTTTTTTATACATTCAGAAAAAATAATTATTTAGTCTGCTATGTTTTACTTTGGAGAGGAGACATACCAGGAGACTGAGAATTTTACATTTTAAATGTCATTTTTTATAAAAATTATATTTCGAAACCGGGTTATTTTGAGTGACCAGTTAGATGCAGTAATGGTTTACAGTTTCCATCTAGAAAAAATGTATTTTTCAAAATATACGTATTAATATACAAAATGCGTTGGGCCGTCCAAAATTCCATAGTTTGAAGAACTACCCTTATACAAACAGTATTCTTTGGAATTAATAAAAAATACGATCTATTATCAAAAGTAAATTATTGTTAAAAACAATATCAAAGCGATACAAAATAAAAACGTCTGGTTTTATCTATATATATAAAAGCCAAATACCACTCATTCACTCACTCATCTATCACAAAATCTCCAGAACTATAATACCTACAAACTTGAAATTTGGTATGTAGGTCCCTGTTGGGTCGTAGGCGCTCGCTCAGAAAGGGTTTTGCAAAATTTTTAGTCTAACCGTAGAAATTTACGAAAAACCGTAAAATATCAATTTTTTATTACTGTATACAGCAATCTATGAACTTATTAAAAAAATCATACAAATTTTAGATAGTGGCTAAGTATTCGTGAAAAAATAATTTTGGAATTTTTGTAAGTATTAATAAATATTTCTATAGATACCACCAATAATATTTTTACCTATGACTACTATGAAATTACTGGGGTATTTGACAATATTTAAAAAAATATCTATTTTGATTTTTAAATAATTACTCGAGTCATAATGATACTGAATATTCCTTTTTTAAGTTTTTTCATTCAAAAATAAAAAAAAATTAATTAAATAAAATTACAAAATTTACGTTAAAAATGACGTAATCCAAAACATCAAGCAAAAGCAGCTTACGTCACAAGCTCGTTCGAATATGTATTATATTGTAGTTAGGAAGAAAACTGTTTACTTTTTTGGTAACTATGAAAGAAATTTTTCATTATTAATTTTTTTAAATTACTTGACAATTTAGAACGTGTTTAACCGTTTACACTCCGTAATTCTATATTTTTCGGAAGAGACACAAATAGTTTATCTGGAGTTTTTTTGCTTGTGTTTCTACACTGTCGCGCTGTACACAATCTGTACCGCATTTTTTTTGTTAATAAGAAATTATATTCTAAAAAAAAACACAAATGTCACAATTAAAACCACTACCTACTAGATCAACTACTACTACTCAATTTTTTAGAGCCAATGACGTCATACGATTTAAAAGAGACAGAAAGCATCGTTTTTGCGGGCTTTTTAAAAACTGAAATTTTATCGGTGATTTTTATTAAAAATATAGTACAGAATAATTTAAAAATGTGTATTATGAGTTTAGTAAGAAGTAATAAACACACTAATATAGTTTTTAAAAAATTGTCAAATACCCCATTAGCACGTGGCTCTGCTGTTCTCAATAAATTCCATACAGATGAAATTTTCATCGAGCCGGGCCCGGTCATCCTGATATTAAAAATGAAATATGGACTTTACTTATCTGTCTCCAGTATTTTCGAGAAAACGGTAGCAGGTATCAAAAAAATGATAAAACTATAGGTAAAATAGTACTGAGATTCTGAAAAAATGGACATGGGGCTAAAATTCCCCCGTAGGCCTTTGCAGACCTAAAAAACTCTTCAAATAAGTGATTAGACGGATCTTATCGAAATTTTTCTCAAATATTATTGAGATTCCGAAATAAATTTATGTGAATTTAGAAATATTCTCCAGAGCCCTCGGATCTCAAAATGTCTCACAAATTACAGTGCTCTTAAAGTTGTCAGTATGACTATCTAACTATCTAAGATAAGATCTCAAGGTATGAAAATTAGACATGCTACTGAAATACGAATATAGCGGAGAACTTCAGAATATCTGATTCGAAATTAAGGTGAAGTTGGAATGAATCCTCCAGCGCTATCGAATTAAACAACTCTATACTCTAATTAAACAACTTGACTGATTTTGATAAACGTGTGGTCACATTGTCCGTCAGTTACACCAAATAGGGCGCAAATTAAAAAGCTGAAGAAAGGCCCCCTCCGGATAAGATAGGTGAATCTGCCTAAGGTCCAACCTGGGTCGGGGGTGCCATGGTAGGGTTCGCCTTTGCACATGTATTCCATAGCTTCAATATTAGGTCAAGGTTGCTTTGCGTTTTCGAGGTGTACCAAATTTTCAATTTTGGACTTTTCCCGATTTTCCACTTTCCTTCCACTCAAGTGCATAAGTATTATATATGTGCATGTAGGGTTCTAAGAGCTCCATAAGACAGTGCATGCAGCTCTCCAAAACACCGTGTTTAGAAGAAGATATTTGCAAAAATTTCTAAATAACCTATAAAAACACACAAAACGCGACCTTGGACCAAAATGAGACAGATTTTTGAAATCTACGCCTTTGAATTAGTGAATATATGTCTAAAATTATTTCGCAAAATTGGGCCAAGTAAGGCTAATTTAAGGATTTAAATACAAGGGGCTCTAGTGACACTCGGTGTTGCAGCCGCCTTAGTGGGCTTGTTCAGCCATAAAATATGGCAACGCCTTCCTCTCACCCTTAAACAAAGCAAGCGTGTGCGATTAAGGTTCATTATCAGTGTTTTCATCAGTATGGAAAGGTCTCACAAAATATCATAAATCAAAAAACATGACATCCGTCACAAAAAGGTAAACTGAAATGTTAAATACAAGTTATCCTTGAATTCTTATCTCAGTTATTGAACAGTTTTGTTAAGGGCACATGCTTCTTAAGGTTCCTTACCTCCAACTTATCTTTATCCACACTTAACGAGCCCTGCCATTGTCTAGGAGGTAGGGCGAGCACCTAGTGAACGTGTTTTTTTAATTGTTGATGTTTTGCCAGACCTTTCCAGGAGGAAACACTGGTTATGAGATTTTATCAGGCACCGCACACGTGCTTTTACTTAAAATGATAGGAAAGCTTTGTGATTTCCTATGGCTGGATAAAGCCATTAAAATGACTATAATGCCGCGTGTCTAGAGCTCCTTGCATTTACAGAACATTTGCTCTGATACAACTCGAAAATACAAAGCTAGTTTGTCTCAACTTTGCTAGATATTTTTGATATTTTTTTACTAATTCGAAGCTACATTATGTCATTTAGCCTATGTTTGTCACAGTTATAAGTGATTTCTGTTGACTATTTATTAAGTCATTACATCACTTTGGGGGAATAATTATTTTTCCTTTTTTTATTGGCTTAAATGGTGTAATAACATTTCTAAAATGACACTCGAAGGAATTATGACTACGAAAATATTTTAAAAATCAATTTGAATTCGATTTCTATTATGACTTATGATTATATAATGACAATAAAACCAGCCGCGCACTAGCAATTTTTTTATCACGTCTAAAAGCACCTTTTAAATCACCGAGTATAAAACGTATTGTTTTGTATTGAACACAGCGCACTGGTGATTTTTAAATCGAGGCAACTAAAAAATTACATCATATTATATTTTATAAGTGAGAGAACCGTTGCCGATGATAATGGAACATGTATGTTCAGGTTAATATTGGAGCGCACTAGTGACTATTTAGTTGCTTATAACTATTTCTTATGACAAATTTTTTTATTTGTTTTTGTAAAACTGAATCATGGCGTTGAATGTTGAAGATTTAATTAGTGAGATCGAGAGACGACCAGCGATATATAATATAAAATTAAAACAACATTCTGATGAAAATTAAAAAAAAAAAATTATGGTTTGAATTATGTGAAAAATTTTTATAAAATTCATCGTTTGTTCATTTTTTCAAAATTTTTATAAAATTCATTCACAATCATTTGTGTTTTTATTTCTTTTTTCGTAATTCGAAAGCGCATTCGAAACCCATTGCTCTACTAAAATTGTATATTGGTTGTAGAGCAACTATCTAATCAACTAGTGCGCGCTTGTAAAAAAAGAAAAGCAACTTTTTGTGGTTAAACTATTCAGTTGCCTATTGTAAAAGTTGCTAGTGGGCGACTGGCCTAAATATAGAACATTTTCAAATACAACCTTGTTTACTAATTTGTTAACAAATTAGTCATTTTTTTGCCGCATTTGTATACACTGTATATAAACCTGTGATTCTTCTAGTGTATTGCTTTCTCAGAAGTAATAACGAATAAAAAATGTTAATAATATATTCTAAATTAAAATATTATTTTAATTTTCCTTTAACACCAGGGGCAGATTACCCAGTATGTCTACCTAGATCACAACCTAGGAGCGGCAAGTTTTTAGGGGCGATAAATTTTGGCGAATTCTCAATTATAAAACTTTTTTAATTAATTAGTGTCTCGTACCAAAACTGGCAAAACGGAACACTTATGCAATCACTTCGGTGTCTGTCCAAGTGTCACAGGCAATTTCCTCTGAAACCACTCAACGCGAAAATTTGAAACTTAACACGAAGATAGGGTGTGGTGGCCTAATTACAGATGTAAAGTTGAATTTCGATTCTGGGGGTTAATTTTAGGAGATAATGTGGGAAGTAAAACAATATTTTTTGCCAAAAATACCGAGTAAGATATCAAATGAAAAGCTATTACAGCACGAATTCAGTAATATATATAACTACATACTTTTGTCTATTTTTTTATTTTTTTTGGAAAAATATCTTAAAAATTTGCTGTCCCGGCCTTTATTACCAGAAGAATCGTTCAGAAAAATCTGACAAAATTGACGAACATTAAGAATGGGCTGCAGATTGCTTCTTGCACAACTTCCTTGGTATGTAAAAAAAATAGTTCATGACATACTTTGCTTTGATCAAGATGTTAATCAGTAATTGTATTAATGGTATTAATATTATGTTAAACGGGTATTTTGGTAATTTTTTATAAAGTGAGTTTTAAAAATTAAAGACGAAGTAAGGAACAAATCTGTACACAAAGAAATTAACAATAATATTTAAAAAATTTTCTAACTAAATATTATCTAATACAATTTTTATAATAAATAGTAGCTACTGCTAATAATTATTTTTGAAAGAAGAAAAAGGTGACTCTTAGTACTTTTACTTCATTTAGCAAATATCACTGTTCATTTTTGGTAAACGTAAACAGACGTAAAATTCATTAAAAAATATGTTTCATCCACTTCCATATTCCGTTACAAAAAAATTGATAGAAACAACTGATTGTACGGAACACTGTTAGCGCAGGTACGACTTGCATTTGACGTAGGGTTGCCAACTTTTTTTGAGAAAAATATAGGATCTAATCTTTCGAATAAGAAAAAATAAAGTATTTTTATCAGAAAAAAAAGTATTTTCCAAATTTAAATTTTTATTGCTTTAATTTTTTTTTTTGTATTTTTAGCACATGGTAACAATTTTTGTAATCTATGAACGTTTCATAGTTAGTTTTACAATCTAAGTTCAGATTTAAATAAATTAATAATTCATTTTCTATTAAATCTATGAAGGATCTATTTCTCTGGCTGATCACGAATTGCATCCCGCGGTTAAAAAAGGCCGACCCGACCCTAAAGTTGTAAAAAAAGGTAAAAAGCGAAACACACGAATTGCATCCCGCGGTCACTTAGTTTAGTGCTTTATTGCTTTTGAAGGTGTAGTTGAATACAAATATATACATACCTACATACAACTTATTCATTATTTTATATAAAATAATTTTCAGAAATCATTTTTTCTAAAATCAGTCATATTTTTGTTTTATTCAAGTTCTGTCTCACCAATTTATTGTATTTTAATAAAATAAAAAAAAAAAACATCGCCACCTACGTATTCAATTTGAATTGAGTTAGGGTTGGTAATCAGTAATTTATTAAATGTTTTTTTATAATTTTTAATTTTAAATATCTTGGAGAAAATTTTACCGAAAAACAATTTAATTTCATTTTTCTTTGAATCTGGAACTCTAATTTGCTATTTTGGTCTAGTTTCATGTAGTTTAAAATTATCAAGACAGGGCTATTTATGTAGACAATTTCTATAAGAAAGTTTAAGAAACTACTGACTACGGAACCCTAACTTAGTGCAGACTGAATACCTACTTGGCGGTTTTTTTTATTAAAATACAATAATGACTAATAAAGAGGTGAGGTAAAACTTGAATAAAACAAAAATATGAAGGATTTTGGAAAAAATTATATTTGAAAGTTATTTGATATAAAATAATGAATAAATTGTATGTATGCATGTATTTATAATCAACTAGACCTTCAAAAGCAATAAAATATTGACCGCGGGATGCAATTCGTGTGTTTGATTTTTGACCGCGGGATGCAATTCGTGCTTTTTATTTATGGCACCTTGGGGAGATGAAATATTTTACTGACCGTCACAGTCAAGATTCAAAATAAAGTATTTTAGCATACTTTATTTTTATGCAAAAGTATAAAGTATGTTTGTGAAAAATAAAGTAAGATACTTTATTTAAAGTATGATTGGCAGCCCTAATTTGACGACTTGTTTTTTTATAGATTAAATAAGCGATTGTTTTCTTTATAGATTAAATATGTAAACGATCAATCAGAGTAAAAATTAATTAAGTAAAAATAGTTTTATTTATTTATTTAATTAATTATTTATTTATTTATTTATTTATCTATTTATTTATTTATTTATTTATTTATTTATTTATTTATTTATTATTTATTTATTTATTCGTTTATTTGAGACTAAAATATTTCTGAAATTACCTTTTTTATTTTCTTTCTGCTTTTGATAATCTCTACACTTAAGTCTTAACTCTTTAATATTCTTGCCGAGGAGGTTGTTTATTTAAGATTCTATGACGAATTGTATACTTAAAAATATACAGACCACAGAAACAATAGAACGAATATAACTATCTCTTTTCTGCAATCACTTATGTGCTTTTATGTGCATCTTAGGCTGCTTAGTGTCATTTGCTCAGTACCCGTCGCTGAGTGTAAGTCAGTCAAACAACAATGCATTTGATTGTTGTTAGCATTGTAGAACCCGCACAAGTATCACACATATGTATGCGAACCAGGATCACGTGCACCACCGGTCACTCACACTAACAGAGTTTACCGCACAAAAAACATAGTAAACACCGTGCACGTATACAACATATTTTCTATCTCATGTGGTTACACTGGTTCCAGTAGTATAGAGATAGATATTTTTTCTCTAGTGCTCTATGATACAGACAAAAGTAGAAAAGTATGTTTAAGGGGGGGGGGGGTAAGGTTTTTAAACTTTTTTTTTTTTGCATTTTTTTTTAAATTTTTTTTCTGAATGTACAACATGTCGAGCGTGTTATGTCAAAATTTCAAGTAAATCCGAGCAAAACTAATGAAGATACAGCGTTTCAAGCGATCGGCCCTCATGCTCGATTTTTATACTTGCCTGGTAGTTGCGCGACGCGCCTACCTGGTAAGTATAAAATTTACTTTAATTTTATACTTACAAATCTTATACAAAACAAATACTTACTATAATTACCCGCGTAAATATAAAAAATTATATCATTTTATTGATGCTTAGTTTTTTGTTTTTGAGTATAAAAAACTTTAAATCCATTTTCTCGCAAACAACATTTTTGAAGTTCGTGAATATCATAACTCAAAATCTACTTCACCAATTTTGTTGAAATTTTGTACACTGTTTCTACACATAAATCAACAGGTAATCAGGTGGAGTTTTTTTTTTTGCTATTTTTTTCCAGATTGTAATAAAAAATTAACCGAAATTTTTAGCAAAAATTGCGTTTTTTACTTCAAAATGCTGCCAAAAATAAAAAAATCGAAAAAATACAAAAAGCTCTTCCTGATTCCCTAGGGAAACATATCGCCTTTTAAACGCATTTAGATTTTTTTGTGTCGGATGATCCGGTACCAAGTTATGATGTTTACCGCAAAACAACTTTTTTTCGAGGCGCCTCCGGAGATTCGCTGTCACGGACTTATTTATCGATATTTTTAATTGATAATTTTTTCAAAGATACTTCAGATGTTATACTATAACGTGTATATGAAATAAACCACCATTATTCATATCTCCAAAAAAAAATCATGAAAATGTCTTTTTTTCGCTTTTAAAACCTTACCCCCCCCCCTTAAGTGTCTTTATGTACGCACTCCAATTAGTCGCATCAGTACCAGGTTCTAGTTAGGATGTGTTTCAACGTGTACTCTTTCAATTTGATTAAAAAAGATATAGGTAATTCTTAATTAATAATATCTTTCTTGAAATAAGTACTTACTTAAAAGAAGTAAAAAAGCGTAGTACAAGTTTTTTACCATCTCAACACTGGTGTTAGAATGTTTTTGTGCATTTTTGCGACGAGTTGTTTAAAAAAAACCAGAAACTATCTGCAAGTCGGAACGACTCAAGATCGTTTAGTTTCTCTTGCAATTGTATGTATTGAAACTGAATTATGCAAAATATTAGATGTGGATTTAATTTTACAAAAGTTTGCAAAGAAAAAAAAAGGTACAGCCAATTTTTTGTTCGTATTAGTATATTATGGTAATATTTTGTCAAGAATTTATTGGTTTAAGATAAAAAATTAAAGAAATAAACAGAGATAACAAAATATTATTTTTATTTACCAGTCGGCGGGGAGGGGGGCGGAGTGTTAGTAAACAGTGTTACTAATTTATTTATTACATGAGTAAAGGGCGGCAAACTAGTGTAGCCTATGGCAGTTGAAATGTTTAATCCGGACCTGTTTAAAACGTTAAAGCCATTTTAGTAGGATAAGAATGTAATTTTACATGTAGGGTTGACCGGAGTAATTGTGAATTGGGGCAATTGTGAACGGCGCCTATAATTTCTAAAATAACATTAATATTGTTAAAAATCAACTCTTAGTATATTTTTCTGTCCTTTCTCAATATGCTATTAAAATCTGATAACAATTCTCCAAGTATTAGTATCTTCTTTTTATTATAAAAAAACCCTTGTAAAAATTTGTGTATCTTACTTCGAACAATCCTCAAAAATTTTTTTTTTAAATATATTTTATTTTTTTTTAAAGGTAAGAAATGATTAAAAGTACTTCTGAAGAAGTGGTCTAAACCCTGAGAGGGTTTCTTATTAACTGCTAAAGAAATTGAACAATTTATTACCAATTCACAATTACCCCATGATTTTAAAATTGTGCGGTAATTGTGAACGTCATTCAAAAATGCCCCCATTCGCTCAAAAATTTCAGTAGTGTCCTTTTCGGAGTTGAAAATGTTGATGAAGATGGTGGTGACATTATTGTACAAATTTCCGTTGTACAAACAATACAAAAAAAAAAAATTGTGTAAAGAGCGATATGTTTTGTGTATCAATCTACGAAATCATTGCTATGCTCCCTTACCCAGTAACAACTTACAAAAACAGAAAAATTACTTGTTTTCAATGTCTCTGTGAGTGTCCAAGGGAAATAGAATTAACACAAAACCATTTTTTTTTCGTTTACAGTATTAGACCTAATAGATTGTTGTTTTTTATTCATGTGAGCTAACTGTATTTCCTTGAAAAAGTCTCACTTTCCTTGTTTTTGTGTGAAATTCATGTAATTTTTTGATTTTTTATATGATAAAATGACAAAATATCATCAAAATATCATTTTTAGCTTGTAATAAATTTGTTCCTACAATTTTTGTTATTTTTATTTAACCTTGATTTTTTGTACAAATTTGAGGTATGCGTAACTTGCATTAAACAAAGGGAAATTGTGACCGCTAAAGTACGATGAAAAAATTTAAAATAGGGTAAATGTAAAGAATTTGAGTTGGGCTTTACTCTGATGTACCTCATTTCTCTTGTAATCCATTCTAATTAATTTTTCTGATGGAATTGACTTTTACCCCAAAATTCATAAGATTTGTAAAACCGCACCTGGGAAATGTGAATGGCATATAAAATTTTTGTTTTTCATACGAATTTGCTCAAAATTTGTGTGGTGCATCCTGAATAATGTAGAATTAAGAATAAATCAACCATAATGTGATATATAAAATAAAAAATACTTAAAACAACGCTCTTATCTCAGTTCATGAAAATCCATACACAATTACCCCGGTCAACCCTATATAACTGAATATTTGCTTTTAAGTAATCTACGAACGTACCATATTCCCACATGTTTTATTAACGTTTAAAGTTAGTTTTATTATTTAGACTTTATTTGGACTTTATTACACTTTATTGAAATTTAAAAAAAATCATTTTCTTATGTATTTACTATATGTTATAAAATAGATATATCTTTAATATCAGACTGCATGACTGTTTATTAATTTTAATAATGTTAGGAATAAATTCTTTGCAAGATAATAATGTAACTTTGAAATGTAAAAAACTAACAAATTTATTGCGGGGGAATTTTTCTAACTTGTGAGAAATTGCTTTCTATTTCCCATTCTTTTAAAAAAGGATGACGTTATTATGTAAATAACTAAACTTTTTTTGTTTTTAAATAGTTTTAATGTTTTTGATTTACAAATGATACAAATAAACTGCATTTAATAATTTCTAACCCTCCAACTTTATTACAAAACAAGTGGTCAACTTGTTCAGTTACAATCAAATGTTCGCAGACGGGATCAACGGTTGGCTGATCACCCTATTTTTCATTTTATTTATATAATGGATCAATTCCTTTACTTAGATCTGTCCTACTGAAATATATTACAAGATAGCTATTTACTTGATAGATTGTAATTTTTCTTTTTTTCATAATGTTTCATATTCTTGTTGGCGAAGCCCGTTTTTGTTTTTTTGTAACTATAAAATGGCGTCTAAATATTAGTGACCTGTTTATTGCTATAATTATTTAAATAAATACAACTGAACCTGGTTAGAAGACATCTGTTGCAACTATAAACACTTTCCATTCTATTTCATTCTTATAAAAATATTTCATTGGGTTAACAAGAACTCAGGGTAAATATGGGAGAGTTGCTGCACATTTTGCAACTGTGGCATCTGGCATGACATAATCGAATGAAAAATAATCGATTATTGGAATTTTGAAATATCTCGAGATATTTCAAGATATAATATAATAAGTTTAAATAATCGAATGAAAATAATCGATAAAAATAATCGAATGAAAATAACCGATAAAAATAATCGAATGATTACTCGATTATCAATCGATTATTAAAATAATTCGATTGATAATAATCGATTATTGAACTAATTCGATTATTCTCGTCACTAATATTTATATCTGTTTTATTTTCGAAATAAAAATTAACTAACTTTTCAAGAAAGCATTATCACCGATTTTGAAAATTTGTTCACTGTTAGAGAACTAATCTATTTTAGATGGATATATGTTATATTATATGAAGTCTGCCAGGGTCCGGGGATTCCAAAAACGGCACATATAAACTACGCATCGATTTTGAAAAATTTTTTATCATTAAAAAGTTAAAATATTTTAAATAGATATATGTTATAGGTACTATATGAGATCCACTTGCGTCAAAAATTAACTACTCAACCGATTTTGAAAATTTTATCACTGTTAGGGAGTTAAACCATTATAAATGGATATAGGTTTTAGATGAGCTCTGCCAGTGCCCAATACTTGGAAATTCGCTATGTTATGCAGATGCTGCGACAGGGGTATCTTATTATAATTTAAGTACTGTTAATCATCTTCTTTTGATCATTATTTCTTTTTTTTTTAATATTGATATTCGTGAAAAATGGGATAAAGAAAGCAATTTAATTATTACTTTATAGCAAATGAATATTAAATATTAACGTATTTAAAATTGGGTACCCGGTTGGTACCTTTTTACATACCGTTTTGCATGTATGTATGTAGTAGTAATTTTTTTTTATAGGTGCCATATATTTACCAGTATATATCATTTTTAAAAATATTTTGTATACATATTTAATTAAGGAAATGGTCAAACAACAGTTAATATGTATATGAATCAAGTTGTTTTAAATAATTATTTAACAACGAAATATTTTAATATGCATACGTATAAGCTTGTTTTAAACGATCCTCTTTGTAAAAACTGTTTTGTGTTTTTATTAGATATTTAGTGTGAAATTTCTTTTATTGATTACATGCACCTGAAAATGAGAATTTGTTTTTATTTTTGGTTAATGCAAGTTATTATAGAATAAAAACTTAAGAGAATAACACTTTTTTTTCGTAAAGGTTTATGATGGGCATTATAACAATTTTCAAACAGGAGCCAGTTTGTTGCTAAATGGCATCAGTTTGAAAAGAAATTTTGGTAATCAACGAAAGAATCAACCTTAATTTGTTTATAAAAAATACATTTGTATCCCAATTTCAAAAATATTGTGTACCGCCCTGAATAATTTATTTAAGGGGAGATTCGCCAAAAAAAATCGATTTTTTTTCTTCATAGCTATGTTCTTTAAGGTGTTAGAAATATACTTATAAATTTATATTTAAAAAAAAAAAGAAAGAAAAATCAAAAATCAAAAAGTCATGGGCATTTTAATGTACGCACTTTACTATTCAATTTAAAAAAAATCTTTAAATGCTGTTTTCTCGAAAATACCCTTTTTAAACATGGTTCCTCATGTGTCTCAAAAAGTATTTGAGATATCAACATAGATCAAATTGCATATTATTCCTCGATACCGTCTTTTTGGCAGGAACTAGGATCTTTTGGTTCCGTAATACATTTTAAAAATGCGATTTCTCACTGGTGTTTTATTTTTTTTCTTAGATCCTAGTTAGAGCCATAACTGTATAATACGCGTTTACTTCGCAATAAGGTTACTTCACGAATTGAATACAGAGAAAGAGATGGAACGTTATTTGTTTACCTTATCACAAGTTTTTTTTTTTTGCTAAAATGTGTTGTATACAGTATGTTCCTTTAGATATTTTAATTCAAAATTTTTACTTACAAAAATGATATCATTATAACTTTTTAAATAAAAGAAATACGTACATAATTTATGTATCCTCATGTAAGATATGTCATATGTATATTCTGATTTATTTAAACATTAATTGATAGGCTTTTTGCCACATATGTACATATTATTTTGAAATTTTCAAATTGTCATATGTTTATGTATTTTTTATACAAAATAATAAATTAATATATTAAATAATTAAATACATATCTAGTTTTGAACAGACTATGTGCATTTTTCACGATGTTTTTTTCTCAGAGACGATATCATAACATGAATATTTAAAAATATTTTAACTTGAAAAAAGTGATATGGTTATATGTGCATTTATTATTACGGATCTGGTATGTACAAAACTTTATTTTATTTTATTTTTTATTTTTATCACACTTATGTTACTTTTATTGCCTTTATGTGTATATCTATATACGTGTACATTTTGAACACCCTATATACGCTTCACTTATAGTAACATAGAAAGAGACAAAGCTTTCTTGGGTACCGTTTTGTGCGGCATTCGTGTAGGTATATTTTCAGCAAATTTTTCATTTTTTAATTGTGGTTCACTGGGAATTTCAGAAAGCGAGGAACCATCAAGGTGGAAAAATCTCGCAGTGTCGACTTCAAAGTCATTTATAATCAGCTCATTTTTGAATTTAAAAAAAAAAAAAATTATAATCTTAAGACATGTAGAAACAATGTTGTATATTTAGTTTTTTAATTAAAATATTTATTTCTATAAAAAGTCAATCGGGTGAAAATTACTGTATCTTTCCCATAGTTTTAGAAAACGTAGTTTCGAAAAAATTTCAGAACGTGTTTATCCTATCATTTTTGAGTTATAACTTATAAAGGGAAATGTGGCAAGCCTTTAAACGTTCTCAACTGCTTGAAGTTGTTTCAGGTTTCGGATTCGAAACGATTTTTAAAATATTCACAGAGTTTTAATTCCTTCTGAGTATCTGAATTTAAGCTAATAAAAAAAGGGGAGAATTTTTTCTCTTAAAAGTCATGTGACACCTTAAATACTTAATTCATAATTTTACGATTTCTAAATTAAAAAAAAAAATCGTGTATTGTGGAAGGCACGACTGAAGTGAAACTTTAACAAATCGAAATTTTGTATCATTTTAGTTTAAATGATACACGATTTACTACTAGCTGTACCCGCGATGTCGTCCGCACGACGCAAAGTTATAAAATCCATGAGAAATATATAAATGTAATAATTATACAGAACTTGTATAGAACAAGAGTCTTTGCGTAATCCATGCACGGGCTCAAAATGGTTTTCATATTTTCCTGACGGAAGGAGACATTTTACCGTAATAAAAAGTATCTTAGTTGTTGACCCGGATAATAAGTTATCATCACACATAATTTCATTTAAATCCGTTTAGTAGTTTTTGCGTGATGCGTTAACAGACAGACAGACAGACAAAAACTTTAAAAATCGCTGTTTTGATATCTACATCGATAACTATTTACAGTATCAGTACAATTTTCATAAAAATAGTCCATGTACGGAAACGGTCTCGTTACAGTTTTATTATATGTATAGATATAACTTGAAACAAACTTTAGAAAAGATATAACATGTGTATGAATATGTGGAAAATTTGAGAGTATGGTGTAATAAATAGCCCTGACCAACGGATTTATCATTTGCAAATGAAATTTTTAAAACTTTTATAATGATAATAAGTGACGCTTTGTAACAAAGTATATGTATAATTTAAATTTTCAGAATCCTTTTATTTTATTTTTTTATATATTTTTGTTATTTTGTTGAAAATTACCATCACAATGAACACATACATACATACACATTTAATGAGATAATAATAAAACAATATATGCATGCCTTCATATACACGTATGTATATATGCTGTATGTAGGTATGTGTCATGTACCTACCGTACATGCTTAGGTACATATTATATGAATATGTATAAGTAATTAAGGACTTTTGTTGTTTGTTCCTAACGTTGTTGTTGATATTATTATTATTCATTGTTATTTTATTGTTATATTATTATCTTGTTTTTAAAAGGCTTTTATGAATGATTAAATTACGTGCATTCCATTTCTATTTTCCATTGCATTATAAAAATTAATTTAGTTATCTGAATTTTATATACAAAATATATTTCGTATATCGGTACAACTTACATTGATATATTTTTCAAGAATATTATATTATAGTAAATTTCAAAGGCCGGTTTGTTGATGCAATCTAATTTAAAGAAATTTGAAAAAAATAATTTCAGTATGCTTGTAGCTTACCTTTTGTTATTAGAAAAATTAAATATAAGGAAAAAAATGCATAAGATTTTAATATAATAATATAATGACATTAAAACTCTTTGCTTTTAATAAGGAATGTTACGGAAGTGTCTCCCTGGGATTTCGTTCATTTTAACATAGGTACCTATATTGTAGTATTTAACAAACATATTAAGTATAATAATATATGCACAATTACATATTTAGGGGATAAAACACCCCTTCAAAAATTTGTTGGAAAATCATACTTTGGTCTTTTTCTCATACTAACCCTTGAGCGATATTGATGGAAAAGTGTATAAAAATATTTAGACTGAGGTTACATTAGTCGAGAATTTTTTTCTTCGGGGTTACGTTATCTTTAAGCGGTTAACACTCCTCAGAGTGGGTTTATTAAAATTTTTTCAGAAGTCATAGCTCAATTTCATTAAAATTCTGTAAAAAAGCTACACTTCGTAGTTAGTGAATAATACATGTTATTCACTGTAACTGAGCGATGGATCTAGGGAGTTATGGGAGGCAATACATGAAAACGGCGGGCTATACAACTCAATCAAAAGAGTAAAAAACATGTGATTAATACGTTGTCAAACTGAAGTGGCTTTCGAACACAGAATCGGATAGCTTAATGGCAAAAGCATCTAATCAGTGATCAGGAGACCCTAAGTTTAAATCCCAGCCGATTCAGTTTGATACTTTTTCAATCACCATGTGATTTTTAATTAACCTTTTTAAACAAAACATATGGAAAAAATTTTTTATCTCAAAATGCTGGACGTTTTACTGCCAGTGATTAGTACAATAAATAAGGTTACAAAAAAAGGAAAAGAAAAAAAATCAAAGAGCCCAACATCAAAAAAGTGAACCCTAGGAATTTACAAAATATAAATTATACAACTATGTTGATAAAATTGAACATTATTTAAAATTATACCGTATTTCGGAAAATCTGTCACAGATGGCGGCACCTGTACCAGTAAATATATACATATCACCGCATTTCGAGCCGCCATATTGCAGGACGAGTTAACTCGTCTTATTCATTTAAAGAATTAATACAATATAAGTTAAATTGAACTCGCAGGAGCACGTCAATTATTCCGAGAGGGGAGGGGGCATTTGCGTGAAAATAAACTTTAAGGCATTACTTCACTTTGAAACGTCAGAAAAGGAGGTTTTATTCGAGAATTATTTTCTCTGTCATGATTCATGAATGATGCAATCAGTATAAAATTTTTTAGTGTGTTATACGTGATATGGAGTACACAAAAAAATTTACAAAACAAAATGGCATCGTGGAAGTAGGTCAAACACAAACGCTGTTTTTTTCGAAGAGATTAATGGTGGGCAGCATAACAATTTTCAAACCGCAATCAGAAAATAATTTTTTTTATCATTTAGATTATTTTTATTAAAGGGGTACACAAGATTCGTTACCACTTGCGGCAAGTGCACACTTGACGCATACACGACTAGCTCGGTAGAGCTGGGGGGGGGGGGGTGTAGGTATATCCTCGAAGAGAAAAATTTACTTATTGCTACTTGTTTTTGTTTTGTTTTGTATTAGCTTTGTGGCTTTGTAAAAAAATCTCAGCACATCTGTAAGATTTTTCATAACTCTCCAGTCCGACGGGGATAGAGTGTCAATTCCACCATGTTTCACAACGTATAAATCTACAGTCTGTTTTTGCTTTAAAAGTCTTTGTAACATATTATATGTGCTGTTCCACCTCACTTCAATGGCTTGAATCAAATACTATGTCGGCAGTCCACATTGTTTTTAACATTCAGTCAATTTTCTAGATGCTTGCGCGCTTCTTTTAAAATGTCCTACAATTTTCCGGCAAATTTTAATGATTTTTTCGTGATTATTTTCGGTAAACTATGTATCTTTTATTACGAATGGCAGAAATCATATTGGCTGCGTTGTCTTATAAAATTATAAATAGTCTGTCGCTAGTATCTTATTTATTAATCATCTCCCTAAGATTTTCCTCTATATATATAAGCCAGTGTGATTATTTTCGAGTACCATTACGTTCAGTATAATTTTTAAGCGTTGTTGTCCAATAATAAAATGACCAGTGAGGCTAGGGAGCGAGCATGTTTTAGTTGGATTTGTCCCTATATCAGTTGTTCCATTTATCCATTTACATTTAGTAATCAAATCTCGTAGCTTCTTTGTCACTTCTAAGGTATGTGTGGGTCCATAAAATTGTCTGAATACCCCTCTCCCCACTATAGAATACGCAGCATGTCAACCATGATTACCACTTTAATGATTTTGAAGTTCTCACTTGTGCAATGCTAGGAATCGTAGTGGATTGGTATGTTATGACTGACGTTTGATTGAAGTGAGTTTTTTAAATCACTTTTTTTTCCTTTTTTTTTTTACTTTTAATTTAGTTTTGATAATATTCGAGTGTCGTGGCTATATTCTATTTCATGAAATTTTGACAAATGTTGTTTCAAACTGTGTAGGTACTGCTTGATTTCTAATCTCGGAACTTCCCAAAAAATATGATTATTTGCACAACTTACAAATTGCTCCGGATAAATTTGTGGAACTTTCATCAAAGTATTACCAAACAGGATCCTTTCGTGACATTTCTCTGCGTCGATGATTGAATTCTAAAACAAAACAAATTAGTTTGTTATTTATATTTTACGTCCCTTCTAATATAGATAAATGAAAAATTTAAGTCTGCGTATCTTCATATAAAAGCTATTGAATCAAGTTTTTAAAATCTGTTTATAATAAAGAGAGCGAAATTATAGATCCAAAATAATGAAAAATATGTCACATAATATGCACATGTATATGTTTGTATGTTAACTTATATGCCTTTTTTAGGGCTCCGAAGAAAGTCCTATTTTTTAGAGCTCCAAAAGAAATCTCCCAAGATTATAATAGGTTTTGAGATCCCTAGAAACCGAAAATAATATTCACTAAAATTTATATATTATATTTATATTTAGTCCCACACCGTTGGACAAGTTCGTTAGCCAGCCATGTCGGATGCCTGGAACATGGTTTTCTTGATCATTTTTCGTGACAAAAATTAGTTTTTTACCAAAATTTTCTCAAGTTAAAAACTTTTTGCGACATTTATTTACACCATTAGAAAGAGGAGGAAAAATCACTTAAAAGGATGCAAAATCACAGTAAAGGGATTTTTATAAACGGAAATTCGCTATGTTATGCAGGATGCTGCGACAGGGGTATTTTAAATGTTTTGTACATAAAACAGAGATTTTTTTACAGAATTTGAAAATATATCCTACTTTTCTATATTAAAATAAGTCAAACAAATCATTATATTCAGAGAAACTCTTTTAACTTAATTTTTATAGCTAACTAAACACTCAAAATATTTTCCATTAATTTTAGAAAAATTTTTTGCACCTATTTAATGTTAACAATCGATTTTAAATCAACGACTTAAAAATATGTATTTAAGAACACTTTAATGTTCGTTAATATCAACTCAACAATCAATTTGGAATTCAACCAAAAGAAATAATATATTTCTTAATCTTATTATAATAATTTTAGCTTAATTTGATTTTTATACATAATATACTTACGCTGATAACTTGTGTTTACAAAATCTTTGCATTGTTTCAAACATATTTTAAAGAAATGTATGCATATTTTAGAAAAAAGTTTTGCATATTTCACCATAAATGCTTGAGAGAGCAAGTCTATAAGGACAGTACGTTTAATTGATATAGACTTTTTAAGAATAAATGTTTTTAATTTCCGCAGAATTATTTTGTTACTGATGAGTTTAAACTGCATTTTTGTATTATTTGTTTCAGACTGTTATTCATTACGAATAACAGTATAAATATAATATAAATATAATATATAAATATAATATATAAATATAATATATAAATATAATATATAAATATAATATATAAATTTTAGTGAATATTATTTTCGGTTTCTAGGGATCTCAAAACCTATTATAATCTTGGGAGATTTCTTTTGGAGCTCTAAAAAATAGGACTTTCTTCGGAGCCCTAAAAAAGGCATATAAGTTAACATACAAACATATACATATGTATGTATATGACTATATACAATCTATTATTCTATTGTGCCACAAACATATTCGTTCATATAATTATATACCCCTGTCACAGCAACCTGCATAACATAGCGAATTTCCGTTTATAAAAATTAGTTTTTCTCAGAAACTAGTTGACATAGAACAATAGTTTAAAGACCTTTTTTATTAATTTTTTCTCTTCTTTTAAATGGTGTAAAAAAATTTCGCAAAAATTGTTGATTAAGTGGAAATTTTGGCAAAAGACTAATTTTTTGCAAGAATAAGAAGCATGTTCCTGGCATTCGACATGTCTGGCTAACGAACTTGCCCAACAGTTTGGCATTTCCAATATTTTCACCAAATTTCGTAAACCTAGGAACATTTGTTTTTCTATATCGTGCGGATACACACACACACACATATATATATATATATATATATATATATATATATATATATACATATATATATATATATACATATATATATATATATATATATATATATATATATATATATATATATATATATATATATATATAGATATAAATTTTAGTGAATATTATTTTCGGTTTCTAGGGACCTCAAAACAAATATCTGTCATAGTCCCGGGCTCAAGTCGCGTCATCACAGTGGCTGTAATTGCTGAATTCCATTCTGGAAATTCGCTAAAAGTAACTAATTCTCAAGATTAAACACTGTCTTATTCTATTCAGATCCACTACAACAATTAAGGTATCTAAAATTTTTAGAACTGCAATGAAATGTTAAAAATTTTTTAATTTGTGAAACATTACTACGAATTGCCACCTTTTGTTCGTATTTGAACATACGTTGGTATACATATTATTATGCTCACTTTAATGTTCAGCTAAACTGAAACTGAGCACTTGATCTCCTTGGTATGCATGACCAAATCCATATTTCAATTAAAAATCACATAGTGATTGAAAAATTATCAAACTGGATCGGCTGGGATTTGAGCCCTGGACACCTGGACACTAGCCAGATGTCCAGGTGTCCAGGGATCCAGTTTGATAATTTTTTCAATCACTATGTGATTTTTAATTGACATGTGGACTTGGTCATGAATACCAAGGAGATTGAATGCTCAGCTTCAATTTAGCTGAACATTAAGGTGACCATATGAATATTAATATACGTTTAAATACGAACAAAAGTTCGCCATTCGTAGTAATGTTTCACAAGTACTCGATAATATTTGAAATTAGAATAACTATTTCTTACATTAAAGAGAGTAGTAATACATGTATATGATTGAATGGTTATCGGACTGGAGTGGCTGTCGAACAGAAGCTCGTCGATCTAGGGGGTAAGATACCTGGCTAGCTACCAGGAAATTCTGGGTTTAAGTCCCAGCCGAATCAGTTTGATAATTTTTTCAATCACTATGTGATTTTTAGTTTATAAAGTCATTGTTCGTAATGAATAACAGTCTGAAACAAATAATACAAAAATGCAGTTTAAACTCATCAGTAACAAAATAATTCTGCGGAAATTAAAAACATTTATTCTTAAAAAGTCTATATCAATTAAACGTACTGTCCTTATAGACTTCCTCTCTCAAGCTTAGACCTTTTATATATTTTGTTTTAAATATTTCTGAACTCCTTTTCTAACCTTTGATGATCAGTTCATGAACAAATTATTAAATATTTAAAATATACATGTAATACGTATAATTAATTATAAGTACCGTTAAAGTTTTTAGTTAAAATCTTTTTCAATTTGATTTTGGATTAACCATGATTTTGATTTGTACGTTCTCGTTTTCCTCGTAACTATCCCGGACAATTGGTAGTTGACTGCATTTTTATTTTATGGATAGTGTTTTGAAATGTTTGTTGATAATAAGTTTCGAGAATAATTTGGTTACAGTAAAAATTCAATATTTGCATTGCTTGATATAACTGGCCCATATTTGGTGTTATCCACCTGCTTAGGCTGGTAGATTCCAAATTTAATTAAACGTTTTGCAACTTATGACACCTGTATAATATACGTTGGTATTATACGAAAATTAGATTATGTCGACATAATAAAAATTTTTTAGCAAAAAAACTAAAAAAGTAATAATAATAATGCGGTTAACCGTCAGTTTTTAAAACTTTTTGTCTGTAAAACGCCATCTATATTATTAGGTATTTTTATACTTTTTGATAATTTTTTTATATTATCTTACGTGTTTATAATAACTAAAATAGTGTCTATAGAGAACTAAAGTAGTTTAAATTGAAGAAGTATCCTGAGAATGAACTCTCCAAGGAAAGCTAATATAGTAAAATACTCCAGAAGTGTAATACTTGTTTAGTTCTAACTAAAGTAGTTAACAAAACTAAAGTAGTAAATTTCACTGACTTGGTGCTCGTCAGACGTAGTCTTCTATCTTTATTTACAATCAGTGAATTATGAAGTTACTCATATATGAAACTGTGATAATTTCAAAAAAAATTTAGTTTCAATTCTACACAGCGTTTAAGAATTAACTTTTCAGAACAATGATTTTACACTACATTAAATAGGCAGGCACCATACTTGACTGACGTGATAAAAAATTATAAACATGCCTATGCGGTAATAAATAGTTTTAATCAATGACGTCACAATAACGTTTAAGCGTTCAAGTGCAGTGCATTAGACGATGAAAATTTAACAGTATGGACAATTGATCTCAGCTGATTCATTCTTGATTGCTCGCGGGTGACCAAAATATTACAAAAGATGTGTAGGTTTATCATACATTGCACGTGTGTACTACACGTATATGTCTAATATACATACATATGTATCTATTAATTTAATGGGTTATATTATTATACAGTTGTGATGGTCGGAAAAGTATATATCATTTTTTTTATCTTTTAAGTTAATTATCTTAAGAATACTCCCACCAAATTTTTTAACGATCGGAGCATTAAATCCGAAATTATAGCTCTTTATAGCACACTGCCTTGAGTAGCGCCGGTGGCTGCGCCTGAGCAGCTACCGCTAAATTAGGAAGCTATGGATCGGTATAATATAATATAAGCGGTACGTCAACTTTTGCTGTTCTATCGTATTGTTTGAAACTTTAGAGCAGTTGTGTATAGACCTTCGAACGTTCAACATCGAATATGAAAGAAATAAAGTTGTAACTTTAAGCACGATTATCTCGGAATCGTATTTTTTTGAAGGTACTTTTACGGTGGACATCGACACCAAATTTATACTACTTATTTATTGTAATAATAACTAGTCATCCACTGAAAGATTTCCAATTTTTAAAAAAAAGTTCTTAGGGAAAAAAATTAACATCTTGAAAAAATAAACTTTTTGTTAAAATTGTCGCCGTTTCTTTAAAAATTAAAATTTTGACAAATTTTTCGTTCAACTACCAGACAATAAAATATACTAACGAAATGTTTTTGAAATTTTGATTTCTGATGAACCGTTTTCGAGTTATCATGTCCATCGCAAATGATTCTCAAAAAAGACCCTCCTGGAATACAGTTATAGTTCTACTATTTTCTACTATTCTACTATATTCTATGAAAAATATTTAACAAGTATCCCAAAACATGTTCGAATCGATGTTGTTAACAGTTTTTAATTGAATATTTATTTTGCTGTTGGAAGAAATCGAGAAAATGTCATTTCAGCCGCTGTGACTGCATATAACCCCTTGAATTCAGTATCATTGTTTTGAAAGTTAGCTTTTGAAATAAAAATTATAATTCGAAATAGACCACCAAATCTCGAGGTGGATTGAAAAGTTCTCTTTCTTGGATAAAATAATCAGTTAGTTCCTAAAGCTAAAAATTAACTAAATTATCTACTACTTCAGTAATGATTAGGTTGAAGAGTGTTCAAATATTATAAAATATCTTTGATGATAATAGATAGATTTTATACATAAATACACTGGTTTCTCGTTGTAAGCAACATCAAAATTGAAATAGAATTATATGCCTTACTCTTTTTATGTATATGCGAATTTTATTATCTAAAATGAGTAAGATATATGATTTTATATTTCAAGTTGCTTACAACGAGAAATCAGTGTACATAGCTTTATAATGAAACTACGTATTACCGTAATTATATCAGTAAATAGTCATAGCAGTCCAACAAAATATAAATGTCAAATATCGTGGGAGTGCTAGAACATATTAGACTATAACAGATTATACCTATGTACCTAGATTTTGTCCTGGACATAAAGAACGGCAGTCAGTCTTGGAGTCTTCTTGTGTTAAATCTATTTAAAACAAATATAACATGAAATACAGTATGCAAACTTCGACTTTAGTTATAGGTCAAATTAATTAAAGTTGGTCCACTTGAGCATTGTCCACACACACGAGTAAAACCTTGCAACTTCGTTTGCACAAGTAAACGTAAGAGATACAGTTACAACTAACAAGTAACACTACCCAAGTGTCAATCGTCAATTTTCTTGAAACTTTGCTGGTCACTTGTACAAGGTGAAACCTGCCCCTTAAGTCGGGGGTTCAAATCGTATTTATTAAAATATCTCAAAAACTATAAGAGAGAGAGGGAAACTTTAAATCGACTAAATGTCCCTCTTTAAAAGACCTATTCACCTGTATCAGTTAAACCACGATCGGGCTGATAAGAAAGGCTGGAGGGGTGAAAATGGAGGTAAATTTTTTTGTACAACCTGAGTGGTTCTATATATAAAATTTGCATCATCATAAATATAGAAAGAGCACCAAAAATTAGAGGATACTTTTTTTGCGTCTTTCCGAAATATATATGGTATTCAATACATAATTATGAGGAAGAAAAAATACGATACATTATATTGCATTTTATTATTGATTGCAAATACTTATTCGGATTCTAGCGACTTTGAAACGTGGAGATATATCCAAATAAGCGATTTGCAAAATCGAACCCATTACAATAACTTCCAATGAGGAGTTAAAAGTTATATTATAGTGACGAGATTGGGTAATTTAGATATCCATCACTTTGGTCCATAAACTATTTTGATGGAGGTATTGTACTCTGCATCACTTTTCACTAAAGTTATGCCATAAGCATTGGATAGTTCGTTACTTTTTGAATTTTAGTTTCCTGAAATTTTTCTTCTAATTTTGTTTTTATATAAGAATTGATTATATTTTTTGATGACATCAATAATATTTATTATAACACATTTGTTAAAATATTAATTAACATTTAAACGTGTCCATTGTTCGTTCATTGAGTGCTATAGTTTCATTCAAATTTTGTTTGTATATTTTATATAGGTACTTATTATTATCTGCGGTAATATATGGATGGTTGGTAGACCCGAAAGGACCTTCACAAGTTCGTACTCCTTTAAATTATCGAGCGCATCTCCTTCCTTTTAATATAAGCGCATTCATTATCCAAATCAGAGCATCATATTGTAAACAAATTGTACAATAGAGTAATTTTCAACGATATATTAGTAAAATAGAGACAGATATAAATAACCATGCACACTTATTGATGATCAAACGGTTTGAAGAACACTGACGTAATAAAAACGTTAAAATTAACTATGTGTGCTGCTTATTGTGTGTGACCTGCCCTAACAGTGAAAATATAAATGTGAATACTTGAAACTGTTTAATTTTCCAATGGATTACTTTTCATACATTGATGGCTCTTTTGAAAAACAAACCTTGAACTTACTTTTCGTCTTACTTTGCTGCTTAATTCGATTACGTTATTTATAAACGTAACTTTTTCTTATTCGTATAGGTATATTTGGGTGCATATAGGTACTTGTTCAAATTTAAAAACTACTTTGTTGTACTAGAAAATAAGTCTAACGTTTCTTTTATTTACAATCGTTTTCTAAATTTGAAAACTGTTGTCATTTTCCGAATCCATCAGTTCACCAAAAGTACCAATCGTCGCCTACTCGTTTTAATGGCATTGACCGCGACGCGGAAAAATGTAGTCGTAGAGTTAGGCTTGTGATTCCGCTGTAAATTGGTAGCCCAGGTATTAACGGAATCAAAATTCCTAATTTCTTTAGATTTCGCTAGATGACATATTATACTTTTGATAATTATTAAATTAATTCTTTAACACTATTTTGTTAGAGTAAAAGCTAACTTATAGTTCTATAATTAAATTGTAATAAAATAAAATATAATATTGACCAGGTTGTTACCAAAAATTAAAACACATTCAATTACAAATTGTTTTACCAGCAAATCTTAATTCTGTTTTACTCTTAATATAATCGGTATAAAATATCTGTAAGGTATAGATAGATATGTAATTCTATGATTAGTTATATTTTATAATGTATGTTGGCAATGATAACTTGTCTATTATTTTTAATATACACAACGTACACCGTACCAGTGAAGATGGTATGACCGTCTATTAAATATGGCTGATTAATATATTACTTTGTACAATCGATCTTGTAATTAATATTAATATTCTACATTTAACAACTAAATGTTTATTAAACGCTCCCGAATAAACAATATAAAACAATTATCTTTTTTGCTTACATGCTAGTAAGTATTATGGGCTGAATACAATCATAAGAAAACAGTAATAATTCCACCGTGATTTTATTGTAGTAATAAAATAATTTGCTATAAAACAGAATTTGTAAAAGGAAATCAATTTTGGAGAAAAAATATTCGATTTTTATAATAAAGTACATTCTAGTTATTTTTTTTATCATAACGATGTTGACACAGTTGTATAATACTCATTGCTTTTATTGGAAATATTACAATTATTAACTTCCCATAGGAAATTATTGTAATGGGTCCGATTTTACAAATCGCTAATTTTGACATATCTCCACGTTTCAAGGTCACTAGAATCCGAATCCGTCGTTTTTAGCGTGATGTCTGTGCGTGCGTTCGTTAGTTCGTTTGTTCGTTCGTTCGTGAATTTTTTGTCGTCTCGCATATCTCGAGAACAAATGATGATATCAACTCCGGACTAATTTCATTAGATGCGTAATCAAAAAATGAAGACCGGAAAGTTTTCAGCAAATTCGGATTAGCGGTTTGTTTTTGTGGTAAAAAAGACAGAATTAACTTTATTAAGATAACATAGATTATATGGATTTTTTACCATAACATTATTATATAATGGCCTAAGAACCTTCCTTGATGTTAAAAACGCCAGTATATTATTATAAAATTTAAAAAAAAAAAAAGAAAGAAAAAAGGAAATAAGAAACTGATCGAAAAGGAATCGGGGGCCCAGGGGAGAAGTTGCCCGAAATGGAAAAAGAATTATTTATGTACAGTAGTCTCTAGTCTTTAAGGACACCCAATGGGAAGTTTACAGTGTGGGTAGACCTGTTCCCCAAATTATTTTCGATGAAAAAGGATAGCGTACGTTTGCTACAGCTGACAGCTGAATTTAACCCGCACTGCAATTTCAACTTTCAACTAATTATGGAGAAGTCAGAATTGGTTTTTCGGCATTAGTTTTAATAGTATTTTTCAACAAATAAATAGTATTTTTCAACAAATATACTAAGTAAATGTCATTAAAATCTTGAATACTGTAAAAGTAAGATAAAAATTTAGTAAAATTTGATAATTTTAGATTTCAGTAAAAAATCCTTTATTATTAAACGAGCAATTTTTGTTTACTTAAATTTGTACGTAATGGCTCAAACGGTTTTGATGAAATTCGGTTGAAGGGTTTTTGACAGAGTTGTGCCATGTGATGTAAAAAACCAGTTTTTTACATTTTTATGTAAAAAACTGTAAAATACGTAAAAAATTGTAGAAAATTGTAAAAAATGTAAAATACTTAAATCATTTGTCATTTCATTGATTAACAATTTATTTTGACGGTTATAACTTGTTTATAAGTTCACATGAAAAAACGTGTAACCAAAATGTCGACACAAAAATGATTTTCTACTGGTGGAAGGCCATCCACAACTGACTACAAGCTTTAAATTTCCAAATCAACAAACTGAATTTTGACAGATCAAAAAAACTACTACATATTTATCTCTCTTTAAATCATTGATGATAATGATGATGAAGATGAGTGATACCTTTAATGAAATTTAACTGAATAAATAAAAACCTTTTTAATATTGAATTCTTAAATAAACTATTCTATCAAAACTAACCTTTCTTTTTCCTGTTTGTCCCCATTTATATTTTTAATTTTCAAATTACTTAATTATTAAGTTTCACTTTTCAAATATAGCAAATATTTCAATAGCAAATATGGAATACCATTAATAACGCTTACATATCTATTAAATTTAAAAAATTTAGTTTCTTACATTTTTTACATTTTTTACAGTCTCTTTATCAAAACAAGTATGTGTAAATTACAAAGTTTTTTACATGTAAAAAACTGTGTAACTTACCCGAAGAAAATTACACGCACAACTCTGGTTTTTGAGTTTTATAGAATGCAATATAGTGAAAATTCATTTAGAGGAATCTCTAGTTAATGTTAGCTTTTAATCTGTTACTAATTAAACGTATTTTAATTAGTATTTTATTATTTTATATACGTATATTCATATATTTTCATAGTTTATAGGCATAAAGTACTATAATATACACATTATTGGCCTTGGCTAATAGAGTAAACCAAATGATGGTTAGCTTACCTACTAGTTCATTTAAAATAAATATTCAGCGTCGGAAACATTTGCATGGATCTGAAATTAATTAAATACATCATTATAAATAAAATGTTAAAAATTAAAGTATTTTCTCAGTAATTAAAGTAATTAAAGTATTCTTATCAGTATTTTCTGTAGCTTATTATCAAATAAATGTTCTAGTTCCTGGTGCCAAACTATATGAGACTGGTGATGAGCGACTGCTGCCGCTTCATACATCAATATAACTATTAGTTTTGAAGATAATGCTACATTGCTGATGATAGAAACACTTTCACATATTGAAAATAATGACTCCTGTTAGTTTTTACTGCAATAATTAAAACATATTCCAAAAATTAAATTTCAGATGAAAAGAAAATTAAAAGAAAATTGAAGTTAAAGTATGGTAATAGCATTATTATGGTTGGAAAACAAAGAAATTTATTGATCTGTTTTATAGACATTCAGTACGATACACTGAACAAAGTTAGCTACAACAGTAAGGCCGGGCGCACATTGAGCTACGTCACGCAGTAAACGCAGGGCAAGAAAGTACGAGAAACAAACTGTGTGGTCGGGCGCACATTGAGACGTAGTTAACACAGGCAGAGCAACGCAGTTTCTGTGACTGTTGTTGTAGAACGGGATAATCCGAATTGAAAGGCAGTGCAAAGTCCAGCAGTACTGTTTTTCTACAACAAAAGTCACAGAAACTGCACTGGCCTGCCTGCTTTAACTGCGTCTCAATGAGCGCTCGGCCTAAAAACCAAAACGTCAAAGAAAAGGGACCGAAGACCAGAGGCGTACCTACAATTTTTGCTCCCTTGAGCGATTTTTGCGACTCAACCGCTCCCGTTTCAAAAATCCATTTTCCCTAAAAATATAACTGACAAGAAAAAAAGGAACCGTCATTTTTCTTGGTTCCCATTTTCCGCCAAAAATGCCGATGAGGAGCAAAAAAACCCTGACTTCCCTTTTTTCTAAGTAATGGACCCTGACAACTAATAAAAAAACATCCTCCTAATAAAGAATTCTTTTTCCCTTTTGCACCTTTTTGTCTTCTGCGCCCTGGAGCGACTGCTCTACCTGCTATTGTGGTTATGCCTCTGTTGAGGACCGGTGCAGCAATCCTTCGGGAAGACATTTAGTCTGCAGTTTGCGATACTTAAAAGTACTCCTTGCCCCTGGCCCTGGTGAGATGTTTAAAAATATTAAAAGTGATATTCTGAAATCACTGATTTACTTATTCTTTGAAGCGGGCAATTTTGAAAAATAAATGCTATAACTTGTAACATTTGAAATTTATCTGTACAATTCTCAGTCACTGTAATCATAACTCCTGTATTCGGCTTAATTCTTTAATTTCGAGATTGCAAATGGAGATTTCTTCTTTTTATCGACACAAAACATTTTATACAATTTTTTTTTCATACAATATTCATATTTCATATTAGTGCAATATTTCAATATTTCAATATTTCATATAATTTCATACAATATTTTCATAAAAAAACATTTCATACAATTTTTTTTTCTTTTGGTGCATCCTCCAATGATATTACGATGTATGGAGCGGTAACAGTTTTCTTTATTGTCGCTTTTCTCTTACCTTATCACCATAAAATAAGGTCAAAAGTAGATAATTTAAATGGTCATAACCAGTATTGGGCAAGATATCGCATTTTAATCATTTTATTATCTACTTAACAGATAATAGATATCCTAATTCAAAATATCTAGGTAATAGTAACAGATAATTTAACCGTTATCTACATAAAATTTTAGAAAACATATGAGCAGGGTTGGATTAATCACTAAGCCTACCTAGGCTATGGCGGCAAACCTTTCGAAGTTGTAATTCGAAGTTGTTTTTCTTTTTTTTTTTTTTTTGTTCGTCAATTATTTTTTTACGGAAAAGTTTTTAAAATAAAAGTAGGAAAAGTTAGATTTTTTCTTTTTAAACAAAAAGGAGGGACGGCATTTTTCACGGTGCCTAGGTGCCTACGTAATTTATCAACCAAAACTTTAGTGGGTGTAATAAAGCTTTTTTTATTAGAACGTCCTCTTATTAATTTCTCAATTCGAATCGTTAAGTACGAGTATGCTTGTATATATTTATTTCTAAAATTATTTTTATTAATTTAATTATGATTATTTTATATAATAAAATAATAATAAATTATATTATGATAACTAATTATTTTGTAAGAGAAACTTAATAACATTTAGATCAGGGGTCAGGGGTGCATACAGCCAAGCTTCTCGGGGGTGGTCACGTAGAATATATATATATATATATATATATATATATATATATATATATATATATATATATATATATATATATATATATATATATATCTATATATATCTATATATATATATATATATATATATATATATATATGTATATATATATGTATATACATATATATATATATATATATATATATATACAATATATATATATATATATATATATATATATATATATATATATATATATATATATATATATATATATATATATATATATATATATATATATACTTTTCATGATCTATAACAATCAAATAGCGTTTATCGTTTAAATACGAGGATGTGTTGCCTGAATAGGAAATATCGAAACAATACATATTTTTAAAAGCTTCACAAAAAATTCGATGATAACAACGGTTAAAGTGGTAGCTGCAAGGAGAAGTACAGTATTTACACATCGAAAATATTTGATTTTAAAGGCTAAGCATAATAATATTGGGATTGATACATATAGCATATAATCGATAATGTTAGAATACAAACCCTTTCTTTAGGAATGATAAGAAATTTGTTAACGAATTTACAAATTTTTAACTGACGCTTGGTAGTAAAAATTGTTATTTTGCAAAGTCTAGCAAATAGACATCGCAATGAGTGTTTGTTTCGAAAAAATTTTAAGCATACTATTTGAAAAAAAGTACTTTGAGTTAAAAGAAATAATACAATTTTGTACAAGCAGAGTACCAATAAATTGGCATATTTAAAAGCGCTGTGGTCGAACTTTGTATCCTTTCCAGGCAAAAGTCCATAATATCTAGTGTATATTTTTAATTTTCGGGGGTGGTCATGACCCGTTGACTACCCCCTGTATATGCGCTTGATTTAGATATTATTACTATAGAAACTGAAAGATCAATATTTTATAGAATTGAAATCAAGAAATTTTCAAAATCAATTCCTGTTTTTTGGCGATTATCAATCGAACTATAAACGAATTTCTTGAAACTTACGTTCAAAGATCAATTTAGTAGTTTCTGGGATCTCAGCGTGGCACAAAATCTACTTGGGTATTAAACATAATTATTATAGATTTGTTTCATTTTTATCATGTTTACCTACGATGAAATTACTAACGAAAAGTTCCCTATCATTTTTTTCGCTGTAGAAAACTTTATTTTTATGCTAAAAGTGAAAAAGCGACAATATTTTTATGAGACTTAATACACATGAGTTAAATCTTCATTATTATAAAAACGTTATAGGGGAATAAATATGGACAGAATGTCCGAATGCCCCCGCACGATTTGTGTTGACTTATTTTCTAATAACTGCTATCGGTTAAGAATGAGATTTGCTAACAAGAAGGGGTCACACTGGACACTGTGTGGGACACTGATTTGGTTGAGTATCCGTGTATTTAAAGAGCGTAAGGAAGAGTGTAGTAAATCCCCAAAGCCCTAAGGTGCAACACCTGAAAATAAGGGCGAAATTTCTTTCGAAAATTTTAGGCTTACCATTAGCACAAGTTGCAATAATTCGAACTTATGAAAGTTGTCTTGGCAAAGTGAGTGTATGTGTTTCTTCATAAAATATATTTATCAGCATAATTCGCCATGTATAATTGTTTTTTCTTTCTTTTTTCATAGAAAACTATTATTTCAGTATAATTTAATAACCGAAATTTTGAGCAATAAATCAAAATAGCACAAATGCTTAAATATATTTAAATATGTATTTCATTCAGCGAAAGAATAATGTATTCGAATTATTTAAAAGCAAAATACAAATTTCAATCACATTTAATTAGATATCTTGAAAATACCGAAAATTCGATTCCGTGATGGGGCTCTGCCGTTCACGACTTTTTTATTTTATAACAAATAAAATTGTTAAGTACGAGAGCAAGTCTGCTTGTATATATTTACTTCTAAAATTCCGCGTAAAATAAGTTTATCAATAAAACTTGGCAATTTGATTTTTGATAAGTATTAAAATTAAGCCGCATTTTGATTATAAATTTATGCTAATAAGCAAATAAATTAAAAGTCTGCGGTTGCAAAACTTATGGTTGAATTAATTTGTACTTTGTTAAAACGAATTTCTTGGCTTATGTAACAAGGGAATTTATTTTTAATTATTATTTAACTATCATTATTATATAAAATGTAGATATTTTTAGATAACTGAAATTGACGCCAATTATTTGAAATTTGAAAATATGTAATAAATTTACATAGATAAATTGTTTCTTACATCAGAATTTTCATAATTTTCATTTTTATGATTTTATAATTTCACATAAATATTTTTAATCCTTAAAAAGACTTAATTTTTGTTACGGTAACAGGTAGCGTTGTAGCTGCTCGAGTAGTTCCCCGAAACACAAGCTATTTTTTATATTATAACATTCCAGTGTTACAGTGTTACAGTGTTACAGTGTTAGTATCCAGGGAAGGGATACATACTTGTATTCGAGTAAGGGTTGCCAATATGCGGGTAATTATTCAATTTTCAGATAATTCGAAATGTGACGGGTAATTCTGGGAATAATTTCAATTATTGGGTAAAAACGGCCAATCACCTTATTATCAACACTAATTTAAAAATAAAATAAGACATTAATAAAAATAGCTTTTCCATAGTATTTTAAAGAAAATGCCTGTCTAGTAAGTAAAATTTTAATAAAAAATATGTATTACCAGTAGTTATTTGAAAAATTAATCGGTTGTAATTATATTTATTTGTAACAATAAAATTATATATTAGGTCATCCGAAAAGTTCGTGCCGTTTTCAGAGCCGCTCGAATGAATTCATATTTCTTCAAGTAGCAACCGCAAACGGAACATGCAACAACATGTTAGTGTTAGACCGATAGTGTTGCTTGTTATATGTGTCATAAATCTTTAAACAGTGTTTAAATAATTTTTTTTTTGTTAGTAATAATGAGCAATCTTAGACATCAAAGAACATCATGTCATTTTATACGAGTTTCAAGAAGATACTAATGCAGCTGACGCAACGAGAAATATCTGTATTGTTTAAGGTGACGATGTGCTTTTTGACAGAACTGGTAGGAAGTGGTTTGCTAGATTTCAAAAGGGTAATTTTTTTGGAAGATGAAGCTCCCTCCGGTCTTCCTGTGTGTATTGACGATGAAACAAAGTGAAACCCGAGGCAAACTGTCAAGAATTAGCAGCAACTTTTGAGCACTCAAAATCCACAGTTTTCGGCCATTTGAAGAAAATCGGCACGAGTTTCATTTACACCAAAAACGGCACGAACTTTCTGGATGACTCAATAGTTTTAGAAATTGCGCTAAAAATAAAGACCTTGTATCGGCTGAATTTGAAATTGAAATTAGCTGAAAGAAGAAAAGTGAAGAGGCCGAGGAATATGAGATTTTATGAGGATTTTGTTTTTGTTTTAATAGTACAAAAAATAGTTGACTAATATGAACACTTTATTCGGAAATTTTAAAACTTGGTACAGTTGTTTATTTATAGTGACGATTACAATGCGTTTCCACTAGGGTACTCGCATATATCATGTTCAAATTTATCTCGTATATAAAATATTTTCTAAAGATGCTAAAGGTTATATTTTATGTCATAACACGCGTGTATTAACGGGTAATTCTGGTAATAACCTAAATAAATAATAACATCGTATCTGAATCGGACATATTTTCAAACCTAAATTGACGTTTGAAATTCTCAAGATGGCGAATGGATGACTTAACCTAATACTTGGGAAATTTTCGTTTTGTTCTTTTTTCCAAATTTTTTAGCTGCTCTAATCATAAAATTAACGCCATTACATTGAAAATTATTTTTAAGAGATAATGATACTGTTTACTTGTTTATTAAATATGTTAAGACATAACAAGTTCCCACTATTAATTATATCTTAAGTCATAAATTTTGTTAAAACATAATATGACTTGACTTCAATTATGTCTAGTGAAGGCTCTGTGTTATAATAAAAATACTGGAAAGTCATTCTGGTACTCGATAACATTTGAAATTAATAAAAGCTTTTTTAAAAAACCGACTTCAAAAAGTAAAAAAAAAATTATATAATAGACGTATTTTGAAGTCAAGCGGGGCGTCTATGAAAAATTGTGATCGGATATGCTTACAAAATTCAAGAATTCTTAAAGATCTACATTTTTTTATACTACGCCCCGCTTGACTTCAAAATACGTCTATTATATTATTTTTTTACTTTTTGAAGTCGGTTTTTTAAAAAAAGCTTTTATTTCATAGCTTTTAGTGACAATGCTTACCAGCCTTTATAGTGACAATTGCTTGAAAGAAGAAATATTCCAAATTTTATACGTTTAGATGGAATAGAGTATGTTGTTAGAAAATTATTTTTAGGATAGTTGAATCAACATAAATTAAAAAATATGTTACTATAGTTTTTAAAGTAAATAATTTTGCAAATATATAAATTTTAAAATTGCCGTAATTATTCATATTATTGAAGATGGTTAAAAAATTATTCAACCAATGTCAATAAAATTTTTATGGGATCACCTGGAGAACTATATCTACTAACCAAAAAAAGAATGGCGAAAATTGGCCCAGAAATGTGGGAGAATACATAAAAAAAATAAAAACATACGGGTTGAATTGAGAACCTCCTCGTTTTTGAAGTCGGTTAAAAATATAACTGCGTTTCGCATAAAAGGGGAGGATGTGTTTAATTGACTATCGGACCGGAGTGGCACTCGAACAAGCGGTCGGTAACCTAATTCCCAACCGATCCAGTTTGATAATTTTTCAAACACTATGTGAATTTTAATTAACATAACGAATTGGTCATACATGCCAAAGTAAATCGACTGTTTCAAGTATCAGCTAGACATTATGTGAACATATGAATATTGATGTATGTATAAATACAAACAAAAGTTCGCAATACATTAATAATGTTTCACAGGCACTCGATAACATTTGAAATTTAAAATCAGGAAGTATTACTATGTTTTTTAAATTTTGTAGAAATACAAACTTACACAATTAGTTTTGTACAATTTAAAATTTTGACCTGTTATAATCGTACATATTAAAGAATTCTACTCTACAAATTTTGCATATTATAGGTATTTATTAACATATGTCAAATGGAGTCTCGTAGTATGGATAATGTAATATACATGTAATTGAAGGTTGAATAAAATAATAGTCTAAGTGCCAAAAATTAAAAATTTAAAAAAGGTTTTTTAAAATATTCTATGTGCTAAGCCCAACAATATTAGTCTTGCTCTAAGTCCATTGCCCAACAAATATTACCAACACACGCCAGACAATGTCACTACCATCATAGTTAAAGGAATTTGTTCCTTTAACTATGCTACCATGCATTATGCTCTCCGTGTCGTAATTAAAATCTGGCCTAAGTGCCATTTACCATTCCTCGCAAGCCTCGTATAATCTTTCAAAACGTGCGCTGAAACACAACGTATTTTATAATTTCGTAATATTTAAACACTAATTTTAATACTAGGTATTAAAATCTTACTTTTTTGTACACATTTTATAATTGTTGTGTGTTATAGAAAATCAGACAAATAAACGAAGGAAAAGAGGAATAGGAAGTGTTATAAAAGAAAGAAAAAACTTAGGTCTAGTGATCAATATCATACTTTTGTACATATCATTAAAATTCATTCGATAAAAATTGATAAAACGTATCCAGGGAAAGTATTCGTTCGGGAAACATTTAATGATATGGAAGAATGGAAACAATTTAATATCTTCAAAAACACTTTCGTGCAACATTTGAAAACAATCCGACTCCCACAACTTAAAACAAACAATAATAATTCAATATAAAAAAAGTATGGCCTGCTTTCGGAGTAAAAACTTTTTTTATGAAACTATAATTGTGGAATAAAGTGATCAACATAAATCATTTTTTACTTTAAATTGTACGGCACTTAGAACTTTTCAATTTATTTAATTTTTAATAATTTTTACTATTGTTTGAAATACTGTCTATAATTTAAAAATTTGTAATAATTACAACTTTGCACATTAATATTTACCTGATAAATAATTTTCGAAACTGAAATAGAGATTATATCCTTTTTATATTTTAAAAAAAATTGATTATCTCGTAAAGCTGAAATTGGCACTTAGGCCATTATTTAATTCAACCCTTCAATTACATTTAACAAAACTATAGACCGAAGCTAATAAATCGGTTATAAAATTTTTGAAATCCATCAATAAATAATGCAGAAATAAAAGATAAAAGTTCAAGGTGAAATGGTTAATTTCCGGCTCGCATGTGACGTCAAATATTCACACAGTCGGATACTGAGTGTCTTATATTGTCCTGACCACTTGGATTAGACGGTTGCTAATTTGACGTAAGTCCACCGAACATTAATAGTTAAGAATTGGCAGGGCTTGCTGTCACCAGGGCAGCCTTTATACTGGGCTCCGACAGTTAATAATCGTGCCGAACTAGGATGATGCTTCTGGTTGGCGCGATGGGAAACGAATTCCTTGATCCTGTTGATGTTGAGGATTTCGCTGCTAACTTATAGACGGTGTAGTGTTTAATAAATAATAAGATTTGTTCTAAATTCGAAATTAAATATTTTATTCACTAAAAAATTATGATAATAAAAATATATTACTTTTAATTTGACTAAGTTTATTAATTTTGATTAACTTTACAAAATACAAAAAATAAGACAATGATATTAAGTTTCAATCGTACATCCGTAGTTATTGCAGCGCATTGAATTATGAAATTTGAATCCGTTTTCGTTTGAATCGGCGGCGGCTTTTATTTGTTGATACTGCTTGCTCAACAGTTTGACGGTGTGACGTCAGTGATCATCCGATTATTGCGTTTCGACAATATACAATATTTTTTTATCTATTTATATTAATTTATCATGGACTCTGTTGATTACCAGAAAACTTCCGATATAATATTCTTTCAGATTTGTGGTATTTATATTACTGTTTAACGAACTACAAGATAAAGTCAAATTTATATATAAAGAAAATGACTCATTTCAAAAATAAAGTTGTGTCACATATAAAAGATATTATAATTGCAACTATCCTTTTTCAATATATTAGATAGTAGATGTAGTGAGAGATAGCTATATTACGAGTTTGTCTAAAAGAAAAATTTACGAGAATGAGTCATTTCCAATTGTCGTTGTTTTCTCTTTAGCATTAATAGTAGCCAAAAATATATAGCAAGTCCTTTTCCCAAAATTTTCAACTAAACATAGGTATAAATAGAGATAAATGTTTTTATTACTAAAATAAATAATTTTTGGCCACTGTTGAGAGATTTACTTTGTGAAATTTCATCTTGAATATTGAAAAATATTTAAAGTTTTAATTACTTTGTCAAATTTCACGAAAAATAATATTCTTTATACTTAACGCGTTTTCAGCCTTTTTGGCCATCATCGGAGTAAATTGATGAAAATAAAATGAAGAGAATTTATAGCTAAGAAGATGTATAGAAGGGGTGTAATATTATTGAAAGTAAATTGCGAAAAACTCATAAATTTTTGTTTCGGAACAACTGTACGTGTAAAGCTGAAAGCAATCGAAAAACCAGTTTGTAGGTATAGTATATTTTTTTAGTTTAGAAATGACGTCATTATCATCTTTTTTCAATTTATGATACTAGCTGTCCTTCAAAAAAATTATACGATACTGATCCTTAAAATAGTACATAAATTAAGTTGATTTTCATTTTTTTCTATTTCTCTCTTCTTCCAGTTGTCAAATTATATAAGATTTCACTTACGGTTTTGTGTATACCGACTGAAAGTAAGAAAGAAATAACATACCATTTAATTAGGTACTATTAAATAATTTTTAACAAGAAAACCAAAAAAAGGATGTATTATTTTTTATTTGATCCACCCATTTCAATTCATATTTTTATGATACCTAGGTAGTAAGGTACCACAGTAAGCAGTGGCGGCTCGTGTATTATAACCAAGGGTATGCGCCTTCAGAAACGTCAAACTGGCTTTCTTAATTTTGTCGTTATTTATATATTAAGTGTATACGCCTGGATTTTTGGGTAAAGGTTTCAATAATATTAGTATAGAAATTAGGTTGTGATTGTAACTTTTTAAGCAGAGTTTGTTCAATTGAAATTAAAGCTAGATTACTCAGTCTCTCATCTTTCATAGTATTTCTTGAATACGTTTTTATACGTTTTAATGCCGAAAAAGAACGTTCAACAGAAGCAGTAGTAGAAGGAAACGTACAAACTAACTGACACAATTTTAAAACCTCAGGAAACACGTTTGAAAAATTATTTTTATAAAGGTTTAAAAGACTATTTACATTTTTATCTTGAAATACTTCGTTTTTATATACAACAGTCAATTCATTTGTTAATCTAATTTCGTCGAAATATTTTCCATAATTATTCATTAAATTAGTTAAAGGAATTTTAGGGAAGTTATCAGCATATGCAGGAAATAGTTTAGAATTAAGAAGCTCAAGGAATTTTAATTTATTTAAACTTTCAAACCGAGACTGTAGTTGCACAATAACTGTATCAATTATTTCGAAGTATAGAGACCGTAAATAGCTTTTTATATCTGTAAATCCTGAAGTACTTAATGACTTTCTAAAAGATTTTTCATCAGGTTTACAAGAATTAGATTCCACTTCAGAGTAAATTTTTTCAAAATCCTCTCGTTGTTTTAATAAAATATGTTTTAAATTTTCTATATGTTTGATACAAAATGAAATATCATATTCTTTACTTTGTAAAATACTAAATAAAATGTCTGTCTGAGTAAATATTGCAGCAAAAGTCCTAAGGAGAAAACAGTTTTTGAAATTTTTGAAAAAATTATTAAAGCCAGTTGCTAACATTACAGTTTCGTTATCCCATTCTAAAGGTTCATCAACAATCGATTCAAAATAAGTTTCTAAATTAGCTTCATAAGTTAAAATCATATTTATTAAACGTGAGTTATAATGCCAGCGAGTTGGTGCGGCCTGTGGAAATTTTTTTTTAATTAATTCATTAAGAAAATGTGTACGCTTAGTGGAATGAGAAAAAAAGGATGCCAAACCATTTACTGTTGAGAAAAATACTTTACATTCTTTTATATGCTGAACAGATTGGGATAATACTAAATTCAAAATATGTGCGCAACAATGAATGAATAAAGCCTGGGGAAACACCTCTTTTACTTTTGCTTGGGTGCCATTTAATTCACCAGACATTACCGCCGCACCGTCATATCCTTGAGCTACTAATTTATCACCACAATTTAAATCTCTTACAATATCAATAACATGTTTCGAAATGACATTAGCCGTTCTATTGGCACTGACATTAACAAACCCCAAAAATCGCTCAACAGTAGTTCCATCAGGCAAAACATATCGGACACAAGTTGAAAGTTGTGATTTTGTACTAATGTCTGTGGATTCATCGACAAGAATTGAAACAAAATTTGTTTCCTGAATTTCATCTTTTATTTGTTGTAATATTATTTTGTTTATGCATTCAATCAAGTCATTCTGTATGCTTTTAGACGTTCCTGAAAACACATGTGAGTTTTCTAAGTGGTTGCTCAGTTTTTCGTCATAACGAGACAGTAAATTTAGAAGTGCTAAATAATTTCCTGGATTGGAAGAATCTGAACTTTCGTCATGTCCACGAAACGCAAGACCTTGCATAGCCAAAAAACAAACAGAATCAATTAATCGTTTCATAACTTCCCTATTATTAGTAACTTTTTTATTGTGTTCTGAAATAGAAATTTTTTTCTGTTCATCAAGTAACAAATCAACCCGGGTATGACCAAAAGTATTTAAACAAATAAACGCTTGCATGTGAGCTTGACTGCATTCGTGTTTCTTAGCTGCATTAGAGAGATTACTCAAGTTTTCGTAACCAGTAGTTGACCAAACAGTTTTATCAGTGGAAAATAATAAGCAAGGAAAGCAATAAAGTTTTTTTAAAGCCATACAACCACTTAGCCAGGAATATTTGTCATATGATGATTTCTGAAAATGCCGAACAAATGCTTTTTTGGAGTTATCAACTCTCATAACAATAGGCAAATCAGGGTTGGGTCTACCAGCCGAGATAATTTCTTTTTTTTCATCAACATTTCTTGCCCGAAAAGATTTTTTTAATAATTGCTGAATAACGCAACCATCATTTTTTAAACAATCAGCCATTTTAAATAATTGTTTGAAAAACGACAACAATGAAAACAGCAAAAAATAAGAAAGAGTACAGAAATAAAAAAAGACTAAAAAACCAAAAAACTAAAAGGAAGAAAACAAACTATAAAATAATAAAAATTAAAACAGTAAATAATGAAAGAAGAATTAAAAAATTTGGAAATAACTAAAAGTTTAATACTTTATAATTCAGTTTTAACACTAACAGCAATAAAGAAATAGCATTTACGATTATACCATATACACTACACGAAAGGCACTGTACGAGTGATAGTAGATCGTCGTACGTATCAGCTTGTAAGCTTGGTTATACGATCAAAATACGAAAATACACGATTTGTTACGAGTAGTTTCGTAGGCGGGTTTTAGAGCGCATACCGAGGCTGCTAACATCATGTATTGTAATGATTGTAATATAGGTAAAAGAGTACGTATATAGGTACGATTTCACACACACATCCATGTCAAAATTTTACACTGATATGCGATAGAATTAGTGCCTACTGGCCCGACCGTACTGCCCAGCTGCAAACATCATATTGTAATATAAATATAGGTAAAAGAGTAGGTATGTAGGTACATATTTCACACACACATCCACGTCAAAATCACACTGGTAGGCAACAGAACTTAGAGCATACCACCCGTACTGAATACATATTATAATGTATACACATAAAATACAGAAGTACAATTTGATAAAATATGAATTTGAGTAGACATAAACATGTATACACAATAATTACAATATATATGTATATATATATATATATATATATATATATATATATATATATATATATATATATATATATATATATATATATAATGTGTAGCATGTTTTGTATCCTAATATTAAATAAAATTAGAACATTGTTTTAATATTTTTTATTTTTATCGTATTCAAAAGAGCTTGGGTATGCGGCGCCTACCCCGCATACCTAGAATAACCGCCACTGACAGTAAGGTATCATAAAAATATGAATTGAAATGGGTGGGTCAAATAAAAAATAATACATCCTTTTTTTGGTTTTCTTGTTAAAAATTATTTAATAGTACCTAACTAAATGGTATGTTATTTCTTTCTTACTTTCAGTCGGTATACACAAATCCGTAAGTGAAATCTTATATAATTTGACAACTGGAATAAGAGAGAAATAGAATAAATGAAAATCAACTTAATTTATGTACTATTTTAAAGATCAGTACCGTATAACTTTTTTAAAGGACAGCTAGCATCATAAATTGAAGAGATGATAATGACGTCATTTCTAAACTAAAAAAATATTATTTATTTTAATTAAAATGTGCAGAAAAGTGAAAAATAGTAATTCCGATAGGTAAACATGGCAACGTCGCTTGTATATTAAATGGCGCTTATTTCAAATGTTATTGGAAAATTTAAGGTTAATACGTTACATATTATAAAAGAATATTTGTTAATATTTAATGATTTATTTATATTTCGCCCCTTGAGAATAAAACTGTTACATCTGCAAAATCACTAATTTTAAGATATTAAAGAAATAAGATTTTGAAGAAATTTAAAACCTAATAACTTTTTTCCAAATCATCTTAGAACTTTGAAACTTTGCTAGGTTCATTCTAACAGTTAGTTTTAAATGTTGTGATAAAAATTTTGTCGAGAAAATTCATAGTTTAAATTTTCATTGCAGTTGCAACCAAAAATTTTCTAGTTATTTTACAAAAAGTTGCATTCTGTTTAGGATTATAATGTTATATCTGCAAATAATACATTTTTTCTTAACTATTTCGCAAAATATTACTTTTTGTTGGTGACGCAAAGTTGTATCTGCAACTAATACTTTTCAGAAATTTTGAAAATTTCGCTTTATATAATTCTATAATGGCAATTGTTTAAGGTAACACATTCCATAACTGTATTACAGATAAATTTTCCCGGGAATATTCCCATTTGGGTAATTATTGAGTATTTTCCCGGGAAAATTCCCAAGGTAACACATTCCATAACTGTATTACAGATAGAGATGAGCAACGGCAAAATTCCCAATGGGAATTTTCCCGGGAATATTCCCATTTGGGTAATTATTGAGTATTTTCCTGGGAAAATTCTCGAAACCTGAGTAAAAACGATTACTTACAATTAACTGTACTATTTTACAAATGCGTTTTTAATTAAAGACCGCGACACCGGTCCCTCAATTTACGTGAATATTCGTTTCATGGGGATTCAATTTATGCGGATAAAAAATCGCGTAAATTAAACCTGTCATTATAAAAAATAATACTGGAAATAAAAGCTACTAAAAATTGTAGAGAATTTTATAATACAAATGATAACGAAAATGTAGAAATTTACACGCTAAAATTTTAAAAATATCGTTTTTTTCGATATCGATAATTTTCGATAACGAAAAATAGGTTTTGACAGTCCCAATATGTTAGGAATACCCACAACTTGCTTCGCTTAAGCCTTCAAAAATTTCTTTATTTTTGAGCTACGATGCACCGTTTACGAGATATTTACGATCAAAAGTTTACGTTTCCGAAAAGTATGAAAAACTAATTTTTTTGAAAATAATCTATTGCATCTAATCTATTATAATAATTTGTTAGACATTAAATAGTAGAAGTAATTAAACACATTATATTAGGAATACCCACAACTTGCTTCGCTTAAGCCTTCAAAAATTTCATTATTTTTGAGCTACGATGTACCGTTTACGAGATATTTAAGGTTTACGTTTTCGAAAAGTATTGAAAACTAATTTTTTTGAAAATATTTTATTGGTGACAAAACCAATTTGACTAATCAGTCTGAATTAATTAAATATAATCAGTTTATGATGAGTAACTCGGTATCGATAATTTTCGGTAACGAAAAGTAAGTCTTGATAGTCCCAATATGTTCGGAATACCCATAACTTGCTTCGCTTAAGCCTTCAAAAATTTCGTTATTTTTGAGCTACGGCGCACCATTTACGAGATATTTACGATCAAAAGTTTACGTTTTCGAAAAGTATTGAAAACTAATTTTTTGGAAAATATTTTATTGGTGACAAAACCAGTTTGACTAATGAGTCTGAATCAATCAATTATAATCAGTTTATGATGAGTAACTTGGTATCGATAATTTTCGGTAACGAAAAGTAAGTCTTGATAGTCCCAGTATGTTCGGAATACCCACAAGTTGCTTCGTTTAAGCCTTCAAAAAATTCGTTATTTTTGAGCTACGATGCACCGTTTATGAGATATTTACGATCAAAAGCTTACGTTTTCGAAAAGTATGAAAACTAATTTTTTCGAAAACATTCTATTGCCGACCAAAGAATTGGGACTAATAGAGCATAAATTAAACCATTATACAATCAATTTATAATAATTTATAATAATTTAAAATTATTTATAATAATTTGTTAGACATTTAGTAGTAAAAGTAATTAAACACATTTAACTGAAAATGTTATGTTATTTATTCCTCTTTTCTTCTATTATAACTATTAGGAGTATGTAGCTATTAGGATATGCTGCTACAATTTAATTTTGTTTTTGGATTTTAATTTACTTATATGGTTTCTTAAATTTTCTTTTATGTCAGTATTTTGCCGATTGAAGTTTTTCCCACGTTTGTCTGTTTTTATTATACAAATATTTCGATCAAGCTTTTAGTTTACTTTTTTAGTTTACATTTTATCTTGTACGCAATATCCTGATTTAATTTTTGTTTTTACTGGAAAAATTTTTAAGTTTTCAGTGAATAACGTTCTGACCCTGTATTAATTAAACCTTTTTGTATATTTGTCGCCCGCAAATCGCGATTTCGCTTTCGTTTCTTTCCTTCCGAAATAGGTGTTGTTAAATTTCCATTAGTATTATTTGGGAAAGTTTCGTCCAAATTAAAATATATATCCGAATTAACAGTAATAGTTAAAGCAGAAGACAAAAACTGTCCATTATTTAAATTTAAATGGATAAAATTATTTAAATTGTTTAAATTATATGGTTTTAAATTGTTTAAATTATACGATTAAATTCAGATAGAGCTGTTAAATTAATTTTTTCTTTATCAGCGTCCATATTTTGAAATTAAAATAAATTATAATTATATTTTAATAACAATAATGCTACGAAAGGATTCGTCTAAACTCAAAATAAACATTAAATATGTCTAAAATTGTGAACATCATTATTCACTTACATTGTAAAATGATAACAGAAGAAGGATTACCAAAATGCGTGTAGTTCTGTACGTACCTACAATCCACTCTAACTAACATGTAGGCACTTAATAAAAGAAATCACATACATATACCTTTTTTAATCTAAATAAAAAGTTAATTTTTTGTTTTCTCTTTGTTACAACTGCACATGCAACAAAAATTTCTTAAACCATTTATTCTTAGGTTGTTAAAGTTTAAAAAAAGTTTATGGACTATAACTTTTTTATTTTCTAGAATTTTAGGATGAAAATTTCACCAATCGATAGCTTAAATGTAGCTGAATCCAATGATATAAAAATCTCAAAAACGAAAAATTTGCAGTTGTAACAGTTTTATTCTCAATGTGCGATTTATCAGCTAAAAAGGATTAAAAGAAATTATTTTTAATAAATATTTTCAAATTAACGTTGCCATCAGTGATAGATATATAACATTTTTAATAAATAAAGATATATCAATCATCTTAAACACGGGAAAAATATAATCACACAAGTCTACAAATATATTGGTGGTTAAATTCTTAACAACGGAGCCTATAACAGACATATTCATTTAAAATTAAATGGCAAAAATTTTTTTAATAATTTAACAAAGTAATGTAATCATAATTGCACTTTTATTTTATTCTGACGTGATAACAATAGTACACAGATCACACAATTACAAATATTTTTGTCTTAAAAATAATATAACAATTCTAAATAAATATTTAAGATTAACTTCCTGTTAAAAAAAAGTAACTTCTATAATGTTATTAAATATTTTTCAAATGCTCTAAGACAGCATTTAAAATTTTTTGGCTTTTTATCACCTGTGCTTTTCCATTTTTACACTGCTTAAGCAGTTCAGTTGCACCACTTAGTCCATCATCTTTGAATGTCTTAACAATTAGTTCATAATTAATATTAAACAATGCCAGTCTCTTAATCATAAGATCTGAAATAATATTCTTCAACGGTTGAAGAGTTGCTACTATAGGTTCCGCAGCTTCTTTGGTATTTAATTTGTTTAAAACTTCTTGAAATTTTATTTTATTACGTATCAAATCATTAACATCAAGGTGATGTTCAACGAGTTTTTCGAGCAAGTAAACATCAAAATCAGCGTTATGAGCTCCTTCAGTTGATAGTGCTAGAGTTTCAGCAGCTAAACAAGTTAATTTTAATTGTCCTTTACTTTTTCTTTCAGGGAATTTTTTTTTAAAGAGTGCTAAAGTATCAGTATAACCGTCAATAATAGAATCAAAATCACCTAGCATATTTTGATTTTTGATAGCTCTAGTTAATCTTAAAGAATCGAAAGGGCAATTGTGGGCAACTAGAATGCAAGGCTTGTTAAAATTTTTTAAAAATGTTAACAACTGCTCCAAGACATTCGAGATTGGAGACGTTTGGACTTCCTGGCCATAATAAAAAAAGTTTAACACCTTCATTTGACAATCCGTTAGCGTCAGTTACTTTCCGCGGAATTAATTGCCGTGGTGTGACATATTTATCAAACTTAAGCCCATCAGCCTTCAGAGCAATTTGAAGAATATCTGCTGTTATTGGAAAGCCCGAAGTTTCTAGATCAAAATAAACTATTGCGTAAATTTCAGATATTATTTTTCTGGGTGGATTAATTACATCAGCCGGAGGTATATTCTCTTTATTTGTTTCATTTTCTGTTAGTAGTCCTATATTACGTTGATAAGTGTATATCTCATTAGCCTCTCTTCGATTACGTAACTGCGAGCGTTTTTTTTTACGTTCTCGACGAGCACGTTTGAACGCTGGCTTACATGCGTGCACTCTTCGGTTATTTCTATTTCTTTCATTACGTTTAATAATACGATTCAAGGTCTCTCCAGTTTTCATATTGGACTTCGTTATCACACGGGCGACATAAGTGTCCCCATCGTTTTTCTGGTTGACAGCACACGCAAAACGGAAATCAGCTGACTCAGAAAGACTGTACGAAGTTTGCTTCGGAGCTTTTCTGGCCATTATAGAGTTCAAACTCTCATTTCCTTACGTTGATGCTTCAATTTGAAATTTTTGTGCATTTCCTGCAAATTTATTAAATTTGGAAACAAGAGCTTGAAACAATTTCGGATTTTTAAAACCACCAGGAATAGTCTGATGTTCATAAGAGATAAGAGGTCTCGAAATACCTTAATATAAGGGAAAGAAAATGTCTAACATAAGTACGCAAGATATAAAATGTTTATAATGTTAAAGGCATTTATTATTTTTTTTATTTTTTTGTGTGTGTTATCTGTTATACATAATTTTTCATAAGAAAAATATTAATTAAAAATGCAACTTTTCTTCGTTGGTTGATTGTTAATTTCTTGCTGCCACAACTACCTAACAGTATTTTATCGTAATGTGCAGCGTTAGTAAGTAATAAGTGTACCTATCATTACAATAGAAAAAAAAATCATTATGTTAGTTAGCTTCAGTATAGAACATTAACGTGTATATATGTATATACGTACCTACGATAAAATATAATAAGTAAAACAACATATTATTATTATTATATTGTTCTTAATAAAAGAATGTGAAGAGAGATAACTGTATATCAAGTATTAATAATTTAAAGAGAGATAATATTTAATGAAATAAAAAAAATCATCGTTATTTATCTAGCACGTTCCGGACACAAAGCACAAAGATTACCGGATGTATAGAAGAGATTCAGATCGGCGTGTCGGTAAGACACGGTCTCTGGGCACGTGCCCAGGTGCCTCATCATAAACCACCCGCCCCCTGGCCCCCTTCTTCCTCGTCAATTTCTTATTTTATTACTTATATAAGTAAGTAAACACATATGTATTGTACCTATATGTGTATATATGTATACAAAAATTTATATTATTATGTACTTTTTCTTGTAGTTTGGTATATTTATTGAATTCACTCATCATGCAATATGCCACTGACATCCGCGTTACTCATTATTATTAATCATTCTGTTACATTTTTACTTTTCCTATTATACTGCTTCACTCTTTTTATATTTACATATACATACATATGTAAGAAAACATGTATATACCTATATATACATACGTATGTATAAATGAAACCGTACAGCAAGTTCTCGAATATTTTACATACCGTAGACTGGGATGAATAGGCACGAATTCAGACCTCACACCGTATTTTTTTGTATTTATTTTATGAGTACATACCTAGTCTTTGATATGTTAAAAATTTATGCGAGGATGGTCACTTTATCACAGTATCCAAAAAATTTTGAAGATATCGGTGGTTTTTGAAAAAATAACAAAAATCATATAATTTCTTCTCTATGAAAAATTGGGGTCAAAAGAGACGATAAAAAGGTGAATGGGACAACCCGTAGGGCTGACCAAAATTGAAATTTAAATATAACATAGTTTCAAATTTTTTGTATTTATTCATTCAAAAAAGAAATAATATTTGATGATTTTCTGTAGAAATAAACGTAGAATCTAAAATAAAGTTTATAAAGCATAGAAATGCTATGCTGAATGTGCTTATAAAAATATCGAGTGACTTGATAACCTTGAAAGTGCTCTCTTCTATGTTCCAATACATGCTTCATCCGTCCCTAATCACCCCACATTCATCCCTTTATACTTTTATATAACGTCCCTATTGCCCTATACAATGCCCCTATTCACACCTTTTCCGTCCGTATTAATTTCCAACCTAGCCCAAATGTCAAGTCTTCATTATTTCCGCTTAAAAAAATAAAAACAACTAAAAGTCTTCACTCTTCTTTCTTCAGATATGTTCCAAAATAATTAAATTTTCGATTAAACAACAATTTATTCATAAGAGCACCGAAATAAATAATTTTAAGATAAAGTTTTAAGGAATAAAAAATAGCACTGTTTGAAGACGTCAATCTAAACTCAATGTTTAATATTTTTTATTCAACTTCAAGCTCAGTTACTATTATTACCCAAAAGAATAATGATTATACTATAATTTAAGTAATATATGTGTTCGCATTTACATTTAGTATTTTTAAATTAAGTTCATGAATAACATTTTTCGTTTCGTCCCTATTCACCCGCCTGTCCCAATTGATCGCTCCCTACGGTACAGATTTACATGGAACTGGCTGACATTTCTTCTTGAAGCCAGAAATTGAACTATGATTGAAAAATTAGGATAGATTTTGTCAAAAGTTCTTGGCCACAGAAACTATAGCTGCGCGATGGTAAATTTTTTTCCAAGCTACTATTTTTGCGCGTTAAATTTTGTCCCAAAATGGCGGGGCCGCTAAAAATATAAAAAAAATTATTTTTGTTATTAATTACACACTCACGCAATCACGCATTCGCTCGTGTGTAATATGCAACTGACAACCTCAGTCACGTAAGATACTATAACTTAAGGGTTTATATTTTTCAGGTTTTTTTTTTGGTATTTTTATAGATTACGTCATGGTTTAAAGTAGAATTAAAATTGATTTTTCGGTAAAATGTTTTCTTTTACGAAGAAAAATGCTTTTATGTGGTGGACAAACACGGATTGGACAAAACACATTGTTATTCATGTAGTCAAGGATTAAACGCACCTTGAACAAAGAATGCTTCCAATTAAACGAATTGGAAAATCCTCCATTACTAACTAACGTTAATTTATAAATTATTTTAATAAAATATCAAACATATAGGTTATTTTCATTTACACAACACTGCTAACTACATAAGACGTTATTTCTTTTATTAACTCGCGCAGTCACATGTGTTGTCACCTGACCTATTGAACCAATCAAAACATATTGCTGGTCGATTCCCCTTGGTCGTTGGACAAAACATTGTTTGAATTAACTCTTTAAATGATTAAGACGAGTTAACTCGTCCTGGATCTATATGTATATATATATAATATATATATATATATATATATATATATATATATATATATATATATATATATATATATATATATATGTATGTATTTATGTGTGGACGCGATAACTCTCGAACGAAACGTTTAATGCTTATAAAATTTGGTAGGCGAGCTAGAATCCGGTTTGGCTCGGCTAAGTTCGTTAGCCAGGCACGTCGGATGACCAGAAGTCGGTTTTTGGGCATATTTTGTCATTCGATCCTATCATTAATCATTAGATAGTTCGATTTTTATATCGTTGAAAAGAGAAAAAAATTATGAAGAAAATGCTCTTATAATTTTTAGTTCTCGGGAACTGTTAAGTAGTTCTCATGAAAATTGTAATTTTTTATTTTATTCTTATAATGCTTTCTTTACGATATGAAATATAGAAAAAAAATTTTTTCTAGATAAAAAAAAGTGTTAGTTAGTTATTCAGTATGTATGTATGTATGTGTTATAATAACAATAGCTCTGTCTCATCTCTTTAAATTAAAATTAGCCAGATTTTTTAAGAGTGTGTTATGGGAAGGAAATTTTTGTATGATGTCCTCTTTTAGAGAGAAAATATAATTTAAATATATTTGCATACCTAGAAAAAAAATCGAAAACTATAATTATGTAATGTAATAATATATTGTTAAATGAATATATTCTACACTATATGAGATCCGCTAAGGTTCTGAGGACCCAAAAGCGCCAAAAATTAACTACTCAATTGATTTTGAAAATTATTTCACTGTTAGAAAGCTAAACTATTTTAAATGGATAGGTACAGGATTAGATGAGATTCGCCAGTGCCCAATATTTGGAAATTCGCTATGTTATGCAGATGCTGCGACAGGGGTATTTCTTTTTTTGTAACCTTATCTATTGTACTTATCACTGGCAGTAAAAAGTCCGGCATTTTAAATGTTTTTCAAATGTTCATCAAAATTTTTTCTATATGGTTTGTTTAAAAGGGTTAAAGATGAATATGAAAACAACACGGTTTGAATAGATTAATCATTTTCTTTCTTAATTTTAATGGGACAAAAGGCTAGTAATTTTGTATTTATTAGTCACAGAGAATTAAATTTTTGGTAAAAGGTACGGACATTTTTCAGGTTTTGAATGAGCTACACAAAAATATTGTATGTTGGCCTATAATTAAAATAAATAAATTTATTATCCTCCTCATTCCTAATAAAAATTTTTTTTTCAAATTTTTGATTTTTTGTAAAATTTATGTTCATTACTATTAAAAGAAATAAAAAAACCACATTGTTTTTTTTTTTTTTTTTTGTTTTTTTTACTGAAAATACTTGATGTCGACTATAGTAGACATTTGAAATTACGCTTACTCAATTGACATCTAAAACAATGTTAATTTCTTAAGAATTTATGGAAATAGTTGGCTAAGAAAACACAATAGATGAATGGAAAACATGTGTAATAACTACAAAATAATAATTATTGTAATGATAATGAACATATGAGGGTTTATACATTTATAAGAGGGTTCACTTTCCAACATTTGGAAGCAGCCTTTTCCTCTGGAGTCACTTCATTGTCATAAACAACTTTTAAATTTCTCATGATAGCAAAAAATTAGTCTCTGGGCAAGATTGCAATTGAAAAAACCTTTGTTTTGGAATGATAGTACATTCTTGTCTTGGAAGTCCCATTACGGACATATTGATGGAGGCACCAAAAAACCTTTTTGATTGCTCATTATTTGAAATTAGCGGGCGCCCTTTTTTCAATATAGCTACGATTGGCTTTTTCTGTAACCAGATTGAAAATATCTTCAGAAATGTACTTACTTACATAAACATATTTTTTTAATTATTACGTAGCCGGTTTCCAAATGTCGACTATAGTAGACATAAAAGTTTCTGGCGTTACTATGACAACCAAACTCATGAAATATTCTAAACAAATATCTAATTTCCTTCTCTGGACATTCATAATAACATATTAACCCCCACATATTTGAAAATAATTTATTTGATATACTAAAAAAATATTTACATGCACGAAGACGCTGAGGACTATCCTTTGTAGCGATGCGCTATTTTCAAACTGCTGTGTAATATCAACAATGAACGTGGATCCAACTGAAAAAAATTCTGTAATGTGCTGCTATCCATGAGGAAGACAGTGGTACTCCTGTCAGTGCTGTCAACCCACTCTAAAGGGGTAATAAAAATTTCCTACGAAATGTTGTTTTATGTCGACTATGGTCGACGGTTGGAACGAGGAGGTTATAATCATACATTTATGTGGACCAAAGTGTAATGTTAAAATCATCACCATCAGAGGATTAATTGTTACAGGACTTCAGTTCAATAACACTTATTATTTAGTTGAATTTACATGTTAGTTATTATATAATTAATTTAGTTTTCAAAATTCTTCCCTACATATTGAGTTAGTAAGGTGAAAAATACCACAGTCTCTGGAAATAGGTATGATATTTCCTTCTTCTATCACTCTTCCAACGGTTTGGCATTCAGGTATACATCATCGAATATAGTTCTTATCCTAGTTTTTCGTTTTGTTTTATATAGAATTTTTTTATTTTGATATTAGCGTTAATTAGATTAGGGACTGATCCAATAGGCAAAACTGATCGTAGTGGTTTTGAACCGATGATAACCGTAACCGAAAACTGTAACCATTAATGGAAGGTATTTTTTTCATTTTTGAAATTTATTAATTGAAATCGTTACCTTTATCATTTGATTCATACCTGAAAAATAAAGTTTAGTTTTGTTCAATTAAAATTTTTAAAACAATACAAAGCATTATTTAGAAAATTAATAATGTAAACTAAAAACGATGTTATTAACTATAAAATTTAAAATTAATCCTCAAAAATCAGAACTCTGAAAAACCTTTTTTAAGTTTTTAAACTTTACTTAAAGTCTTATACTGACCCTTGGCTCTATGTGCTCAATTCCTTAAATTTAAAATATTAACCCTAGAATCATACGTTGGTCTACGAGTCAAGTTAATCATACATCGGCGTCGTTTCGACGAATGGACTTTTTACGGGGAGTTTTAGAGTTTATTTGCAAAAAAACATTTTTTTTACATAACAATACTACAAAAGCGAACAAAATATTTAAAAAAATTGGATTTGGAAAAATTTCTTAATATAAATATTTATTAATTTTTTTAATCTTTTTATCAAAGCATATTTTCACTATAAAAATTAAAAAATAGATAAATACATCAATTGTATCATAAAACATGTTTTTCAAATAATTAATTTATGAACTATTATGAGTCAGTGGACATGTGTGACTTTACAGAATGTGAAATTTCTCAGTCATAAATATTCCTATAGATATGTAGTTATTTCCCCATTAGGCACATTTGTAAATTTTCTAAACTTTGTTAGTAATTTTTAGAATAAGATCTCAAAAAATAATAATAAAAATGAAAATATTTTCCACAAAATAAATTGTTAACCTTTTATTAAGTCACTTGAAACGCATTTTTCAGTTTTCGATTCAATATATTAAAACTTCAGTATTATGTCGTCTCTATAAGTCAAACAGCTGTAATCATCTTTCACATTATCATAATCATTGAATAAATTAATTATAACATCCATATCTTCAATAAATTTTAGAAAAATTAGGAAAACTTTTATATGTGGAGTACAAAATCTTTAAAAAAAATATAGGTTAATCATACATCGTCGTCCTTTTGACGCACACTATTTCAGTATAAAAAAAACGACAATAGCTATAAACAAAATTTATACGTCTTATGTGTTATAATAACAAATAAATTAGATAACAGAAGTTTCACAGCAAGCGGGCACCGACAAGTTGTAGTATTGGAGCAGGTAGAGAAGTTCGTTCGTCGTTTTGACGAGTACGTATGATTCTAGGGTTAAAAAGAAAAATAAATTGTAGATATATAAAACTACTGGAGTGTGTCAGTTGTAACATGTTATAATTGACACTAGTTTTGTTACAATTGTTCCAGAGCTATTTAATTTTATAAAAAAATTCGTAAAATATTAACTATGATTAAAAAAGCGAAACTAACCTATCTGATAATATTATTTGATTGCTCGTGTTTCCAATAAAATCACTTTATTTTCAATTGACGGGGTATTTGCTGCAAAAATCCAAAAATTGTTAACACACTCAAAATATAGGGTTAGCTTATATAAAGACATTTGTTATTGCTAAAAGAAAACCGCCAAATGATATTAACTGGAAGTTTTGTCTGTGAAGCGCGACTTCAGTAGATACCTTTTATGATGCATAATACTTTTCAATAGTATTGATAGATGTCTCGCAAAGGGTATAGCCGGATAAGTATAGGTGAATCGGCCCCGGAAGCGAATTATTTTAATAACTATATTGGCGGTATGGTAAGGCTGTAAGTAATTGATATCTACAATTTTGGCGGCCAAAACTGAGTAATTATGGAGATAATTAAAAAAATTTAAAAAATTCCAAAAATTTTTTTCTTGGTAACTACTCAACATAGGGAAAAAATTCCAAATCCGCATGAAGGCAAACACCTTCAAGAATATTAGACATATTTATTATTGTATCAGTCCTTATTATTAAGGATAATAACAAGGATAATATCCAATTCAATGTTGTTTTTATAGGGTTCCAATTAAGCGACCATTTTAAAAAAAATTCAGTAACTGTGCCCTAATGCACCTAATTACTGCACGAAGTTTCATCAAAATTCAAAGGGTACAACATGGTAAAAAAAAATATTTTTCATTTCTAATCTGCTGAACCGCCCCTCTAGTGGGTCCGACCCTGGAATTATATACATCAATCGAAAGTACTTTAAAAATAAAGTGTTGTGTCTCATAAAGTATTTTTTCCTATCTCCTATAGTTTTCGAGATAATCAAGAATAATCGAAAGAGGTATACTAAGATATAGGCTATCTGCCCCTAATAGAAAGTCCCAGTAGTAACTGTATTATCGTTTATGTGACACTGCAGGTACTTCATATGTGTAACTTTCCTAGATCAAAACAAAACCATTGTAGAAATATAATAGAAAATTTTCAAAAAATGTGCTGTAATAGGATTTTTTAACATGTAGAATATTAAAGTTCAATGAGCATTGTATTCTACATGTTAAAAAAGCCTACTAGACCACATTTTGTGAAAATTTTCTATTATATTTCTACAATGGGTTTGTTTTGATCTAGGAAAGTTATACATATGAAGTACCTGCAGTGTCACATAAACGATAATACACTTACTACTGGAACTTTCTATCAGGGGCAGATAGCCTATATCTTAGTATACCTCTTTCGATTATTCTTGATTATCTCGAAAACTATAGGAGATAGGAAAAAAAAAATTAGGAGACGCAGCACTTTATTTTTAAAGTACTTTCGATTGATGTATATAATTCCAGGGTCGGACCCACTGGAGGGGCGGTTCAGCAGATTAGAAATGAAAAATATTTTTTTTTACCATGTTGTACCCTTTGAATTTTGATGAAACTTCGTGCAGTAATTAAGTGCATTAGGGCACAGTTACTGAATTTTTTTTAAAGTGGTCGCTCAATTGGAACCCCATAAAAACAACATTGAATTGGATATTATCCTTGCTATTATCCTTAATAACGAGGACTGACACGATAATAAATATGTATAATATTCTTGAGGGTGTTTGCCTTCATCTGGATTTGGAATTCTTTTCCTACGTTGAGTAGTTACCAAGAAAAAAATTTTTGGAATTTTTTAATTTTTTTTAATTATCTCCATAACTACTCAGTTTTGGCCGCCAAAATTGTAGATATCAATTACTTACAGCCTTACCATACCGCCAATATAGTTATTAAAATAATTCGCTTCTGGGGCCGATTCACCTATACTTATCCGGCTATACCCTTTCAAAGTTACAATTGACCCACTGTTACTACTGACACACCTCTCCCCTACTTACTTATTTATTTAAAGTTATATTTTACTTTGAATCAGTCTTTTTTACATTTACCTACTAAGAGTCAGTCTTTTATACATTTATGAATTGTTAGTGTACATGCTTCTGCCCCATATATCTATAGTTAAATATTTCCCATTTTGAACTAAAAAATATTTGAAAATAATGTATTGTTTGAAATTTTATGTTAAAAAAGATTTCTACCGAATAGAATTTTTTTTATCAAAAAAGAGATTTTTCCTAAAGTTAAACTAAACCTGTTTCTCGTACTATAGGCTAGACCAGTACGTAAAGTGAAAACTTTTTTACCTCCTAGACCGCTTGATACGGCTTTCGGTTGGTGATAGACCCTCTATACAAGTTCAACAACAACTTCTGGGAATATAGCTTCCCTTTTCTTCTCTGAAAATGTAGGTGGTGAATAAAAAAAAAAAAAAACTCGCCATCCTGCTGTCTTAAACCCCCATTTACATCTTATGGACCCCCAAATTTTTCGTGCGTCGATGTGGACCCCTTGCAAGTCATAATCAACCCCTGGAGATCGATATATAACACTTTGGAAACCACTGGACTAGACTTACAATTAGCCTGCAATGATTAAAGAATATGATAGATAGTCTTAACAAATTTACCTAGTTAAATTTTCATTAATTCTATTGATTTAAAATAAGCTTTTAGATATATGAGTTTGATCTTGGTAAAAAGACGATCTGACAGTGTTTGACATGAGAATTTGGCTAATAAAATCACCAATTTCATGACTTTTAATTTACTTTTAAAGTCAGGTTTCAGTTGACCAAAATATAGCGAAAAATTCAGTTATGTACATAAGTATACAATATTTTTAATTTAGTTTGTTCGATGCATTAAAATAAAAAGTTATTTCTATTTGCATAATTTTTAATTTACTGTGTTATGTTATCACAATTGCAATATGTAAATGTATAAAATGTCTGCGAGGAAAGTAAATTTATTTAAAATTATTCTCTGTTTATTTATAGTGTATTAGAATAGAAGAACAAATCCAAGTATTCCAAGTGGTAGTAGTGATTGTGACTGATTTCTCCGACATTATTATGCATTCAGCCATTCGCTTCCAGCTAATTATTTTTAAATGTACACATTGTAAGGCAGGCACATACTAGTGGATATTAACAGGAGTTATTATATTTAGGAGTTCATGGATCTAACCTCAAGTGAAAAAAAGTAACTCGTACAAGTTTCCTTATTGGAGTTTTATCGTTAAATTTACTGTAATAGTTATTTCTGACAAAGAAAGTTTTTCTTAATTTCTGAAACTTAAGAAGTCTTTCCAGTCCTAAAAAGAAGAAAATGCATGATATTTCAAATGTAGCATAAAACTCCAAGAACAAATCTTCAAGGTATATTTGGGAATTTTTATTACTGAGTTACAACCGTTTTATATAAAAAAGAAACTACCTTTACTTTAAAGGTTTATTCTTAGGGTCTTATACCACATTTGGAATACAATAAATTATCTTCTTTTTATAGTAGCTCCTTTTTGAGTTTGAACAATTAAGGGTTAAGAGACAATATCAGTTAGAAGCTCATAAATGGCCCTTAATTCTACTGCAGAGTTTAAGCTGATGTTTTTATTTTTAAGTGGTGGGAGGGCTGAGTCGATCTCGATTCAGCCAACTAAGAATATTAAATTCTTGCTTAGGATGACGAGCTCGAAACTTTTAATTTGTAAAAACATAACGACAAAAACGTAAAATAGGGACATGAGGATGTCTAAGATGCCTAAAATAAACGGTTGGATGAATCTTAACAAAATGCTGAGCAAATATTATTGAAACTCCGAAACGTTTTCTCGAGATCAGAATTCTTCGTGAGTCTAGAAATATTTTCTTCAAATGGGACCCCAAAAAGGATCGGAGATTAAAGTGTTTCTGAAATTATTAATATGGATATCTACGAAATGGTCTCGTGGTATGAAAGTTAGATACGCTATTAAAATATGAAGATAGCTATTTTAGTGTCGTTAGGTAAGCGGAGCGATGTACTATAAGGAACTGATTTTGTACAACATTTCAGAATATTAAATTTAAATGAACGTGTGATAAAAATTTTCAATTAGGACCATCAAATAGAGCCCAAATTAAGAAGCTTTGAAGAAAAATTTTTGGCAAAATTGTAATCAAATACTACAGAGACTTCCGAAAAGAGTAAAGTAAGATTAGAATGGTCTCGGAGAGTCCTTAATGTCCCAACAAAAGTCCAAAACAAAAATGTTTCTAAAACAACTGGGACAAGTATAATAAATATCTTGAGTTACAACAAATTTTCATGAACTGTACGACGGACGAATCTATAATTTCAGGGTACACATTTGATTGAAAACTTGCATGAAAAACTTTATATATTATTTTTTGCTTTAAATATCACTGTAATAATATGCTAAGCCGCGTAATTCAAGACAGGAAGCAGTTGAAGCACAAAGCTATTTTAAAGATTGTATGAAAGTCTGCTACGAGTACGAGGAAGCTGTGTGCCACACCCAATTGGCCGCGTATTTTCGTGGATGTAGTGTAAAATGAATTTGAAAAACTTGTGACTCCATTATCTGTCAACAGTAAAAGCTCCCTAATCTTGACAAGCATGTCCAGGACCATTCTTTAGTCTTGACATTCCCACTATTTACTACTCCTATGCGCACTGAATGCGCAACAAACTCAATTTAAATCTAAAAAAGAGATAGGTAGAGAAGGATATCAAATATACGCTATACGCGTCATTAATTACGAATTTAATTGGTTACTGAAGAATCATGGTGGGAGAAAATATTGCTAAGAGTAGAGAAATTATCCAGTTAAGATTAAAGAGACAGCAAGTTTCTGGAGCGCAAGTTTATGGGGCTTCTACTGTATTGTATAAGTGTTGAACATGCGTGTACCTATGTATGTGCAAATATGTTGTGAATGTATTCACTATGTTTAATTAACAATCTGTACCAGCACGCGTTGTTAATTAGAAAGAAAACCAGATTTATGTTACATATATGTATATTATGTATATATATATATATACATATATATATATATATATATATATATATATATATACATAATATATATATATATATATATATATATATATATATATATATATATATATATATATATATATATATATATATATATATATATATATATAAGTATAGTACATCGCTATGATTTAGCAACAAGAAATAAATATTAAATTTGTTTATTAATTAGTTTTGTAAACCATATTTTTTAAACAGCTAGTGCTATTATTTAATTAAAATAATATTAACTGTAGTTTTAAAGAATAATATTTCAATTAGTTATTTTTTGAACTAAGGAGTTAAAGTTAAAAATATGTATATAAATACCTGATATAAGTATTATGAATAAACACATAAATAATTATTAATCACTTTATGGAACCTTTTTTTTTTAATTGATCAGTATTTTATAAAATTGTATAAGCTCACGTTGTCATCCTTTTATTTCATAATGTGTAAACAACAACAAAAGAAAAATTAATAGATAAATAAAATTAAGATACTAGCTAAGTTTCTTGAGAGGGAAAATGCGTTTAGATGACTCAAAAACTTTTATTCCATAAATTATTAGCAAAATTTGAAATAATTTCGAAAATATATTCATCTTTTTAAAAATAGGAGTATTTTTATTAAATTTTTACACATTAAATACTGCTGATAATAAGTGACACTAATTAGTCCAGGAAAAGAAGGTTTTGACCTGGTAATTTTTTTCTACAGCATCGATTAACTTGACATTTTGACAGATGGTAGGGGATAGACCAAGGATCGAAAACTATATGATGCCAAAGTACGCTTTCACCCTGAGGGTAGTTGTCACCCCACCTCGGGGGAGGAAATTTTCTATTAAATTTTGACCACAGGACAGGCAAGGTTCCGGACGGCGCACCCCGCCGGAACGCTCGAAAAAGTGGATTTTTGAGTGCGGGTTTGGAGCGCTGTATTTTTTCACCTGTACAAGATAGACAGGTGCTCTCGCGGACTTTTTTTGTAGAGAATTCGATTCTCTACAAAAAAGGTCTTAACACTTTTTAATGTAACTATCAGCGTTTTCGCTACGTAAGCAGTGAAAGGTCAAAAAACGCTATTCATGAATTTTCAATATTGTTTAAACAATATAAAAAAACATTTCCGGGAGTTAACATTTTGCACAAATGTTCTCCTCGGCAATCCCTACAAGAATCTCTTTTTAAAAAAAAAATTATATCTATTCTAAAATTAATGTTTAGTGAGATAGGGCTTAAAATTATTCCTGCTAGACTAATAATTTTCAGTACATGATAGTATTCTGTGTGACATACATATGTACTGTATACAAGTAAATACTAATAAACCAGTTATTTAATATACAGCGTTGTCAGACTGCTTCGGTTCAGTTGCTTGGAATTGGTGTATTTATTAAAATACTATAATTTCTCTGATATCTTCAATTCAAAACGATCAACAAATAATTCAATTTGTTCTTTACATTCAGGACTTATTAATCTTTCTTTCCCTAGTTTTTTATTGAATTCTGTCGAGTCATTATACTGTTAAATACAAAATAAGGGTACGTGGACCGAATTTTGAGATCTAATACATACATGGATTAGATACAAACTTTAACTCTAATTATCTTAACTCAGAAGCGATCAATCTTTCCCAAATTACAAGGACAATCAGATATATGTATAGTATTCTTCTTTATACTATTAAAATTTGAAACTATTTCTGGCAATAAGGGGTAGTTTTCACCCTTAAAAAATGAAAAGCGTCATCGGCACAATATAGATTTTGAAGTGAAGGATAAGTTGAACTTAATCCCAAATTTCAATGCAAATCGATACTGTAGAAAAAAATTGCGAGGTTTTGTACTATTTTAAGCTTCGTTTGCTGTACTAAATGTTATCAAGTTGCAAGCTCAAATGAAAAACAAAAAAGATTGTTATATGGTACTGGAATCGCTGATTAAGCAGTTTAAATAAATAAATCTGACGCCAAGACGAGGCAAAACAAACCAAAAAACAGGGCTCTGCTGTATCTTTTCTCAAAGCATTTCAGCCTATTTTTGAACCCTCATAACTTCGGTCTGGATAATACTTAAGATCTCAAATTATTAGGATAGAATGGAGTCACCAGCTTAATGGCATATACCAAATTTCAATTTTATAGCTTTACTACTTTAGATTTTATTAATACGCAAATTTCATTAAATTCACCACTCACTCACTCACTGATGATTATCAAAATTGTAGAGTACTTTCCGAAGTCTTAGAAAGTTGAAATTAGATATGTAGGGTGGGTTTAGCATACAACTAACGAGAAAATTTACAAATCCGTGATTTTCCCTCTTCAACTTGTTATAAATAATAAAATATGTTGTAGGTATACTTATAAGTAAATAAAATTAAAATCAAATCAAAAAGCTTTTGGTTAATTTTTTTTATGTATTTGTAACTAGGAAAAAATTATTTACTTTTGTTATTACTATGATAGAAATTGGTGATTTTTAAAACTTTGAAAATATTTGCCAGTTTAAAATGTCTACTCGATTATTCGTTTAAGGTAGTAGTCTGGCAACTCGCTCTGTTTTTCACACCTAATTTTAGGGGCATTTTTTTTTAGAAAGAACAAATGAAAAGTTTTGAATTTTTAATATGTTTTTATTTACATCTTAAGGTACGAAAAAAAAAATTGTTGGTACCTAAATTTTCTTTTGAAAAAGTTTTATTATTATTATTATTACTTGAAGTTGGCGCCTCATAAAAAAACACCTGAATGGCCCGCGTGATTTTGACTCTTGGGGACATCTGAAATAAAAAATTCTTAAATAGTCTTAATCTATAGATATGTCATTCTGGTCGGAAATAGAATTATGAAATTTTATCGAAAAATAACAAAATGGCGAACTTTGAAAAAAAAATTAAAATTGAAATTTTTTTCCAAATCCGCCATTTTGTTATTTTTGAATTAGAGTAGAAAAAATCGATTTTGGTGAACTGAAAACCACAATACATTATCATTGGCATTTTCGTTCATTTAACAAAACTTTTTAAAAATTTTTATATGCATTTAGTGTAATAGCGAACACCATTGTTGACTTATTTTCACGATAGGCGGCACAATAGTCGAATTTTGAAACTACACAGCGTGCCTATATAATAATGTTACTATGGCTATTAAAATAAATAATATCTTATTTAATAAATCTTTAACTTTGACGGACAGACAACGCACAACCTGAACTGTTGGGTTTAGAATGGCGAAATTAAGCACAGGAGTTATGAAAATTGGCGTTTAGACTTCTATTTTTAAATAAAAGTCTGTTGTTTCTGGATTCCCTAAGGAGTTAAAACAGAAAATGAAAGTTCATATAGGAAGTTCGTCATTTTTGAAGTTAGAAATTTGGATATTGATTTAGGCTTTTGAAAGACATTAAAAGTGAGCAGAAAGTGAGTACCTAATAAAAAGATGTCGACGGGAAATCCCATCGGGCATACGGCTAGTATATATATATATATATATATATATATATATATATATATATA